>VXBP01009771.1:0-126679 GCA_013400115.1 Rhinopomastus cyanomelas
AAGTCACACAGGAACACATCCGGGGGGGTTTAAAAATCAAATCGTTTAAAGTCCTCTGAATAAGTCCTGCCAATTCGTGCCCCAGAATCCTTTTTCCCCTCTGAGACGAACCCCTCTCACATCTATGTTCTAGGTCTGGTGTCTGATAAAACCATTTATTATCAAAGAACTCAAAGGCCTGCCTGTAACACCAGTCTCATAGCCAGGCATTAATGGACTAAGTCCTTCTATTCTGGCCTGTGTCCTCACCACAAAATGGAAGAAATTACATGAATATAATTTGTGCCCCAGAGTCTTTCACCAAACATCCTAATGCCTTAAGGTCTTTCTTCATTCCTTTCAGGCTATGGGAATAGCCTCCTCCCACCTGTCTGGAAGATCAGCAGTGGGTTATAGTCAGCTGATCTCACCAGGTTAGGAGCAACTTAGTGATATCCCTGATTCAGGCTCCAGGGAAACTGAGGTAAACTGCAGACTTCCCTGTGATGAGGGTCAGCTCTGCATATTGGGCCCTCAATCCCTTTCAGGAGTGAGTCTCCAATAAGTAGGACCCTTCTCTTCTTTGTGGAGGAGGTTGTCATATTACCGGAAGACTTCCTGGATTTATGTGGCCTCGCTAGGATCTCCAGTGTGGGCCCTCTATCCTCTATATCCTTATTAGACTGGCTGTCTTCCAGTGGGGGTTCATATCTATTACTCAGTGGCAGCTGAGGAGGTGAGACAGGCAAGGGTGGTATTCACTTTCTGGAAGGCCACGATAAGGTCACATTGAAGCCTTCTCTTCTCCAGACTGAACAGCCCCAACTCTCTCAGTCTGGCCTAATCTTCCAAGGAATATTTTCTGGGAGAGGTGAAACAAAACCTATTCTAAAATGTGCTAAAAATGGACCATATTACTCTCCAGCTTTACAGTAGCAAATGGTCCAAGAATATACAGATGCTTAGTTTTATTGTAGTAGTAATTCATAATGCAGTACATTTAAAACAAAGCTTATGGAAATACACATTAAATCAGTGTCCTATGATAATTCAATTACCTACAGTCTAGAGTGAAAAAGGATAAAGTTTCTGCACTTTCAACCAATTGGAATTGAACACAATTTATAAGTAGGTTTGAAACAACGATCTCCTATCAGCAGCTTCATCCTGTATTGAGACACAGCTATGTAAAGCATGCTGATGTTTGTTTTCCAGCTGTGTTAGAGACTGTCAGTTTATATATAGAATGTAACAATATACATTTTCAGTAAATTTACTAATTCTAGATATTTGTTAAAATTTTCCTTTTGAACTGTACTATTACTTCTCATAGTTTAATGACTGATTTTTCTCTGCTACAAATTCCTTATAAAAAGTATCTAGTCCTCTCTCTGTATTTGTCAATAAATATATCTAACCTTCATTCAATCTCAGCTTGTCTATTCCATTATAAACTCTGAGGATCCCTCACAGCTTCCTGAAAGCAGATGTCACTTATAATGACTGTATTTGAACTTCCTATCCAGTTTTGTGTTTTAGTGCACCCAGACAGACAAACAGCTTCTAACTTGCACTGAAGTTTTCATGTTGACTTTCCATTACATTATTGACCTGTGTTTCCCTGTAAAAGCTATAATAAATTTATAGTGTGCTGTGGCAATACTTATCCTCAGAGGCAAGCTGAAAAAATATGTGTTGGGTAAGTGGACAGAGAGGTGGGTTGGAAGCGTGTGCCCAAGGACATGACACTGAGGCCACTACTGATTAACATCATCAACACCTGCATGACAGGGCAAGGTGTGTACTCTGTACGCTTGCCAGCGTAGCAGCAGGATATATGTGATACAAAACTAGGAGGAGTGTCTGATCCACCTGCTGGATGTGGTACCATTCAGAGGGAACTCGCCACACCAGAGAATTGAGCATTCAACAAGTAAAAAAAAGTCCTGTTCTTGGGGAGGAACAACTCCATACACCAGTATACACTAGTTAAGTCCAGTACAGGGCCATGAAGATTATTTAAGGAACATCGGTCATACAAAGAAGGTCTATGATTCCTGAGAATGTTTAGCCTAGAGAAGAGAAGGCTCGGGACACTCCCTTCAATGTGAATAAGTATCTGATGGGGTACTTCTGTCTTAAGAAATTAGTTCCCTTAAGTACAGAAGGAGAGATCTCTTAGTGCATGTCTTTTTCTTGTTAGCTCATAGAGCAAGCACTGCATGTCCCAACAGATGTAAAAGGCATCTACAGCTATGTCAACTAGTAATGCCATTTAGACTTAGATTGCTTTTTTTTTTCTGTAGGAAGCATTGAATGGCTACTAAAGACTATTAGCATTCTGTCTTAGTAGTGTCAGTTTTTAACAAAGACTGAGTAAATGTGTGTGACTGGATGTTAGCACTGGTAATATATTTCTTAAGCAACTTAACAAAACATTTTCCAGTGTACACCATGTATATTAGCAGAGAAGTCACACTTTGCATATATGACTTCTCTTCTGTTTGCAGATCACCACATCTTTACCTTGGTCTCCTTTGGAGAGGCTTAAAATCCACCTGGACATGTTCCTGTGTGACTTGGTCTAGGTGATCCTGCTCTGGCAGGGGGATTGGACTAGATGATCTTTTGAGGTCCCTTCCAATCCCTGATGTTCTGTGATTCTGTGATTCTGTGATGCTCAATACCAAGTTGAATTAATCTGTTTATTTAAAGGCAATTGAATATTCATTTTCTTTGCTTTGAAATAACACAATGGCGCATTGTGTTAGTGTGCACCACTCACTGGTGCAATAATCAGCTACAAAACACTGTAGCTGCTAAAACCACAGTATTCAGTGTGAGCAATAAATAAAAGAGTAATCATCAAAAGACAAATACACAAAGTTGTATCCTTTGGCAGAGGCTCACATTAAATAAACAAAAGCTCTGCAGTTGAGTATCTTACTTTGAA
This sequence comes from Rhinopomastus cyanomelas, assembly GCA_013400115.1. Taxonomy (NCBI): domain Eukaryota; kingdom Metazoa; phylum Chordata; class Aves; order Bucerotiformes; family Rhinopomastidae; genus Rhinopomastus; species Rhinopomastus cyanomelas. The sequence continues at coordinate 2,933 of VXBP01009771.1, forward strand.
AAGGCTACGTTACAGACAGCATTCTATGAGCAGGAACTCATTACTCCAACTTTATGTGCAGAAAGAGGGATGACAGCAGCCCTTAGCATGTCTTGCACTACAAATGGTGTCCAGTGTTCAAATCAGGTTGGCTAACTGATAAGGTTTTTAGAAATCACAGTGGAAAAATGAAGTGCAGGACAATAATGCTTTCTGTTCTTGGACACAGGAGCTAAATCCAATGGAAGATTGAAGCACTTAAGTGTGCTCTCTCTATCCTTTCTCATATGAAAAATATATCTCTGAGATAAACATACTGGCTCCCTCCAATGCACTGCAAAATATTCACAGATCACAGCAGGCAGACATTTTACAGAAGACACCACGCAGGGAGTTCATGAATGTTACTGAACAACCCATCTCAGCAACTGCTCAGCCAGCGGGAATTGTTTGTCTTTTCCAAAGGCCTGCACTTCACCCAGAGAAGCAGTTCAATTTCATACCAGTAGAAATGATGTCACAGGAGTATTTTCTGGTTTATGCCTAAAATAGTTTTCCAACAGCCAAAACAAAGAGGAAGTCAACCTTCAAAATCTCAAGGCTGTCTTCCTGTGGCAGCCTGCAGAGGAAGAAACTCCCCTTTGATCAGTATAATATTGGATTTCTACTCTAAGATTAATTACTCAGTGCAAAACAACTTTCTAACAAACAATTTCTCTTTTTTATACCTTCATAAGATGGAACACTGATAAATGACTGGTTAAGCGAACAATCAAAGGAAGGATTACTCTAACACTAACCTATGAAGATAATTTTGTTGTAAACAGGCAACTGTCTCCAGGCTACCTGTTAAATCATATTCTGAAATTGCCAGACAAAAACCCAAACACTTGTAAAATCTCTCAGTTATTATAGAATCATAGAATCATAGAACCATCATGGCTGGAAAGGACCTCCAGGGTCATCGAGTCCATATCTTGGATGGAAACTTCTAAAATATTTTTTAAAGTCTATCCAGAGTCCTCTTTTCCTGGTTTGTTGACCATATTTCCACTTTCAGTTTTTCCCACCTGGTAAAAGACCCCACCACCTCCACTGTCACTCAATTATTCTTTTCATAGATTAATCATAAAAATATTTTTCCTCATCTTGATTCTTGTTTTCAAATGTAGGATCTCATTTCCTTTTTAATGCTCTGTCTTACCCAAATATTTAACAGTTACAGTTTTGCATGTATTTCTGTGTGAGAAAAAATAGACTATTTAATCCAACAAAAAGTGATTTTTGTAAGGTTTCTTAAATATTCATTTATCCACCAACCGTATATTGCAGTTTAAATGGTAGATTCTCAGTAACAAATTCGTGCCACATCCACAAAGACCCAATTACTTCTCAGATCAGGATCAGGAAAAGCCCAAACTGGTATCTGAAACTGCACAGAAGAAGAGGTGCAATCTCTGCCATGAAGCAGTGGTGAAAAGCAGAAACTGATGACTGAAAACCAGCCCAGCAAAGTGGGATGCCTGAAACAAGGCATGCTTTTCAACTTTTGACTTCTCTGTACTCACGTACTGTTCATCACTTCTTAAACACCACCATCCCATCATTATCATTGACTCAAGAATGAAGCACACTATTAATCATAATGTTTATGATTTTCTCCTGCACACAATGTTTTATCACATTAGAAGCATTCTCCAGACTCTCTTTCTGCTTTCATTCTTCTCTCTACAGATAACTGCCACAAATAGCAAATCCCTTTGGGATTGACTGGAGTATTCATTTACTTGCTATAATTTCGCATGTTATAGAGGAAATCTAAATGCAGTCTCAAAATTTAACATGAGCTAGAGTCAGGATCCATTCTTGTTAAGCTCTCTCATTAATTTTATTGTATTTGCAGCTACTCTTATCTTGAATATTTCTCTTTGTTTCTAAGTCCTTGGAGCTTTAACAAATAAGTCCTTAAACTCTAATAGTCTGATTTGTGAGCACACTTGCTTTTGCAGTTGGAGATGCTTCTCATTGAAAATAAATAAAAAAGGAAGATTGCATACTTATAACACATAATTCCATATTTCTATTTAGGTTTCTTACAGTTCTTATACAGCAGTAATAATGATTTTCTTTACTGCAACAGTGGTCTTTAATTTAATTACAATCAAGTGGTAATAATTGTAGTGTTTAAGACCATTGCATTCTCCTAGGAGCTTTTCTCTGCAGTTGCTAAGATGTGCTTGAGAAAATTTGAAAGTCTTTATACTTCAATGACCATCTTTATCTTATTATTTTGCCTTAGAAATAAAAGCATTTATTATTTTCATTGCATTAAATTCTTAAATAAGGCGCACTGGAACACATCCAGGCAGGTTGTGGATGCTTCTTCCCCAGGAGTGTTCAAGGCCCAGTTGGAAGGGGTCCTGGGCAACCTGTTCTACTGAGAGGTGTCCCTGCCCGTTCAGGGGTTTGGAACTACATGATATCTGAGGCACCTTCCAACCTCAACCGCTTTATGAATCTGTGATGATTTGCATAGAGGCATTTAAGTTGAGTCTTTACTGAATATGGCCTCAGATCTTTCCTCAGCCCCAGGACACCTAATACTAGTACTGCCCTCAGTGTAGGAGGATTGAGGATCCTCTTCCTTGGAGACTCTAATTTAAAGCCCTCTAGTAAATTAGCAAGTCTGTGGCTAAAGATGCTCCCCTCTTTCTTCAGAGACAGAACTCATCATTCCCCAGGAGATGAGGTTTACCAAAGTGAGTCCTGTGGTCTAAGTAGGTAAAGCCCTAACTGTGACTGCACTCCTGTAGTCCTCTAGTGATTTTCCCAATTTGATCAGCCCTTTCAGAAACTGTAACATAAATCCCATCTCAAAGAGTAAAAACTATATGCTGCATCTGTAATTGCTGCAGGCACATTGCACTTGTGATAGTAGTTAGTACACACTGTGCTTTCTACAGGATTGCTGGTGGTGTCAGCTACACCGAAAGATATGATCTGGAAGGGCAGGATGGGGAAGGTGCATTGAAGCTGACACTAAAGAAATCAGACTCCATTTTCTTGGACTCAATTTATATTGTTGCTAGTTTGCCAAACAATGCAAGGTTGTTTTAACTTCATGAGACAGATATATTATGGCTGTATTTACCCCATAAAATCTTAAGGTTCTCTGAAAATACGTTGACATTCATCACACAATTGTATTGGTAAGATGCTTTTTCACTGGGTTACTCCTGGGGAATTCATTATGAGTTACACCATCACCACTCATAAAGCTTATCAGCCAAGACTTTTTCATTGTGCAGACTGCTTTAAAGAGAGTGCTTTAGGATAATGATTCTATGATTCTATGATAATTCTCAGTTTAGTTTCAGCACTTCAGATCTGGAATGGATAGAGAGTTTGCTGGGTTTCCAGCTGCTAGCCCTTGAAGTGTCCTTCTAATATTTAGATTCCAGTGGCAATCAAATTTTGTCTGTGTTCATTTCTTAATAGTATTCCTCTGCTTTGTCTGTGTGGCAGGATTGGTGTTTTTTATTACTATACTGACAAATATCTTGATTTACTTTTTACGTACTGCTATATGTGCTTGTGCCCACTCCATCTGGGGCATTTCATAATATTTAGCCACTACTTATTCTTTTTAGCAGGTCATTTCTGCTTAATGTAAATGATAGATAACAGTGATAAACAAATACTGATAAATAAAAACTTGTCAGGATGACAGGGGAAGATATGCAGTGTCTTATATGCATCCGATGTTTTATCTTATAGCTCTCTTCTCTTTTAATAGAACATGTGTGGTCCCTTCAAAGAGCTGGTACCAAGTCAGCCTCAGCTTGTTTAGCATTCAGTATAAGGTAGTGAGAGTCCAGCTGGGATTAGGGAATTAATTAAACAGTCCATGTTTGACAAAGGTAGCTGAGTAGGAGTGAACTAAATATAATAACTTCTGAGTACCCAATAACTTACTGAGCCTGAGGAAAGGACAGCAAAATCTCCTAAAACCAGTTTTGAAAGACAGGGGAAGTGGAGAGATATGAAACAGCAAAGCCAAGTGTTTTGGAAACAGAAGGCAAAGATGAGAAAACTGAAAGGGGAAAAAATTAAATAAATAAAACAACTGCTCTGAAAAGATAGACTGTTCCCAGAAGATCTACAAATTACCAAGTCCAGACAGAAATCCAGGGAAGCAACTAATGTAGAGCTCAGTCTGGTCTGGTTTTTGGTCTCAGAATCATCTGAAGAATGCTACAGCTTGCTCAAAAACGGGTTTGTTCCTAGGGCACACAGTTGGCAGTACATCGAGTTGCTCTGTGCCCAGCTCTGGAGACTTCAACACAGAAAGGACATAGAATAGAGTTGGTGGAGCAGGTCCAGAGGAGGACCATGATTAGGGAGCTGGAGCACCTCTCCTAAGGGAACTAGAGTTCTTTAGCCTGGAGAAGAGAAGGATCAGTGGACCTGCCAGTGACCTTCCAGTACCTGAAGGGGGCCTATAAGAAGGCTGAAGAGGGAGGGACTGTTTGTGAAGGCCTGTAGTAATAGGACAAGGGGCAATGGTTTCAAATTAGAGAGGTAGATTTAAATTGGATGTTAGGAAGAAGTTCTTTAGTATGAAGGTGGTTGAACACTGGAGCAGTTTACCCAGGGAGGTAGTTGAGGTTCCATCCCTGGAGATATTCAAGGTGAGGCTGGACAAGGCTCTGGGCAACTCAGTCTAGCTGAGGAAGTCCCCATTTACTGCAGGGGGGTTGGATCAGATGACCTTTGGAGGTCCCTTCAGGTCCGTGGGTCATTGTATGATTCTGTGATTCTATAGTTCATTTAGGCCAGGCAGTCTTTCATATTGATTTGCAGGTTACAGACTCTTTACAGCTTCTGGGTGGTGGAGGCAGGAGTCTAGGTGACACCTAATACATCTGTTTTCACCTTGAAGACTGCTCAATGTCAAGAGAAGTAGGTGAACTGAAGAAGGAACCGAAATTAAAGTATACAATGCCCAGAGTAAGGTAACTGTTAATATTACAGTGGTGCACACATCTTGATGGAACAAGTACCCCAGAACATCTTTATGAAACCTCTGGAGTGGAGAGCACTTTCTGCCAAACTGCCAGGAGCTTAATCAAGAACAAATGCTGCCTAATGCCAAGTTCAGCTAAAGAATTCTCTGCCAGCTGCAGGCCTGCATTTTAAGAGAGTCAGTGGGATTCTTACTGCTCTGGATAAACCCCACAGCATCACAATATCATTTTTTTCTCTCAAACTGAAGATCTTGAGCCACAGTTGAGATACAACAGCAGTATTTCCCATCTGTGTCATACAGAGAGCTACAGAGTGATATTATGCAGCTCATTAATTAGAGAAAATATTTTACATCATTTCATTAAAAGAAGAAAATATATTTCCAGCAATAAATTGGGATAACAGTAACACTCTGTGCTCACCAATGAACCACTGGTTCTCTGAAATTTTCATGTCATAAAAATTTGACCTTAGGATATCAAATCTGAGAAACCAGAAAGGTCAGTATTCAGTAGATATTTTTGGAATATTTTCTGTTCATTGATGATGCAGCAAATATTAATATTTGTCTGCACATCTATCCTTTAATCTCCATGGAAGTTTTGGGGTTATTTTTAATGTTATTTTGAATTTTCAAAAAGTAGATTTGAGATATATTTTGGAAGAAACATGGTTGTTCTGATGTGGGACTACATGACAACTGCTATGTGGCTAGCACATCACAGCATCTGTGAAACAACAAAAAAGGAAACATCACAGGCTATCCAAGTGTCTTTCAAAAATGCAGGAAACAGGCACACACCACAACTGTTCACACAAGGTAAGAACTTTTAGGATGCCAAACACTTCAATAGGGAGGATGAAATACTACTATGATAGCAGGAAGACAAGGGTATATGCAAATGACTCACACAAATATTCAGAAATAGCATGAGCTTTACAAAAAGCAAACCTAAAAGTCTTTTGACATCCTTTACTTAATTCTTGCCCCAAAAACAAACACCTCAGTAAACTCAGCAGCAAATTAAACCTTCTTGTAAGATAAAGAAAGGTAATGAAACTATTTAATTAAGTGAAAAGTTGATGTAACTACAACTACAACCACAGACAAAATGTACTAAATCAATGAAATATATCTGGTAACAAAACTAAATAAAAGTAGGAGCACATTTGAAAATATTCTTGCCAGCCTACATCTTGTGAGCACCAGTCTTTAAACTCTGGGAATACAAACTGTAGCTGAATTACAGTACAAAGTGAAATGGATTTTGTAGCAACAGCTGCAGCTCAGAAAATAGCTCAGACCCTTATGGTTTAGTTCAACAGAACTGACAGGCCTGTTCACAAAGTCCTCAGCACTAAGCTCCCTTCAGTAAAGGTTATTTATTGGACTTTAAGGTCAGAGAAAATTTATAAAATACAACTAGTCCCTTGACCTTTGTTAGTTCAAATACATTCACCTTGCTGCAAAATGATTGTGCCTGCTGTGTGACTTAGCAATATCAGTGCAGCATTTTGCCATGTGCCTGAAGGCACCAGGAGACACTGAGTCCTTACTGAAGTTGATAAAGATGATGATGACATGGGACTATGGGTTCCTTCTTTGTAATATGATCCCTAGAATGGCATTCCTTTTTCTTTAGGTATAGAAGATTTTCTTGTCTTCATAGTTTTGTCTACCTCTCTCCAGTTAAGACCCTGTTTAAACACAAAATGAGAAGAAAGGAGAGTAACTAAACTTACCTCCAGCTGACATCAATTGACCAGACTTTTATCCCAACATGTACAATTAGGTGGATTTGCAGGTGTTGTTCTAGAAGCAGTGCTTTCCATGCACACATGGTCTACTGAAAATGGCCCCAGAACTACTTTAATTAAGAGAGATCCATGCCAATTAGTATAGTACATTAAATGAGACTGGAACTGTGTGTGTGTCCCTGAGCTTCCCAAACATGTGCTATGTCAAATGAGCTTGTGAAGCAGCTGTGACAGCTCATGCTGGCAGACATGCCTTTATAAATTGCCTGTGCATTTCCTTGTCTTCCTAGCAGATAAAACAAAGGGTTACAGTTTAAGGAAAAAGCAAAATTCTCTGTAAAAGCTCCTGATCTCTTTAAAAGAGGGAAAGACAGAGGGAAACATTTTATTTCAGAGGCACCAGGAGGATTGTATCCCCAGAGCTTCGTGTTTCTAAAAGCTGTTGACAAGCTCAGGAGAGCAATTACTTCCAACAGAGATGTCAGTGTTTGCAAGACAAGAATGCTTCTGCAGAAGAAAACATAGATGTAGTAATCAGAGAGCAGCCTTTTGATAAAATTTATTCCAGTCATGGTTCATGTTCAAGAATTCCACGTTCGGACATGTGTTTAGGTATTCGTAGGCAGACGGATCCTGCTGCCAAGTGAAACACAAGCTGACAAGAAATGTTGTACCATCAGTTCATCACTTCATGCTTTAGCACTGCTCTTTTAATGGCATACCTGATCACAGAAATGAGAAACTTCATTCACAAGTACTGAGGGAGCCAGTGGAAAAGATGCCTGTTGATTTCACTAGTGTTGGGTTCTGAGTGGAGAAGGTTCAGCAAGACTACAAAAAAAGGAAGGACATGCACACTGAGGTTAAATATTATGAAAAACTGTTTTGAACAGGAGATGGAGTTGGTTAAGATTAATGCAAAAGCCTGGTTTATTTGCTTAATAAATTGATCAGGGACTACACTGTTCCCATGGGGCCTGTTGACATTATAGCTTCTCACTTGTGTATCTCCTTTACAGAGTAGTTTACACTGTTTTCTGAATCACATCTATTCAGCAGCTGTCCATCTTCATTTCATGGGAATACCAAGAGGAGAACTTAATTCAGTGTCTCCACAAGGGACCAATATCTCCAGTTCAGTTTTTAACATCCTCAAATAACTTTGATGTTTTTAAAAAACAGATAAATAATGTAATTCACTTGAAATCAAAACTACCTTTCCTTAAATAATTACTGTTGTCCATGATTTTCATTACCAGTACCTATTATTTGGTCTTTACAAGTACCTATTTTTTTGGTCAGATAATTGAAATAATGTTAAATAAGGCAGATGAAAGTCATTGAAAACAGGCATTCCACCCTCTTCGTTAGAAACTTTTGCACTGCAACTTTGCACAAAAATCTCTCAGTGCTTCACTCCTTCTCTGAGATGGTTATTTTAGTGTTGGGACACTGTGAAAACAAGTGAAAAATTAGCAAGTTTTTCTTCTTGTACAGTTTAGATGCATTTTGTTTTCCTCTCCATTACTAAAACTTTATATATTTTGGGACTTGAGTTGGAGAGGGAATTCCTATTGCAACCAGAAGCACAGAAAATACATCATTATTATATAGCCAGGTTTAACAAGAGTGCTGATTTTATGAGCAAATCACTAGGTGAGCATTTAGATAGCTGACCCTGTGACTTGGTCTAGGTGATCCTGCTCTGGCAGGGGGATTGGACTAGATGATCTTTCAAGGTCCCTTCCAATCCCTAATGATTCTATGATTCTATGATACTGACTCAATTACCAGCCTTGCCAGAACCTTTCAGATCAATGAACAGGTCAGTTACCATGACACTAAAACAGTATTTTTTCCTTAATTACTGATTGTGTAAAGAAAACCCCAACAGCATTCCAAGAACAGCAGCTTCTTTCAGATTTCCTTTTTGCTTATCTAGACCACTAAACTAATAAATAACGAATTCACTTGTCTCTTTGCATACAGTCCCAACAAGATGTCCACGGAGACAACTTTTTCAAGTGGAAGAGAAGGACCTATGCTCTTCAACAAGTACAGTGCTATCTTGGTAAACAGAAGCACCAGGCTTGAAGAAGTCTTTCAAGCTTCAGTGGCAAATGCTACCATTTTAATTCTTCATGTTAAATAGAAACTTCAGCAACAGTACCAGCACAGCTTTTATGAAAGAAAAGTGAAAGAGATGTGTGTTGAAATAAATGAGATAGGAACTGAGCAACCTGATCTAATTGAAGATGGCCCTTCTTCCTACAGAGATTTGAACTAGATGTCCTTTAAAGGTGTTGCCATCTGGTTTGGATGTGGATTCGCAGGAAGCTCAATCATAAAGAGATATCATTGAACATACAAGGTGGTTTAAACATGCTCGAGAAATTTGCTTTAATAAATCGATAGCAGAGCCAAGTATTAGGGCAAAAACTTATTGAGGTAGGTTTATTTCAACAGCAGTGCATAAGAAAGGGGAGAGAGAAAGATTGGAATGTAGAGAGGGATCGGAAAGTAGAGAGGATCGGAAAGGTTAGAATAAGATAACCACTGCCAGAGTTCCATGTGTGTTGTCTCCTTTTCCCAGTGGCCCGAGTGCAGCTCCCACGGTGTCTTCTGTGTCCTTTGAGTGCGGTAGAGGAGCTCTCCAAAAGTCAGGGTTCTGGAGGACTACTTTATCTCCCTTGTGTCCCCCCCACCTTTCACGCCTCTCTTTTGGAAAGGTACAGATACCCCAAAGAAAGGTAGAGATGAAGTTCAAGTGATCCAGACCTGTGTCTCTGCAGCACCATTTTAGAAATGCTTGTGTATCTTCCAGATATCTGGAGCCAAATGCTAATTTCTGCTACTGCCCTCTTTGCAAGAAGAGCTCAGATGACAATGTCTGGCATCTCTGGCTGATTGTCCTCTAATCAAGAGGGAGGCAGACTGCTGGTCTCAGGCTGATTTCTGAAGGGTTTGTGGTCCCTTCCTTGAAACATGTTGGGACATATTAAGACAAAGAAAAGTCTCTGTGATTCTCACAAAAGGTCCTTTCCAACTCAGCGTGGTCTATGATGCTATGCACTGTGTTTTAGTTGAACTCATTTTGACACAGACTTCTTGTGAGCTCAAGCTCTGGTTCTGGGGACTGAATTCCTCTCAGTCATTAGATGCCACCTTTTACGTTGGCATTGCCATGACTCTTCTCACTGTCCATGCAGCAGTCACATAGCACCCTGGGAGGCATGCATCCCTTTCCTCACCTAGCATGAGCTTGTAAGATGTCATGGCTCTCATTTGCCACTGTGAAGCCGTGTGGGACATGGTTTACACAACAGGGTACAAACTACAGGTGTCACTATTTTTTGCAAACTGAATATAAAACCGTGCAGCTGCCTTCTGCAAAAGGCGATGCAACCTTGGCAAAGCATCTAGGGCTGATTTTGGGGGCAAAACACGGTTCTTCTATTCAGACCAACACAGCAAACATGTAGGAGGCTTTTGCAGCTCAGAAACATGTTATTTAGTGAGGTGGTGAAATTTCCAACTGGAGAAGCTTTCATGCATTGAAAGGCAAAGCCATGGATAATGGGTTCTACTGTTTATGGTAGCTGTGGTGGGTTGTCCTTGACTGTCTGCCCAACCCCCACCCAACTGCTCTCTCACTCCACCGTCTCTGAACTGACATTGGGACGAGATGACATCCAGATGTAAACATTTTAGTGATTCCTTTCTTACATCCCAAAATCATGTGCTGTATGCAAGCAAATTGTCTCTAATTATTGACTTTTACTCCTTAATTACTGCATGAAAGTCATAAATTCTTAAGCATCCTCACTATGACATCAAAAATTTCTCATTCAGTGTTTCATTTACAGAATTGCTCAACCACAGTGCTATAATCTGAAATAATAAAAATGAACTATGCAGCAGCAGTTGTCAGTCACCTTCAACTATCAAAACCCATTTGACAATATCCAGGTCAGCAGGCAATTTAACTGAAAGTTAATTGTACATTGACTGCTATTTTGCTTTGTAACCTCACAATGCTTTGGCCTGCATTTTGGTCTCTTTTTCTTCAACATGCCTTAGGGGACACTATCTCAGTTTTATCTTTGCAGAGGAAATGAGAAAATTGTCTTTATTTGTATTACAGCTCGTGGAAATAAAAACAGAATAAAAAGGAAAATGTGCTCATCCCTTGAATTGCAATAAAATCTTTCCTTTTAGTTTGAGATAAATAGGCTTTTAGGGTGTGCAACACTAATGCTCATGAATTAAAAATGTCAAAGACTTCAGAAGCTCCTTAAGTCATTACAGCCACATTGTCATAGGGTTTTTATTTTCTATTCAAGTCACTCCTTATTTGGCAAAAAATTAGAATTTGCAAGACCTGTTACCAATGCAGTTTGAAAACTCAGTGATTTTTTTCTCTCTTGTTTCAATGAAGCTCTCTGGATTCTGCTACGAAGCTTTGACGCTAGATTTGCCCCCAGGAGTGTCAGTTCATATGTAACAGCAGTCCAAGCTTATGCATAGTGACTCAAAATTACTTTTAAAGGTGTTAGACAAAATCATCAAATTAAGTTTTGAAAAATTATGTTTCTGTCTCTTTAATAATAGTGTTTTCCAAAATTAGATGTGGTGTTTCTGGAACTCACTTATTGTCTATTACCAGCATTCTTTCTGTTTTGTCTAATGTTGTCTTGGGGTACAGCAAACATTTCCCGGGGGGGAACAGGATTCCCACCTCCATTTCAGAGTACCAAAGAGTCCCAGGCTAACTTCTTGCCTTATGTATTCCAACTTCAAGCATGAAGACAGCTATTTTCAACCTGTGTTTAGCTGTAGTCTCTGAGGCAGAAAGTGGCTGCTTTCTTGGTTCAGTTCCACAACTTCACTGTGAGAAAGCTACAGGGCTTTAACATCTCTTCTGCAGCACTGGAGAATGAGAATGTTGGTACTGGGGTAGAAACAAAAAGAAAAAAGAGATTGTAATTTCTCAGAACAACAAAGAAAAGAAGGTCAAGGATCTTTTGAGATGGGTTAGGTAACTAAAACTGAAATTCACATTATTGAATTCCTTTGTAACTTTGGTTTCTTAAGCTTAGTATTTTTTTTACTCATGAGCTACTACGAATTTCAGCAAAATTTGACAGTGATAGAGGTCACAAAAGTGTTATTTAATGAGATTTGGATAAAGGACAGTGTGAAAACTAGTACAGAAAAAGAACTCATACAATATTAAGAATCAATTTTATGCTCAAGCTGTGAATTCATAAGTAGCAGCTCTGCTGATTCTTTTGCTCATGGAAATATTTGTTTAGAAGGGTTTTTCCTTGTGGAACTAAATTTTTTCTTAGATGTGCTTTTTAAAAAAATATGACCATTACTATAAAGGCCTTTCTTTCCCTAATCAGAGAACAAATTATAATGTCATACTGCAAAATGTATCGGAAAAGAACCACTAGTGAACTACAAAACTTCTTCCAGACAAAAGAAAGGCAGAATTTCAGCCCTGACCTTGAACATCAAAATTTGTTTACAATGTGCATCCACAATTGTCCTTAGTGTTTCTGTGGAGACCTAGTCATGACAGTTGGTAGAATTTACAGAACGTATTTTAAAGCTGATAACTTTACACAGTCTTCTGACTAGATTTTTAACTCTTTTGAGTAGGTCTTTACTGATTGTCATCACTATTAGACATTTAATGTATGCATTGACACAGGCTGTAGAAATCTAAGTTCCAGTGTCTATTTCTGGAGCTGAATTTGATTTTCCATTAGGTCTTATGAGTGTCCTTCTAGCCACTGACTTTATAAAGCCATAGGTAGACTATGTATTAGTCCTGACTAAAGTTTGCCATCTGAACATGGTCCTGGAAAGCTGGTTCTACTTGTCTGTGCTTGAGCATGAAGATTAGACCAGATAATATCATGAGGTCACATCCAACCTCAACAATTCCATGATTCCTTGATTCTGTTATGTACTATTTTTACCTCATTCTCTTGAATTGGGCAAATTTTCTTCAAAATATCTGATGACCTAAGTCTTTTACTGACTCTCACATCTTTGAGTTAAAGTTTCCTTTCTCAGGAAAGTCTTGTTGCCTGGTCCTGTTGCCTTTCACAGAGAATGTGAAGATATGCTCATCTTGAACTAGATGTCTACATGTAGCTCTGGGCAAGTGCCAGTTACCAGTGGAGGCTATCTGTGAGGTGACTGGTGCAAATTAGTCAGATATACCTTTATGAAGAAGCTACTTGAGGCCAGTTAGGATAGTCTATAGCACCTGAAATGCACCTCTAGCACCTCACATCTAGGCCACTGAATCAAGTTAGCAGTAGGACTAAACTTTCTGTATCCTTACCACACCTTGCCTTGTGTAAATTTGGAGATGAAATTTTTAATGTATGGCTCATTCCTGATCTCAGTGTTTGACTTATTTGTGTCATACCTGAGCAAAGGCATGGCTACCGAGCGTTAGGTATGCACCAGCCCAATTTTTCACAACTCCCAGTATGAGGAATATTGGCAGGTGCTTTTCACATAGATTTATATAGTCAAAATGAATTGGTTCAGCTTTTTGCCTTTTTTTTATTACCTGAGAATAAAGTGCATTCAGTATGACATGATACGTTTGACTAGAGATTTCAGTGATTGCTGTTCAATGTCAAGGTGGTCTCTACAGTAAATTTAAAAACATTACACACCATCAGAATGAAAAGTGCCCAGTTACATTTGTAAGCATTTAAATCCTTGAGGAATCTCTCTGAATAATCAAGTAGTATAATAGTTAGTACCAGTTTTTCAATATCCTTTCCTTAATTCTACTTCAGAGACCCAAACAGCTTATTCAGGATAATTTTGTATCCAGAGACCCTTTTACAATATTAAGTCAATCTTCATCCCTACCAGCTTATGTGCAATTCTTGATCATCCCTGCTGTTTGAAATAACTGTTCCATTTAAACTCCCACTCAAACATGACTTCTAACAGAGATTTTCCACTGACTGCAAGAATTTAGAACACCACCTGTGCCTTCATCCTCCTAACCCTCTTCAAGACTACATCGTTTCTGTTGGAAACTTGGCTGCCAAATAAGCACATAAATCACTAAAAGTCATGGTGTTGTTGCTGTTTTTAACACTGCTCTCAGGCCTCTTAAGGCATGTCTACACAATTAAATGTTACTGTGCTACCAGTAACGAACAAGTTGGCAACCCTGCCTGGTCTTGTGCTGTTCAGGGGTCTCAGGGCAGCTTTGTACCTGTGCTCTCTTTGTACCTCTCCTCCAGACTGCTGCTGATGTGACTCTGCTGCTTCCAGCCCAGATGATCTACGTGTAGCATTAGCTTAAGTCTGTGCTCTGGCCGCGTATGCTCTGCATAGCATCTGTGCTAGACCTTGATGTACAAACTGTTCTGCTTCCTAATAGGATTCCCCATTGTTTTACTCTCCAAGTGAAACTAAAGAGTGTCCAAGAATTAGACTAAATTGATGCCCAAGTGGATGCTCCTTGTGTTGTTCACGTACCTCATTACTGGCTGCTTGAATACCAATGTCACCATGTACCCAAACTCTCAGTTCTCCTTGCAATAACTATTGCCTTCATTTTTGACAATCAGAAAGGAAAACATTTGAATCAAGAAGCAGTGTGAAACAGGAATAATAGAAAAATTTAACTCCAAAAATAGTCCACGTGCACAGAAGTTGAGCTAAATGAAACAGATGGAGAAGGACTGTAATTTTAATTTTGGGTTAAAAAAAAAAGTTTTTAAAATAATAAACATTTATACTTTTACATGTGCATACTTTTTACGTATTTATGTATTTAAATATTTATAAATGTGTTTCAGAAAAAATCCCCATAATTTTCTATATTTCTCCTGTTCTGAGTTACTTCTAGTCTTATTGTTCTGGTTCATTTCATCAGTGAATTTAAAATAAAATTATGTCTTTAATCCTTTTTTTCTCTGCTTCTGCAGATATTCTTCTTAATTACAGAATATATCCATGTTGTTTACATACTTCTGCACACAGGCCTGATCTTTCATTCTCTCTCACATGGCTCAATGCTTTGTTTTAGTCATTTGTTTTAAATGCTCTCTTCCCTACCACGCTTCTCCACCTTTCTTTTACTTTGAATTTTAATCTGCATTTTGAGCCCAGGAAAGATTTCCCCAGAGTAGCAGCAAAAATGGTATTATGAATATTCATAGATTGCTATGATCTTGGAGTTTTAAAATAGAACTGAATATTGTCACAGCAATGCTTATTCCCCCTATTATAAAATATTCAGTCTTGCCTATAACTGATCTTCTATATCTAGGGCATTGGGCCTTTTTTCATGACACTTTTTCAAGTCAAACCTATTAATTACTACGCACCATACCAAGACATTATAATTTAGCACTTCATTAGACTTTTTCCTCTTTGAGCTAGCTGCTATTCTAGGAAAAGATCTGCTTGTGAATCAAAACCAGAATGGTCATCCACCACATAAACCACAGGATATTTTTGCCTATCAATTTCTGTCACCATCACTAGCAAGAACCAATTTATTGCTAAATATTTCTGCATTTTTGACCCTTCATTTCCAAAGTCTAGTCTGGGGAGACCACTCCATCTTGTTCCATAAGTTGCATATTCTATTCCTAAAAATGAACAACAAATTGTATGTTTTAAATAATCACAGAATTCCACGGAGTTTTCTAGGCTGGAAAATAATTTTGAGATCATTGAGTTCAACCATTAAGCCTCTTTGACTAAATCACATCCTTAAGAGCTCTGTCTACATGACTCTTAAATATCTCCAGGGAGGGCAACTACATCACAACTCTGGTCAACTTGTTCCAATGTCTGATAACCATTATATTAAAGAGTTTTTTCTTAAGTACTTCCTTGGTCCTGCTAGCCACATTATTCCTGACTGTCCAGATCACTGTAGAGCCTCTCTGTCATGAAGCAGATCAACAGTTCTGCCCAGCTTGGTGTCATCTGTAAACCTCATCCCCTCATCCCGATCATTGATACAGATGTTAAACAGGACTAGCCTTTGTGCTGAACCCTAGGAAATACAACTTGTTAAGGGCCACCAACTGGATTTAACTCCATTCACCACTGCTCTTTGGATCTAACTAGTTGTTTTGTTACGTACCAAAGTGTATGACTGTTAAAACCATGAACAGCCAATATATGAAGGAGAGTGCTGTGGGAAACGGTGTCAAAGACTTTGCTAAATTCAAGGTAAACAATGTCTACAGCCTTTACCTCATCCATTAAGTGGGTGAACTTGTTGTAGAGGGAGAAATAATGCATTAAACTATAGAGGTCACAGGTTGCTGCTTAAACATCCCTGAAAGGCAGTTCCTTGATTTTCTTCCTCCTCACCCATCAACAGTTATGAGTTATGCAGTATTAACACTGGGAGACCTTTTGCTTCAGGCATTTTATAGACATAATAAAAATTAAAGTCTTTCTCCCAAAGAGAAAGAAAGACAATAAATGACTAAACATATGGAGAACTATGTCTACAAAATAACACTGACACACTGTGTTCCATGCAACAAAAAACATTTGGATCAATGTTTTCACTAGAAAGTTTGGAATTTTACAACAATGCCTTCTTTTCAGAGACAAATGCTGTGCTACGTAGCAGCAAATCCTTTTCTGCAGTATTGGAGTGAACAGAAACATGTACTTTGCAAATTTGTGAGCTAATTTTGACTTGTTTGCTGTGTACAGAAATTTGCTGTGTGCCTAAATTATGAAAGTGTTACTCAAGCACTTTGGATTTGATTCGCAGTTATCCAAAGGAGTATTTCTTGATTTTATGTGGACCACACAATCTTTAAGGTCCCTTCTATTGTAAAATGCAGATGAAATGATATTAAAAATTATGTGACATATCACACTGACTGTGATGCAGAAAGAGAAAGAAAAGTAATATCATGATAGAGACCATGACTGGGGAAAGTCTGGAGACTAAACTGAAGAAGTGTGTGTGAGAGATATATATATCACCATTTCTCTTAAAAAGGGTGCAAAAAGAAGAAAGTTTAACAGAGAAAAAGAAAATAAGCAAATTGAGAGAACTGTCACTGATAGTGAAAAAAGAACTACCTCCCAAGATGTAGCAAATGAGATTCCAGGGCTTGAGAGGTGTGAGAAAAGAGATTACCATTGAAAACTTAGGCAAAAATATTCTGCATATTGATTGTCATTGGTTGTCTCGGTCATTTTTAGGTAGTTAGGGAATGCATTTCACTGCATTTCAATTTTATGAAGTCATATTTAATCAGGCCTTCTGAGGTGTTTATTTAAGGTGGTAGCTCAGTTCCATTTTTTATTGTATTTTATCTTATATGTGTGTATAAATACATATATATGTGTGTGTGTGTTCCCAGACTTAAATTTTGGATTTAAGGAAAGAATGCAACAAATACTTATGCCCAAAAGTACAGAAATCAACATATTTGCCATGCCCTTAATTAATAAGATAATCAAATGCACAGTTAAATCTGTCATTATTGACATTGTTACTTTGATTTTCATATGCTGAATAAGATCACAATTATTGCTGCAAAAATATATGAAACTTAATTGTCAGTGATTCAAATCAGAATGCTTTACAAGTTGCAGGGCATGGACCATGTCCACAACACAAAGCTCTGCCATCTGTCACCTTTGCAGATTTAAGTGGCTAACAGAATTCAGAGCATTCAATGAGAGTGGTAATCTCTGGTAAATCACTTGTTGCTGAGAGGTTTCCCCTGGAGCTCTGGCAGCCCTTTCTGGGGGACTGTCTGACCACATCCCAGGTAGCAGTGCAGTGGGTGTGATAGACTGTACTGATCTACATTCTCATTTCAACCTCCTTGCTGAAAGGGCCTTTCTGTAAGTGGATGCTAAGAAAAAGAAAATTAGCTAAATTTGAGTTGTGTGTTCTTAAAAGGTATAAACTAGCTTTGCTGGCTTGTAAATCAACCCCAAAAGATGACACAGCGTTTGGATGAAGAGGATCCCTTGAAATTGTAACTGAAGTTTACACTATAAACAAACTCCTTGAAGCTGTAGTCACAGCTGGAGGCTTTCTCAAGCAGAAGTACAAAAGGATGTAGCTTAGCTCCTGGATTTGTTTGAGGTTTTCTACTTCGGGGTTTTTATTTGTTTCATTTGTAGAGAGAATTATTCAATACAGTAATTTTTAGTTTTCGTGTATCTACATCTTGACACACCCTAGAGCATAAAGAAACCTGCTGTGATGTATTGAAGCAGAGCAACCTTGAATTTATATCGAAAAGAACAATTATCAATACCTTAGGTTACAGTCTTTGCTTCACTGAAATGCAATTTTCATTAGGTAGCTATAAAAGCACCTAATTTGCTACGTGACTCTTAGATATAAAATATTCCTTTTTAGCTGTAATATTCACTTCCATATAAGCTGTTTAGTAGCTATTCTTACGACCCCAAAGCAATATCATCTTCATCTACACAGATCAAAACCCCCACTTGTTCCAGTTTGATTTCTCCTATCACTGCTCCCAGAGTGGCCTGTTAAACTGGATAAACAGGCTGTCTTCTTCCACTGCACAATACAGCTGCTAAAGGAAATGAATATATTTTGCAGCTACAAACCACACATTTTTGCAGGGGATGTACAAAACACCAAGAGATCTTACAGAGTATTAGGTAAGTAATTAAAATGTTTTGCCATGTTTCTGAAGAGGAATTTTGTGTTTGTTAAATGCAAGTCTGCAGTGGCGATGTACTGCTCACACATCTGTATCACTCCTTGCAATAGCTCTTTCATTCCTTAGTCCCGTTAGTCAGAACACTCACTAAATATGCAAGATATTTTCTGATTAAATAAAATCCATCTTCTTGTGAAAATGATATATTCAGTAATTCTGTATACATTCCTCTCAGTCTTTTCTTTCCTCCATTACCTGATCTAACAGTTGACATTCACTGAAACAAATTCACCTTGGAATGAGCCTAAATATTTCATAAGCTTGATTTAATTGCTGTCATTTCCAATAGCTTCTCAGCTCAGGAGACACTCTTTCTATAGGAACCCTATTGGATTTTTTACTGTCAATAAAAAACTTTTTAGACATCATTAAGCTAGATATTAAGGGTGCATGAACATCTAGATTTTTGTCTGATGGCTGTTAATTTTGAATCCGCAATATTTATTCCTCTTAAAAGTCTTCAGAGTCAGTTCAGGTGTAACAAACAACAGTCAGGGAATGTGGACACACCCCCTTACCTGTTATCAATCTGCATGCTAATCACCACTGTCTGCTCTGCTGTGGACAATTTGATTTTCCGTGCACATTTTCAACATATGTGACTGAGAGAAAAAAAAGAATAGACAAAAAAGTTTCATAATAGACTGAGAAATATTATAGCAATATCATAGTGAGCACTGTTTCTGTATATAATTTGGTTTAACTGTATTATAAACTCTTCAAGGAAATAACATTTAAAAATTAATTGATTTACTGAACTTCACACTACCCTTGTAAGATTTTTAAGGTAGAAAAACAGTAAAACTAATAAAATTTGCAACTAAATCCAAGGTTCTATACCTTTGGAAATAAAAATGTTACCTTTAATCTTTCATATTTTCCGTGTGTATGTGTATCCATTTTCATGCGTTCATGCATTTAGCCATAACTGTACTTAGCCATAAATTCACTTCATCAGATTAAGAGAGATTTGTGTCTGCAATGGTATGGAGATGGGAGGGAAATCTTCTTTTGCTATTTTCTGACTACACAGGTACGATATCTGAAGTCTCAGCATAAAAAGATTTTGCTTTATGTCATATTTCTGGATGATTTATGATACTTTTAAGTTGTAACCTAATGATACAAAACATGAATTGGTGAAAATAGTTGGGTTTTTTTAAATTATTTAAAAAGTGCAATAACTGATTCACTGATATTGCATAAATAGATATGTGTTTCTGAATCTGTATTATTGGTCCAACATTATGTATGTGCAGGTTAATCTGAAAATTGGTTTTACAGTATATTGTAAAAATACATGACTTTCACTTTTTCAGATTTGATCTTAGCAGAAGTGGATACCTTAATACATCCAGTTGTGTCAGCCATGACGTTTTCTACATTCTAGCCTCTCATTCTAGTATGAGTTTTATTTATAATCCTTTTACAATTGCTTTAAGAGAGCTATAAACAACATAAGATGTTCTGTAAGAAAAAGCAAAGCATTACAGCACACATCAGTGGATGGGACCACCTGACAAAACAACAAGTTTGACCTGATCGGTAATACAGCGATCATCTAATCTTGTGTCTGAGGTTCACCTATTTTATCAGTTTTTACCACTTCTTGTAATATCAAATGTTCTGGGTGCCAGCAAGGATCTGAGGAATACTGTGAAGAAATCTTTTCATGAGGAAATTTAGTCCACAAGTTGTATCTGTTAGGCTTTGTGGAGACTGAAGATTATAGCTCTCTTAATAGTATCGAGTTGTGTGGCCCAACAAGAGTGGGTTTGTAGACCCACACAATTCTGATAGTGGATTTGTAGACCCACAGTAAGGATCTGATATCTACACTATGTACATTTCGTAAGGGATTGACTCTGGAGTGGTTTTAGTTTGCTGAGTAGGACTGAGCGCCCTTTAACAGCTGAAGCACAGTAAGTACTCTCCAGGAGTTAACCTTCTAGTTTAGTTGTCTCAACATAGCTCTAGTCTGTGGCCTCGAACATTTGAAGTTGTCATGAAATAGAGTTGTCTTTCTCTTTGGGCTTGTCTCTAAGGATTCATTTTGTCATCTGGCAGAAGCTGTGAATGTTAAAAGCAATCCACAGGCATGTGTATAATGTCTTTGTTTTATCCTCTTATTGTGCTCTGAGGAATTGGTTGAATGTTGAATTCTTTTTTTTTGACATCTCAACAGGGCTGTGTGGATTTGACATGTAAAAAACATAACCAACCATTTCTTTAAGCATATAAACAGGTTCTATATGCTAAAATTAAGAGTGTATGGCATTCAACATATAATCATTCTGTTCATGAGAAAAGATGTCTTTGTTCTGTCATGTCTTACTTCAAATCACACGCTGAATTGTGTTTAGTAGTACAGAGCAACAGTAATAACTGACATTTAATGTTATATTGACACTGAGAACAGCCCAGTCATAATTCCTATTTTTCTAGTCCTAATTTGACTGAAGACTACTAGACAGTCACATATAAATGCAGAGGGATTAAAGGTTTTAAATCATGTGCACTTTTGAAAATTTAGCCTGTCCACTATGAAGAGAAAGAGAAAGCAAATTAAAGTTTTAAAGATGGGATCATTAGGCTACACATTGTCTCTAATTGTTCATTCTCAAACTATAAAGAAAAAATAGTTAAAAAGCTGCATTTAAGTAGCCAATAACTTGCACAGTGTCACTGTTCTGCAATTTAAAGTTGGATAAAAACAAGTGACAATTAAATCACAATTCAGAGCAATTATTAAAAGAAGCAAAGACAGATTCTACTCAAAGGTTAGAAGAAGCAAAAATACAAAGCTAATCAGTTTTATTTACCTGCTTTGGATCTTCTGGGTTACTTTTCATTTGAGAGTCACTCTAGGTGACTGTTTCTTGCATGATATTTCATGGATGATTTGCTAAGTTTTAATTAAAAATTAAAAATGCTAACATCTTATATGAAATCCTCATTACAAGTTTCAAGTGCTCAGGCTTAAAGGGGACTGTTAGTCATGGCTGATAACCTATCTGTTAATGTAATTCAGCTCATGTGTGGCAAATAACACTAAGCTATAATATCTGATCGTATTCTTGTTTTGTAATCTATGATTAATTAATTGGAGAAGGATTACTGTATAATGATGTGTTGCTGAAAACTGCATCCATGTTTAATTTCATGAAATATGAAGACATAGTTCTGTTTCAGGATGGAATATTATTTAAATCACCACAGAATCAATGCCCAAGTGTTTTAGGACCTTTAGGATCGTAGACAAATAATGTAAAAACAGTTCATCTCTTCTCAGTCAGACCCATTATGCAGAAGAATGTTTTGGTTTTATAGCTAATTGGGTTTTGCTTTTTTTGTTTTAATTTATTTGAGGTCTTTCCAAGCATCAGTTTGGCATATTTACAGCATCATCACATTAATGTTACATGATGGATATAGGTCTGTTTGCAGTCCTGCCAACGCGACTGTATTTCCTATCAGGCTGGGTGGCTACAGTCCACTTCCAAGTTACAAGTGATTCATTCACAAAATACATTTTCTTTCTTTAATCTTTCTTTTGATGTTAGTAATATTTTCAGCTAGTAACATTGTTTTTGATGTTAATAAAAATCTCTTAAAGAAAAACAGTAGAATAAACTAAAATGAAAAGAAAAATTACTCACATTTTTTGTTTGAATCCTATTTGACATCTTGTGTGATGGATTCAGTAGTATTATTAAGGTGATGATATATTAAAAGTACATTTTTTTAATGTTGGCAAAGACAGACTCCAAAAATAATCTCAATACTAATATTCTACATTAAAATATCTTAGATCTTATTTTCCATCAAAACAGTTATATTTTGTTGTCAGTTTTCTAAACTGATATGTGAGTGTGGCCTGTGCAGTGGAACTAAAGATTTAGTTTGTTTTCCCCATGTTCCAGTAAAAAAAATAATGTAATTGCTATTAGGACTGTGTTAGGAACAAACACTTATTTCTTATTTGTGTCCTTCCTATAATCTGAAACTAGGGCCTCTGTCCATTGTGTTATTAATAATTTATGATGAGAAACCTACTGTAAATCAGCAGAAAGTTTGCTTTTGCTTCTAGATGCAGAAAACAATATTTAGAGTGAAGTGTTACTGAATACTAATCTGAATAATAAAAATAACCAAAAACATACACAAATTTAAAGAAGTAATACAAAATGAAAAGCTTTTGCCTTTTTTATGAAAGACACTAGAGCTGTAGTAAACATGATGTTTGCTGCCATAAAGATACAATGTTATTGTTATAATCCCATTACAGAATAATTAAACACAATCAGAAACCTCTGTACAACAGAAACTGGAATGAACCTAAATGGAGATAGACGGTGGTTCTTATGACCAAGCTGTTAGTCAATAGTTTGCTGTTGGGGAAAAAGATGTGATGCATGCTGACTGCTGACAGAGTTTGAATGAAGGATGGAGAAAACAATGTAGTCGAGGCAGCTGCCAAACTCTAAGACCATCCAAACTGAGTCAAAAATTCCCTTTAACTAAGTGTCTAAGCTAATAGACAATCTAATACCAAACCATATTACTACATGTTGTCTGTATGCCCAATCATCTTTTCTGCTTGCTTGCCTTTGCTTAACACTGCTTCATCTGGCCATAACAGGACTTTCTTTTCAAAAGCATCCAAATTTTCTCTCTTTCAGTCTGTCAAGCACCTGGCTAAATTGCAGTTAATGGGTTGTTCACAGCTTATTCATGTCTTATAATGAATTATGGCATTTTTCACCTCTTCTAACTCTATGCACATACAGAGCACTTTTTCATCTGACCTGTTTGAGGCAGATACTTTGCAATGAGATAAACCCCTCCCAGGCAAACTATGAAGGAGAATAACTCATTCAGGTAATTACATTACATTTAAATATGGACATGTGAATCCCAGCCAGGTGAGTGATCCTGTTTTTCTTCATGGAAGTCTGAACTGACAGCCTTTGAAGGCCCCTTTCAACCCTTATAAACTGTGTAAACTGTGTGTGTAAATTGTGTAAAATTACATACTTGGACCGTGACACCATAAAACAGGTGAAAGAACTTCATAATATGTTAAAAAAAAAAGAAATAAAATTGAAATAAGGGGGAAATAAGGAGGAGATAAAGGGAAAACTACCACCAAAACGTTGCAGTTTGAATTTAACAGGTCTTAGGGATTGGGAGATGCTATGGCAATTTCTTGTAAGAAGTTTGGAACTGCAAGCTCTGCCTCAATGTCAGTTCCTGCCAATGGGTGCCTCAAATAAGCATATTTGGGTGATGGAGGAAAAGGTGCTACCAGTTTCCTGTTTCCTCTTGGTGAAGCTCTTTGATCAGAGATAGAGTAGGTAATGCTGGACTGGGCATCTAGCAGCCATCTTTTGCTTTGGAGTGTAATGATGGAGGAGAGAGTGGGAGTTTGGAACCAGAGATCAGCAGAAGAAGTTATTGCCTGCAAGCCCAGGGTGTGCTGAAATAGAGGAAGAGAGTCCTATGCACAGCATGTGGAAGAAGATGCACTAGAGCAGGAGACTGGCTTTGAGAACACGGAGTGAGTAACTTACTCTTAAAGGAATCACTGCCTTTGAAGAATGGAAAGCCAAAATGAACTATGGACACCATGTTTCCACAATGAAAAGAATTGCTAGAGGTTTCATCACCCTGAGAAGGAGGTAACAACTTGGTCCAGTTATGTAACCTAATCTTCATGTGTCTTAGTGTTGGGGTTATTATGTCTTGTGAATTAAATGTGTCTTGTTTCTCCTCAAATCAAGCTGGTGTTTGATGTTGCCTGTGACATTATAAGTGGTTTCATCACTTCTTGATTTTTTTTGCTTTGACTCATTAGCACATTAGCTAAGTCAATTAGTTAATCTCAGTCATGGACCTGATGAACTGATCAACCAGTAACAAAATAAAATTGTCTAAACCTTGTATGTCAAATGTTTTTTCCAATATTGTGATCTACACAAGAAAACCTGCCTTTCAAACTCCAAGAGTCATAGTAATCTCACTAGACTTGATGCAGCCCCACATAGCAACATCATTCTCTAAAAATCAGACAAATCCTCAGTGTTGAAAGACATTTTCTGGGATTAGAGGAATGGTGCTGATAAGGCACCCTTGCTAAAAAGGCTGTTAACATCAGGAATGTGAGAAAATACAGAAGAGTAGCAGTACATAAATTTGCATTATAAAATCCTTATTTTAATAGTGGAATTCCAGGAAAAGCCTGGGTTTCTTCCTTAGTGGTCAGCATACAAAGATGTAATAAAACTCCATAAACAATAAAGTTCAGTTTTACCCTACAGTATCTTATTTAGTATCTGCTTGAAAAAAAATTCTTGTCCTTTCCCCTTCCTTCTTTGTACACCCCTTCTTCTTGTCTGTTCAATGGATTTTCTTTATCAGCCAGAAACATTTTGATTAAGTGACATCAGGCCACATAAGGCAGATTTTGCTCAAAACACTGGCACAGAACATGTTCAGAATCAAGGGCTGCATCCATTTTTGAGAGGTGAAAGAGATGATTCTGAAAGAGAAGAAGAAAGAGCTGGGAATTTAGTTGGCACAGGTAAGATATCAGGGCTGAAAAGAAGAGTGAATTTTGAGGAGCTGTGAAGTTAAAGGAAGATGAAAGGGGTCAACTGGTGATCTGGAAATGTCAGTGTCAGTTTCAAAGGCTGAAGTGTGAGGGGCAATGGTAAGAGAGTGGCTGGAAGAAGTAAGGAAAAATGAGGAGACTGCTGGAAGCTGATAGTGGTGGATAAAGCTGTGAGGTTTTTATGACATGCAAAAATTGTTAGTGCTCTGATTTTATTTCCTAATTTTTCAGTGATAAGAATTTTTAGAATAGTTAATTAAGCCTTTTGGACATGATCCAACAACATGCTTAAGGCCATGATTTAGTCAGGCTCTTAGGCATATGAAGAACCTCAAACACATGGGAATGCTCACAAGTTTATGGTTTTATATACTCAAGTCTCGTGATAGATCATATTTTAAGTGCTGCCAACAGAACTATTAATGTATATTTTTATCCCAGAAAGGAACCTACTTTCTCTAGCTATTGCTTCAGGCCAATTTAATTATGTCTGCTAGGGAGTCTGATTTAGTCCGATTGCCAGAACTAGATCTCAAACATCTCTAGCATGTTGCAGCAGAAGATGTGTAAGGAACCTGCATTATTTGTGTCTTTTTTATTCTCAGAATAAAAGACTGAATTCTTGAGTTTTCTCTGTGTGTTAACCACTAGAAGTTATATCTCACCATGTTGGTCTTGCCTTGCAGGATGTGGTATGGCTGCCTATGTGTTTTCAAGCCTTATAGTTTAGGGGTCAGAATGCTTCACGTGGCATGGTATCTGTTCAGCACTGTAACATCACTGGCCTGTATAATTAAGTTATTGTTAGCACTATCATGTGTTAACAGTGTCTAAAACCTTTATTGTTTTACCATAGATCTGTATGCATACATGATACTAAATCAGCAACTACAAAAGCACTCTGGTGTCTCTGCTTCCAAAGGTGTTGCTTGAACATAGTGCAGGGGTGGCTGCTTGGCTCATGAAAGGTAGGAAGAATTAAAACCAGCATCTACACCCACACCAATGTGTTCCATAAACATATAAATATATCACAAATGAGGATGGGAGAGAGAACATTCAGATCTTGAAGACAGAACGATAAATAGGTCACAGCTTAAATATACTCATCTAAGTAGGGAGCAACTCAGAAAGTTTCTGCTAGCAATAAAAGGATTCACAGATGTAGGAGACAACTGTTACATCAAAATGATTCCCAGTCTTAGAAAAAAAACCCTCATAAATAAAATATTTGCATGGCTACTTTTGAAAAATGCTAGATTTTAATTCAAAATTGCAGAAAAAAAAATGAATGAATGTATTCCATATTAAAAACAGTTCTTCTAATTTTTTTGCCTGTTTGGAGTTGTTAAATCTTTGCTGTTTGTTGTTCTGTTGGTTTGATTTTTGCATCAGGCTTCAGAGGGGCTATCTAAGTTTCAGCTGAGACCGATCTAGTGTGCAAGGTTGTTAGTGTATGTTGGAGGTTCCTATCCTGCACCAACTTACTGTCTAGCAGCAGCTTTTCTAAGAAATGAAAGTTCAAAGTATTTCCTCTGCATAAACAAAACACTCTTTTGTGAAACTCATTGGAAGGCAAAGCAGTGAGGCTAAATTTGAATGTTTTTGTTTATTCAACTTTTTTCTCCCATATTCTGAATACTAAAACAATGTTAATTCTTAAAAAAGAAGAATAAAATAATCCAAATATACTGAGTTGTAAGTTACCTCATGATCTGTCTTGTATTGCTTGCAATTTACTGGGAATATTTAAAAATAAGAATATGCCAAAGGGATTGCACATATGCTTCAAGAGTAAGCACATATCAGAATTTACAACAAGAGGGAGTAAGACAACTGCTGAGATTTATATTCAGACTCCTTTCCTTTCAGAGCACTGTAAATTAAACCTGTAAAGTCAATGGTACAGCTCAAATTGTGTAAAGTTAAAGCATTTTTCATAAATCTTTCCAGGATTCCATGGAAAACCCTTACACCTACGTACAATGGTCTGAAAACAAACTTTATTGTGATTTTAATCATCTGACAGAATAAGCAGAACTTCTTTAATATTCTACCTTCCTAGAACACATATTTCTAAGCTGCTGCTGTACAGAACTTAGGTCTAATTTGTTATAGCTGGGCAACAGAAAACAGTAGGTACCAGTTAGTAGTACTGAAAGTCAAGACTTATACACCCAGAGGTTAATAGAATTAACTGAACACAAGGCACTGTAATAACTTGAGTCTCATTAGATGATTAGGCTACTCACTGAGAAACCAGCCAATTAAAATAACAAATCAGAAAAATTCATCATAAGGCTGTAAGGAGCAGATTAAAATAGTAACTTATAACATTGATAGCAGGGAGCTTTTAAACATTTTGACTTTTGGCTGTCAGAGATCAGAGGATACAGTTCACTTTCTACAGATTATAGAAAACTTGGAGATATATGTTACTATCAAAGAGTAGAAAAAATAAAACCCTGAAAATCTTAAATACGGATGCCAAACCGCTGCATGAATAATTTAGTCCTGAATCAAGGACAGTTGATCAGCCAATGTTAGTATAAGCTAGGAAAAAAGGACAAAGAGTAGACAGCCCAATAAAGCTCACTAGTGACTGAGGGAAAGGAAGGAAAATATCAGCATCCACTGCCCAAAACTGATAAGCCACTATTGAACAGTTATTTCAAAATATTGAGTTGTATTCCGTTGATTTCTACTGCTTTGATCTGCTATTGCCTTGCTACTTGCTTGAATTACCTGTTGTGGATTTCTCTTTGTGAGCTCAAGATTTGAAAAAAAAAAAAGATTTAAACATCCCAGTTACAAAGTGACAGCTAGAAGTTTAAACTTCCTGTAGAACGCAACATCGAAACAGCCTGGTAACGCATATTTCAAAGTTACTATGGTAACTTAAAAAGCAGGTAGGTTACTAGCCACTGCAACCAGAAAGTTCATTGGGAGAGTACTGAGTTTAAAAAGAGCATTACAATGATAATTAGTGAAGGTTCTTGATGTATAATGGAGATGTGTATCAAAGACATCCATGTGACATCAAGAACTGGTCAAAGCATCTAATATTTATTGTGGTTTTAGTCTGAACAGGCTTCTTGCCTAAGGTATTGGGAGGTTGCTATGACAACTTGTGGATTACTTTTTGGTGACTCCAAGAACTAGTATCGGTGTTCTGGAGCTTCCTGTTTCCTGGTTTGGGGTTTCCTGCTTCTTCTTCACTTCACCTTTCATCTTTGTCCAGAGAGAGGCACATGGCACCGGGTTGGATATAGAAGCCATCTTGCCCTGGGAATGTGGTGGAGAGAGACAAGTGGAACCTCAGAGATCAGCAGACAAAAGGTTTAATCTACAGTCCATTGTTTGATTAAAGGAAGAGAGTTTTCTCTCATACATGGCCTCAGGTATTATTAGTACCCTGGAAATGGAGGACTGGCTTGGAAGCACATGAAATACGAACTGGATTTCTGATGCTCAGTGATGTATGCATCGACTGAACGGACTTTGCATTTCCACAAGAAGAAATTACTGCTGGTAGTATCTTCCCTCTGAGTGGGGTGAAGATAGCAGCTTGTCCCAGTTTTATAAGAACAAGTGATTAATCCCTGTATGTGTTTGTGTTGCTATAACAAGAGTAAGTGCAGAGTTTTACATCTGGGCAAGAACAACCCCAGGTACCAGTATAATCTGGGGACTGACCTGTTGGAGTGTAGTGTAGGGGAAAGGGACTTGGGGGTCCTGGTGGACAGCAGGATGACTATGAGCCAGCAATGTGCTCATGTGGCCAAGAGAGCCAACAGCATCCTGGGGTGGATTAGAAGAGGGGTGGTTAGCAGATCAAGACAGGTTCTTGTCCCCCTCTACTCTGCCCTGGTGAGACCACA
This sequence comes from Rhinopomastus cyanomelas, assembly GCA_013400115.1. NCBI lineage: Eukaryota > Metazoa > Chordata > Aves > Bucerotiformes > Rhinopomastidae > Rhinopomastus > Rhinopomastus cyanomelas. The sequence goes on from VXBP01009771.1 coordinate 31,942, forward strand.
CCTGGAGTGTTATGTCCAGTTCTGGGCCCCTCAGTTCAGGAGGGATGTGGAGCTTCTGGAGAGAGTTCAGCGTAGGGCAGTGAAGATGATGAGAGAGGTGGAACACCTCCCTTATGAGGAGAGGCTGAGGGAGCTTGGAAAAGAGGAGACTGAGGGGTGACCTCATTAATGTTTATAAATATTTGAGGGGTGGGTGTCAGAAGGATGGAGCTGGGCTGTTCTTGGTGTCATGTAGTGATAGGATGAGGGGCAATAGTTGTAAACTGGAACACAGGAGGTTCCACATCAACCTGCGAAGGAACTTCTTCACAGTGAGGGTGACACAGCACTGGAACAGGCTGCCTGCCCAGGAAGGTTGTGGAGTCTCCTTCACTGGAGATGTTCAAGACCCACCTGGATGTGTTCCTGTGTGACTTGGTCTAGGTGATCCTGCTGTTGCAGGCGGATTAGACTACATAATCTTTCAAGGTCCTTTCCAATCCCTAATGATTCTATGATTCTATGATTTTATGTTGTGAAGCCTAAATTTGTCTTGTTTTCCCCCAAATCACACTAGGTTTTTGGTTTTGCTTGCAAGTTTCATAAGTAGTTTTGAACCCTCCTTGTTTTGTGTCTGTTTTGGCCTGTTAACACATTAACTGCATTAATTAGTTAATCTCCCCTCAGACCTAATCAACTGATTAACCAATTACATAAATGGCGAGCCAAGCAGGAACTGAGATAAGCAGATGACATGCTAATAAAAAAAGTAATAATTTTTCTTTACTACAAATTTGCCCTGGTTCATTTGTATTCTGAAGACCTTGAGAATTCAAAATCAGGAAAGTGGGGCTGCAGAAATATTATGTTGCAATATTTTTCAAAGTAAAAACCACTGCAGAGTGTGAATAGCTGCAGAGGCTTTTTAGCAGGGTGATCAGATGTAATGTACAAACCTAAGTAATCCTTCCTCATCAGTGAGGAACAGAGAAAGACCAGCAACCCATTGCTTGTTCTAAGACTTTAACATTTTATAAAGATGTTGCTTTCTGCTATTATGAAGGGCAATTTGAAGTTTGGGAAAACATTTATGAATCATGTCCTTTTAATACAGCAGGAATTACATCTGTATTTTTCCAAAGTCAATATGAAAGACTAGTATCTTTCTGTATAGACTACATGATAGACACTTTTATCTTACCAAGTAGAAAAGTCCATAAATAAGTCTGGAGGTGAGGAACACAATGTTTATTGTGTTCTTTCTCAGGAACACTACATAGTATTAGCATCTATAGTGATTTTAGAGAGTCATATAATTGCAAAATCCCAGAAGAGTGGAGTTTAACAGGACTAGAAGAGATCATCTGGTACAATCCCTCTGATACAGCAGGGTCACCATGCCCAGGACCATGTCCATGAGCTTTTGTATATCTCCACTGAGGAGACACCACTACTTTCCCAGGACAGCTGTGCTGGTGCTCGGTCACCTTCACAGTAAAAAAGGTGTCACCTGATATTCAAAGGGAGCATCTTGTATTTGTGTTTATTGCCTTCAGTCCTGTCACTGGTCACCAATGAAACTAACTAAGCTTTGTCTTGTTTTTGTTCTCTATTCAGTTAATTATACATATTTGGTGAGATTTCCTCTGAACTTTGTCTTCCCCAGAGCTATGCCACCTCAGCTCTCTCAGCATCTCCTCATAGTAGCACAGTCCCTTCATCATCTCTGGTTGGCACCTGGTTGGACTCTGCAGTATGTGCATATTCACTGATCTTTAGGCATTCCTTCCAAATTGAGATATTCTGTAATTCTATGATTCTGTGTCTCTTTTTTCTACTTGGGAGCCCAGAACTGGTACTCAGATGTGGCTTCACTAAGGTTGTACAGAGGGTCAGAATCACTTCCCTCAGCCTGCTGGGAACCTTGCCAAGTGCAGCCCATGACACTTTTGGTGTTCCTCTCAGCAAAAGTACATTGCTGACTCATGTTCAACTTGGTGCCAACGTTCATGTCTTTTTCTGCCAAACTGCTTTCCCCTTGGGCAGCCCATTCCAGTGTTTTGTCACCCTCATCATGAAGAAGTTCCTTCTCATATGTATGTGGAATCTCCTGTGTTCCAGCTGACACCCATTGCCCCTTGTCCTGTCACTAGATGACATTGAGAAAAGTCTGGCCCCATTCTCCTAACATATTTATAAACATGAATGAGGTCACCCCTCAGTCTCCTTTTCTCCATGCTAAAGAGACCCAGCTCCCTCAGCCTTTCCTCATAAGGGAGGTGTTCTCCTTCCATCATTATCTTTGTGGCTCTGCACTGGACTCTCTCCAGCAGTTCTCTGTCCTTCTGGAACTGAGTGGCCCAGACCTGGACACAATGTTCAAGATGTGGTCTCACCAGGGCAGAGTAGAGATGGAGGAGGACCTCTCTCTATCTACTAACAACCTCTCTTGATTTCTCTACTCACCACCCCACTCCTGATCCACTCCAGAATGCCATTGGCCTTCTTGGCCACAAGGGCACATTGCTGACTCATAGTCATCCTGCTGTCCACCAGGACCCCCAATCCCTTTCTCCTACGCTGCTCTCCAACAGGTTAATCTCCAGCCTATACTGGTACCTGAGGTTGTTCTTGTCCAGATGCCAGACTCTGCATCACCCTTGTTATAGTTCATTAAATTTCTCCGTGCACAACTTTCCAGCCAGTGCAGGTCACACTGAATGGCAGCACAGCCTGCTGAGACATCAGCCACTCCTTCCTGCTCTGTGTCATCAGCAAACTTAACCCTCTCTTTGTTGTTTTGGTTACTCCTATCTTATAATAGTAAAATAAAAAACTAGCAAAATAAAAAACTGATAAACAAGATCATTTGTCTTAGCAAATTTCCAAACACTTCAAGATTGTTACAACACAACAGCTGAGGTCCATTGCGACTTGTATAATTTTAGCCACAGCATTAACATTTCATTTGACTTCAAGTCAGAGGCTTAACTTCTGTCTAACCTAATACACTTTTAGGGACATTTTGAAAAACCAAACCAAACCAAACCATAGCATTATCTGAGTGCCTATTTGGCTGCCATTCCCTAGTATTTCCTATGAACCTTAATAAGTTTGTTAAATTCAGGACATATCTAGAGCTTTGCAGAACTCACCTGTCTGCCTGTTCTCTTTTAAAACATGACAGAACAAGTTTACAGGAGTCGGATGGAATGTGCAAAGGTTGGAGCTGTTCCATTCTAAATAACCTCTGCAGATGCCCATTTTTCCTCTGATGAATAACTGAATTAGTGACTAAATGTTTTTCCTTCTAAATAAATCCAAAGTGTGTTTGCCTCAACCCGGCAAAAACATCACTCTGCAGCAAAGGTTTCAAAAAAAGCAGAAAGACCTGACTTCACAGGTCAAAATATTTTTGACAAAGAACTTAGTTGTGGCTATCTTAAAATCCACTATTTATGACTTTTTCCTTGTTGCACAGAGACTGAAGGTTATTTGACAGCTGGATTACCTATAAATGTGCACTTTTGTGTAGATTTGCACACAGCTCCTGATTACAGCTTGCAATAGCCCTTCTTCTTCCTGTGCCTTCCCATTTAACATCCATCCTCAGACTCTCCAAGTGAATGCAGTGAAACAGAACTTCAATCCAAACTGTGTCTCAGACGAAGGTTTTCAGCAAAACCCCACTGCTGATCCTTCCTTGCTCACATGCAAATATTATGGTAAACAGCATCAGGATCAAACAAGCTCACAGTAGTAGAGCACTGCTCATCCAAGGCGTGACAGTTGTGTCTTTCATCAAGCACTGGCAAAGCCTGAGGAGACCCTGCAAGGGGTAAGCATTTGTACACCCACCAAGTTGTTTTTCAAAAGTGTATGTAATTCTGAAACCTGTGCAAAACTCTTTGAGTATCTAGGTTTCTTCTTCCATTCTTCCCATTTTAGAACTGACTTCTGATACTTCTTGTTACAAAGAGACCTCAGTTTACAAATATTCTACATTCCTATCTATTTGTTGAAATCTGTCCTATAAATTTGATGCATTCTTTATAGCTATAGAAGTTGCAAACTTCAATACTTCATCACTTTTTTTTTTAAATAGCATAGCTATAAATTTATAATGTCTGAGAAAAGTTCTTTAAAAAATTGCACACTGTAAGTCCTTTGCTAATACACGAGGATGCTTATTGCAATAGCTTTTAAAAGAACAGTAATGTGTTTGGGGCATTTTGTTCAACAAAAGTGACCTCAAGTATAGGATAAAGTATTGCATGCTCTTTGAGGTATTTCAACAGCTAAAGGAAGCAGATCTGAAATGCAAAACTTATGATATATGTGTCCTGCTTCACTGCTGATTATCTTTAGTACAAATATAACCTCCATATGATTAATCCATGTTGATCTGAAATCTACATAAATTGCTATAAAAGACAGTTACTGAAAATAGTTCTTTCCTTTAAACAATTCTTATTTTAAATTTGCTAAAGGTATTGTAAAAAGCAATACTAAGAGCCTTGTAATTTATAAGTAATTTATATATGCAGCCTGTTAGAAATAAAACTTTCTAACTGTGCTCATAGAAGTGGAATTAGTACAATAGCACTACACTAATGTCTGCAATTAAAACAGCTCTTTAATTAGATAGTGCTACAGCAGTGAATACTTTGAAAAACACAGGATTCAAATTCAGTTGGCAACATTTCAGCTCCATAAGCTCACTGTTTAGACCAATCAATCTATTGCCCATCTAAGTCCAAAAGTCAAAGAACTCCAATCTTAGAATTGGCTTCAAACAAACAAACTTCCTTAAATTTTAAAGCGAGTTTCAGTTTCAGCTATAGGATTCCATTGCCTGCTCCATATATATGGGGGAAGAGAAAAGGGGGGGGGTGTGTGTGAAGAAGACAGAGAGCTGCAGTTTTTGGGCCAAAACCAAACTGAAACCAGACTCCCAAGACACACAAACAGGGAGGGAGGACCAAACAAGGACCCCAAAATTTGTCTGGCTACACCACCTGCTCCACCTGTTCCCTGCAGCAGCCACCTCTCCCCTTCACTTCCATATCCCACCAACCTCCACCCCCTTGCTCTTCCCTGGGGGGAGGCAGCCAAAATGAGTTAACTCCTTATATGCTGGAAGACAGTTTGATGCAGGAATACCATGAGCAAACATGATTTCACCAAATCCATAACAGGACCTTAAGAACAAACTGTGAAAACAGAATCAATGAAAATGCAATTAAGTGAATAAAATATCTAATATCAGATTACCTTATTTAAATTAGATCATTGATTTTGTTCTGATGTTCAGCCACTTGAATTTCATTTGTAAATATTTAATGATTTTGAGAAGAGCACAGAAATACTTTTTGATTTTCATATAATTATTTCAGATGCATGAAGCTTATTACATAACCATTTGTAAAACTGTCACATTGGAAGAATTTATACAATTTCCTTGCATCTTTAGGAAGCTTTTTATGTTAAGACACTTCAACACAGTTACAAAAAAAAGCTCATGACAAAAGACAGCTCATTTTGTTGTAGGATTTGTTGTAGAGTACGTTTTCTGGTAGTACACATGAATCTATGCATATGGAGTTATTCAAACATCCAGCATCTAGTCTAGTGCACTCTAAAACCCATAAAAGCAATGGATTTCAGTGATAACATCAAAGAGGAGATCAAGTAAATCTTTAGCCATCAAATCTTATTCTTGAAATATTTTGTCCCAGCAAAATACTGGAAATCATTATGAATCTGAAGCATCACTCCTATTTTCTGCAAAATGACACGGTGCCTTGGCATCTCTGTGAGCTTTCTCAAGATGATCAGTTTTCAAAAAAACAACTCCAAAATGCCAAAGTAGAATTGCAAGAATTTATTTCCTGAAAAGAATGGTGCTTTAAGGCTAGAAAGAGGGAAAAAAATAAATAAATAATGTGTGTATTTAAGCAGTGTGTAATCTACAAAGAATTTGTCAAATATGAGCTTTATGACGTTATGGTGAAACAGGCAATTGAGAAATTCAGTTTTATTTGAGAATGGGAATGTAAGGAAGAGAACTGGTCTACTCAAGACAAGATATTTATGAAAGAATCTAACTATGTGTAAATTCATACTAGCCTATCACAGCAGTGCTTAAAGGGCTTAAACATCTTAGTTGATCTTGCAAACATCAAATAGTCATACAGTAAAAATGTTCAGTGTCTGAGTCTATAGTAGAAGAACCACAATTTCTAGCTACAGCTTCAGTTTCAATAACCTCCTAATAACAACTCTACATTTTGTCATTGCTCAGTGAGATTTGGGGACCCATCATGTCTCAGAAAATGTTCATAGTTTTGCAAGGTAAAATTCTACAAAGAAGATTTGCTAAATCAGATTGTTTATTAGTGAAAGAAATATTTTAAATATACTGGTTGTGTTGGACAAAATTTAGTAAATGAGGGTGAAAGGGGGGTTATAGATCAGATTATGAGTAAAAGTATATAGATTTCTTATTCTTTTTTTAAACTCGAGTTATGTTGTAGAACATCTTGGTGAAATAACACATTTACAATGTGTTACAAGGGTACAAGAGTGGATGTTCACTCAGGGAATTTAAGACAGTTGGAGATTTTACATCTGGAGAAGTTTCAATAGATTAAATAATTAACATATAGAAGCAGGTTTAATTCCGGATTACTTAAAAGGAAAAGTGCTGACAGTGATTTTGGTCTTAATCATAAGTATTTGAATATTTCACACATAATTTGGAAAATTTCTATAAAGAAGCATAATTCATCTCTCAGTTGAGAAAGAGAGGAACCTGTGATTATAGCAAATAACAGTAATGGAAAAACTTTTAATTAGGCTAGTTTAGAAACACCACTGTTTGCTTTGATGTAGATTTGACCATATTTACATAAAATACTGCTCCATGGTCATAACATCCAAAAAAAAAAAAAAGAATAAATGTGCCCTTTTATAGAGACAAATCAGTAGGGTTTTAATTACTTTTCCTTCTGACTTTATGGAGTGAAATGTATTATTTAGTGCCTCCACATAGACCTCAATGCAGTAATTACAGGGAACTGACATAGCTATAGACTTCTTCGAATTCAGATTATCATCACCTAGAGCACTGCTCAGACTTCAGGTACTGCTCCCCATGAATGTTTAAAATACATGAAAAGAGGCATGTCTTTGTGACAAAAGACAGCACTGTGGGCACTTCAGCCACATTGCCATGAGAAGCTATCTTAAAGAGGGGGGGGAAAATCCCTTTCTATATTGTCACACATGAAGCATATGTAAATATCAAGTTGTACTTCAAAAAGGAAAGGGAAAAAAAAAGAATTCACAATATGTTTAACATATTCCCAAGAGTGGATTTAACAGGTTTCTCAGAGGAAGGATTTTAGGATCTGTGAAAAATGATGGTCATGCTTCAAATGCCTGTGACAGTTGGGATCTGTTCTCAGTTCTGAAATGGGGGGGGGTATGTTATAAAATTGAAATAGAGATGTGGGGGCAGAATGTGGAAAAGAGGAATATGATGAGCAGAAGGGACTTCAGAACAGAAGGGACAGCAGCATACAAAGCATATAAAAAGAGAACAGGCTGAGTGGCACTCAGACCTTTATGTCAATCACGAAATTGCAAACATGAAACTTCCCTTGGCTACCCGGGTGCTGATCAAAACAAGAAATAAAATCAATAAAATTGCTCCATTGCAAAAGATTCCACAGTGCTTAATAAATTACATGTTCTGTAACGTCCAGGAAAGAGTGTGGTGTGTAGAAAAGGCAATGGCTTAATACAGTTTTCATTAAACTTGATGCAGGGGAAGCCATAATATGCAATAATATGCTATATGTCATTTATTAGTCGTTGTGACATCTGTGTGTTTGCTGGCCATCATGGCTATGTCTGGACATGTGACTCATGATGGAGTCAAATGCAAGGAAATACAGTTCCTCTCAGCCCGTATCAAAAGAAATCTGGATTTTGTTTCTTCACCAACTACTAAATATTTAACTAAACTTTGTGCATCAGTACAGCAGGCAATGGAGCCCAGCTCAAAGAATACTGGTGACAGAACGAGAAGCAGTAAAAATACATCCGTGGAGAACTGATGTTAGTTAGCTTTGATGAATTACAGCTCAACATTATCTTGGCTATATCTCTCTGAGGACACAGGTATGCCCCTCTGCCTTCTCTGAGGCAGAGGGCAAATTTGTGGAAGAATTGTTCTTCCCATAGGAGCTCGGGATGTGTGGTAGTGTGCATGGCACATCCAGTACGCGGCATCCTTTTTAACCAATCTACTGGACTGTGCTCACAATTGTTATGACTGGCCGGTGATGGTCTCTTCTTTGTTATTCACAGGTAGCTGAGCTGATCAATGGGTGAACTCCTCATTTCTTTGTCTCCTTTTAATTCTACAAAGGTCAAGGCATAGTCTTTTTCTAAGCTGGTATCACTTTACCTCCCATGGCTAAAAGTAGATTGTATAAAGATTGAAATCCTCATTTGCCATCAAGCCATTTAGTTTTTGAAAGTACTGGCTGGTTATTCAGTTTTTTTCAAGTAAACAAATGGATACCATTAGGAAACACAAATATCCCCAACCCTCAAGCATTCTTATCAAGGAAGAAAGTAAATATTTGACTCTTGTTAGAGTTCAGGTTATATAATCAGCGTGTTTATGAAACACCAAGAACATTTTAGTTCTGTCCAAGGCCCGTGTTAGAGACTTTAGTGCTGCCTCTCCATGCATTAAAGAGAAATTAGATGAAAGCTCTCATCTGTTCTGCTCATCAGTCCTAGTGCATCTGCAGAGGGATTTTACTCTTAGAAATCAGGAATGTAATTTTGCATGGTAGTGATGTGCCCCACTGATTTCTTGTATTCCCCTGATAATTTCCCTTCTAGCAATGTTTACTTCCTTCCAAAGCTGAAGGCTTTGGGGAGATTTTTGAAGCTGTCAAGTCCCATTCCTTTGTCAGTAGCATTTCTTTCTTTAACAAATAAACTTCTTTTATCTGTTTCTCCAAAACATGTTTATTTCAGCTTCATCTGTGTCTAGATATTTAATTAATATAAATTCTTTTGCGACTAGATTAATTGTTAATTTCTTTTTCTCCAGTCTCTGCCAATTCAACACTGTCTGGACAGCCTTGCTTTCAGTTCCAAGCTGCTGGAAAATATGTTGAGAGCTGGCAATTCCACACTTAGAAGAACTGATTAAAGAAAAAGAAAAACACCAAACATTTCTTTTTTTGCAGGAATCCCAAGTCACTAATTTGTCCCTGGGAAATAAACACTGTGAGGATGATTTTGATTCTTTTTAGAAGAAGAGTGAAACTGTATTTCTTGTATTTTTAATAACTCTTTCTCCCTGGAAAATAATAAGGAAGTATTTACTACCTTTTACATCCCTCATAGACTTGTTACAGGAAAGACAAAGAAAGGGAAAGAAAAAGGAGAAGGGAAAGGAAAGGGAATATAGTTTCAGAGACAATATTGTCTTCAACATCCCTGTTGGAAACATGAGTTAAATAACTTTGGCTCTGCCCGAGGGACCACAAATCCACTACAGCTGGTTTTTTTCACTTTTTCAGAGAGATAAGGGAGGCAGGTTAGAAATTGTTAGAAACAGTGTGACAGGAGGAATGTCAACCATCTAGGTCATGCTTTTGTAGCTTTTTATGCCATATTCAGAGATGCTTTATGCCATACTGGTTACAAGAGCTTCAGAACACAAGCCTCTCATGACTGTTCATTTAAGAAAGATCCTGCTCATATTTCATGGTGTTATTGTGAAATATGTTTGCTGAAATAACTGTCAGGTGTTCACAAAGATAAGCAAGACAAAAAAGTGACGATCGTCTATCACTCTTTATGACTCTAGGTTCTTTGAAAATTGTTTTCAGGATGTAGGACTGACTAAACTACTTAATGAATGGAGTTGAGTGTTTCTTTTTGACAGAAGTTAGTGGTTTGCTCCAGTTGTTTCCCATTTTGATTATTCACTCTGCCTAATTTTTAGTATCTCACTTGGGAGATCAAACAAAGTTATTATTTCTTCTGAGAATCTTTTACTATTAATAGGGGAAAATAAGGTAGATGTTTCATTCAGGATTAATTCCATGTCATTGCTGAGTGCTTCATCTTTTCAATGGAAGGTGCAAGAACTAGGCTAGACCTTCAACAGACTTTCTGTCTGGAGGTGGCAACTTTCCCCTCTTGAAGTACAAAATCAGCCAGATGGGACTAGCCTCTGAAACTAATTTAGTATTCTGCTTCCCTAAGTCCTGCCCACCAAGGATTCCAGTCTTTTACCTATGCCAGTAACACAGCTAGAGGTCCAAAGAGAGTGGTCAGAGTACCTGACTGAGAAGTCCTGGAAGTGACATCCCAGGTATTAATCCAGGAGACAATCAACGTAACTTTTTCTAATTTTAGCACAGAGTTAAGTGAGGAGGTCTATGACTTCTCTGTCACTGTTACAAATTACTGTTCTTAACATAAATTGCCTTTGTCACAGAGTATTTCTGAAGTGTGTTTGGAATGCACTTAATATTGGATGCAATTAACTCAGAAGTTGGATACTTAACAAATATTTCCCGTGGGAAGAAACGCCGAGACTTACCTGTTCATAGAGAGAAACTAGATTCTAATTCTCTCTGTCCTTACACATATACATGCTTCTAGGTTAACAGTTTAGTCCTTTTTCATATCCAGTCAATGTCATTTTAACAATTTAGGCTGTTGGCACAGTGGTCTTCACAGTCTTATTAAAATCCTAAAACTCAACAGCCAGCCTTGACAGGTTGGAATTCCTTAACAAGCTAAGTTTTGGGACAAAGCCTTAATTTCAGCTTGCAGCTGATGCAAGTCAGAAAAATTCTTCATTGTCATCATAGCCCATGAAAATTTATTTAGGACAGATGTTCAGGCCTGTGAGACTGTGATTTCTGCCCTCATCACACTACCAGAAGCAGTTTCCATACTAAGTCATGCTCATGGGCAGCCTTTGTCTTTCAGTCTGCTACATCCACCCACAAAACTTATTCCAGGTCTGTTTCATTTCAGTGACAAAAATTGAATATGTGTTTAGTGGATTTTGTTAGTGATGTGCTCTTCATTTACAGTTGCAGGAACCTTTCTGTTCAATCATTCAACTCAGAAATTTTACTTTCAAGATAAGTAATGAATGCATTAGTGTTTGGAACATAGACCAGATCACTTAAAGAACTATCCAGAAAGGATGCAAATTTTTTCCTTTTGGTCTCAATCTAAATCTCTGTAACCCTGTCTCTTTCTATATCTCTAATTCTGCCCCTATCTCTATCTTTAACAATTTTTACCTCTCACAAGAATATATGTATAGGAATGTGTATATATTTGCCAGCTGGTAATTAAAAGCAAATTTTAGTGCAGGTGTTGCCATGCCATGAAAATGTTGTTATATTTAAAATTCTCTAATTATTGTTTTTCAAATGGGCTATGAATTATCATGGCATTTAGAAACAGGGACTTTTATCAAATGAGGAAAATACTTCTCTTTCCTGTAGTTTCTGGTAGAAATTGGAAGAACTGAAGAAAAGTTCATATCTCTGACACCTCTGGTCATAATGAAGATAGGACTTGTATGGTATCCTCATCACCTTTCATTTACCATGGACTGAGAGTGTGCACAGGATGTTAGAGACCCTGAGTGATGAGGCAGGCTGTGCTGGGTTTAATGATGATGTTGAGCTTTAGAACATAAAGTGGTAAACTGCAAAGCTACCCATACTAGCTGTGAAAGACATCCTTATCCATGAAGATGTGCTTGTGAAGAAGCTACTCTAGATCTTCAAAATGTACTTGGTTTCTTAGTAAAATATTATAATCTTAAATTTTGACTAGGACATAAACAGAGGTACCAAAATATCAGAAGAAACATTATATGTGAATTCCAGGTCTGAACTGCATATCTGCTTAAAAAATGGTGATAAACCTTAAAATGAAGACTCCTGCTTTTTCTGTGGGATGATCAGCAAAGTTCTGCAGCTGACAATAATGGAGGATAATAAGGATGTTATTAGAAGAGTCCCTGAAGTAATAAATAGCAGAAAGCACAGAAGCCTGAAAAGATGGAAACATAAGCAATTGAAAACAGTATGGGGTTGAACAGCCCACAAATGTCAGACTGTGAAGCTTTAAGCTGTGCTGAAAAATATAACCAAATTCAAACCAGGAGAAAGCACTCATTGTGCTGATGCTGTTGTTTGGAAAGGCTTTGCGACATCAGAAAACACACAGTCACAACGAGGTAAGCACAAAGAGATGATATAGCTGCACTCTGCAAACACATCTATTTAGGCATGTACATTTTATCTTGGTGATGCTGACTCCTATGGTAGACATTAAGCTGTGGTGTCCAAGTGTGTATTCAACAAAAGAAGAGGATGTCTTACTTCTCTGTCAGAGTAACAGCACTAGCACTCAAGAAGCAGTAGGCATTGGTGCTGGTAATCCAAAGTACATGGCAGGGTTAAACATAACTCCAGATATCACAAACAGTAATTAAAAACAGAGTGTATCAGGCCATGGAAGATATTTTTACCTACCTCTCTGTTCACCAGGTAATGCTGAGGCAACAGTATAAGTAGATCATACACTACAAGAACTGCCAAAAATATGAATTGCTTGAGTATAAACTATGTCATTGTAAACCTCCTGAGCTTCAAATGAGGAAACTTTTACTGAAATTGCAGCAAAGCTCCACATAACTCATTCCAGATTCGTGGTGTATTACTTCTTGTGCAGCAGCTCTGGGACACCTAATGTGCCAACACTAAGTACACTATCTGCATGCTAAATGCTGCTGGCTCTACCTGGCACTGTGCTGATTATGTTTGTGAGAACAAACCTAATTCTATCAATAGCTCAGTTACAGTCATGGCACTTGGAAATGTCCAATTCTTGGGTTCGAGGGAGCACCTGTGTACCCTGAACGATGCACCTGGCAGTGCCAGATTGAAAGGATGATTTATTCTGCAGGCAGCCTCTGCAGAAGACAAGGAAGGACATCCCAGGTCTTGCAGTTCTACCCAGATCTCAAGTCTGGCCATGTGGAAGTGATGCTCTGGAAAAACAGGGGAAGAGAAAAACAATCCCTGAGGATTCAGGAATTCAGCTTTTGGAGGTATGACTGCATCACATTGAATGGTTCTGTGAGATAGGGGACTGTCTTCTGTGCAGAGTTCACAGCTATTCTCCTGTGCTGGTTTGGCTGGGATAGAGTCCATTTTCTTCATGTTATTTAATAGGGGTTTGGGGTTTGCAAGTCCATGTTTTGGATTTGCATTGAAAATAGCATGGATAATGCAGGGATGACTTTGTTAGTGCTGAGAAGTGCTTACACACAGTCAATGTATTTTCTTCTCACGCTGCCCCACCAGTAAGTGGGCTGGGGATGCATGAGTAGTTGGGGGGAGTCACAGCAAGAACAGCTGACACTTAACTTCAGCTATTTAAAATAACGAGGCAGACATGCAGTATAAACTCACTTTTCTAGTGTCCATCTAGACCTGATGGGAAGAGAGAGGTATTACCAGCTCCAATTTTGTTAGGAATTCTTTTTCATAGGATGAATCTGTTCTGAAAACCTTCACTCCTGTGTTATGGACAGGTTTGACTAGATTATGTGACAAGCTTTGACTAAGCTATTATTTTTTTAAACATCTTAGTCTATCCTTAAGAGCATTTTTGTTCTCTTTGCTTTAAAATTTAATCTCTCATGGAATATTAATGAGTTAATTGAACATTCAAGAAGCAAAGCAGTCCAAAGTACAGGACCATGTTGAGGAACCTATTACTGCTAAGCTCTGTCTGAGCCCTAGTCTGTGGACTGCTGGGAAGGTTTCTCAGAGTGTTTTCTTCACATTGTTACTTCACTCAGGGTTGAGAACTATTCCTGGGAAATTTTCTGTAGAACACAGAGCTGGATAGACAATTTTTCATGCTGTACAAGTTTGCTTTTCCAAGGTATCTCATTATTTTTTCTGCTGTTTTCTGCACTATCACCTCTCTGCAGCTTGTATCAGTTACAGTAATTCACAAGCAAATCTGTGCAGTTCCAAGGAAGACATGTGCCCTGACAAGAGATTTAGAAGAGGGTGTCTCTGATAGACTGCAGTCCCCTGTTGATATCACTGAGATTTAAAGTTAGACAGAGATACAAGAAGTGAATTGTGAAAATTAATAAATTTGTTCAGTGGTTTCATTTTCATACTGAGGTACTACACTATATTTAATTTTAACTTGGAATGTTGTTGGAGCAAAGATCTCTACCAAAGGAGTATATAGTTCAAGCAAATTCTGTGACCTAGGAATCTGTTTTAGTTCTCAGTAAGAACTAAACAGAGTATTATAAGGGCCCTTTTGCCTTTATTTTAGGTCTTATAGAAAAACCCAAACACGATGCATAAAAGAGTAAAGTTCTGTGTTCTTTAATGGTTCATTATGGGGGATACATTAGACATCACAGCATCAATACTGGCCAGTTCCTCAGGACTAAGCATGGCACACAATCCGGGACAATTACACGTGACACAATGAAATGCTTCTCACAGGCTGTCTGCACAGCATCTTCTTTATGCAATGGAAGGAGGACTTGTAAATGTTTGAAAGCTTTCCAAGAGCAGACAGATTATATTTTTCTGAGATCAGGTGAAGTATCAGGAAACCTCTCAATCAATAATTCAATTTGCCATTTCTCAAAATTAATCCTTTTTTAATGACTTTTACCCCTTGCACTGATATGGAGTCTAGATAGTGTGGCAAGGCTGCCATGGAAAAGAAGTATATCAGTTCAATGTTTTGAGCAATAATGGTGAAAATAATTCAGACTGACTGAAGACAGAGGCACTGATGCAATCTAGAGCAGCCCATTGCTACTATAAATATTCTTAAATAATTTCTTTGGTGTCAATGGAGGAAGGGACAGTATGCCAGCATTTACATTTCCATAGGCTACAGTGGTTTAGTGATATTTTTTTCCAGAGGAGAAATGCTGGATTAAACAGAGTTGTTGGTTCTGCATGAGGATCTTCAGAAACCTTATTGTTGAAGGAGAATGATAACCATGAGCTAAATTTTGGTAAGACAGTGTGAGAACTGAGTAGTTTGCCACCTTAGAGCACTTCAGAGAAAATCTGTATATTGGGCAGCGTTAGTCTTTGCTTTCATAGGAACAACTATTAGTTTTCTCATAGAGCTGAACATAGTGGTAACACACTTTNCCTTTGTGTCCAATCAACAGAGCTTGATGTGTTTTAATTATAATAATTTGGTCCCACCAATTATTTTTACAAGGATAAACATCACCTATAAATTTATGAGAAAAAATGTGGTTCAGATTTTGAGGATACACTTTGCTTTAATATTTTGTTTTGCAAATGTCTAATTTTGACAGCTGGAATATAATAGTTTGGTTTGGTTTGAAATGTCTTTTTTTTTTAGACTGAAAGGACAANCTGGATTAAACAGAGTTGTTGGTTCTGCATGAGGATCTTCAGAAACCTTATTGTTGAAGGAGAATGATAACCATGAGCTAAATTTTGGTAAGACAGTGTGAGAACTGAGTAGTTTGCCACCTTAGAGCACTTCAGAGAAAATCTGTATATTGGGCAGCGTTAGTCTTTGCTTTCATAGGAACAACTATTAGTTTTCTCATAGAGCTGAACATAGTGGTAACACACTTTGAATTACACATCTGTAGATGTAGGTGAGCTCTGGTGGAAAGCTGCCATGTGAACATGGATTAACAAATCTGTCAGTGGTCTCATTCGTTTATTTGGATGTTTAAGGAGTTCTTAAAAAAGCATTAAAAGAACCATAATCTACTTCCATAGATCTAGACCCTTGCTACTAAGTGTAACAACAACTTGTAAAAAGCAACAAAGAGTTAATCTGTAGGTTCCCTAACAAGAGAGTGCAATCTGGGAAAGTTCAGAAAAAACAAATCAAGGGAGAGATTTTAATTAACAGATGTTTACAATTTAATTACTTTTAAAGGAAAATAATTTAATAGCATTCTTTGAAGTCTTCTGTGGAGACCCTTTGTGTCCAATCAACAGAGCTTGATGTGTTTTAATTATAATAATTTGGTCCCACCAATTATTTTTACAAGGATAAACATCACCTATAAATTTATGAGAAAAAATGTGGTTCAGATTTTGAGGATACACTTTGCTTTAATATTTTGTTTTGCAAATGTCTAATTTTGACAGCTGGAATATAATAGTTTGGTTTGGTTTGAAATGTCTTTTTTTTTTAGACTGAAAGGACAAGGTTATTCAGAGTCTCAGTATTCAAATTATTCCTCCATTTCTGACTGATCTAGCAGCAGTTTATTTTTGCTTTTTCTACTTCAGAAGGATGTAAAGAAACTGAATTCCCCCACTCAGAATGATGTACACACTGGACTTCAGTTTGGACCAAGATGTTTTAGTTTTGGGGTGCTAGTTCACGTACTGGACTTCTCAGGCATTTCTGCCCTCGGCGCAGGGTCACATCATTTTTCAAGTTCCCAGGCCTGTAAAAAAATCTCCATAAATTCCAGTGAAACAGACTTCAGCTTAGTAGAAGTTAGCTCCTGTTATTCTTAATTAAATTCATTTGGCAGGCAAAACTATAATGTTCCCACCTTTGGGGCTACTCTGTAATACCAGTTGTAACAAGAGAGGGTTGCTCGTAAGTTGTTCTCCCTTACAGTAAGGGAGAAGAGTACCTACCATGAGTGGTTTTTCAGAATTAAGATAATTGGAGTGTTGCCTAAAATCACTCTTGCCCCCTTCTCCTCTACTCTTCTTTTATAGGTGTGATGGAGTAATTTGGCCAATCAACATTCCATGGCTGAAAAGTTGTCATCATAGGAATTATTAGTTAATTAAATGTAGTGAGCACTCTGACCTTGGCGGAAAACACCACTGTTTATCATTAAAAATGAAAAATGGTCAATGTTCTTGCATATTAGGTAGGAATGAAGGTTGAACTAAGGGACTGGGAATCAAATGCTAAACCTCTTAGCAGGGAGAAGATTTGAAGGACTGAGTGAGGATTCAGTTGGTATAAGCAAAGAAAGGCAACTTTTCAGTGTAAAATTGGGAATGTTTGAACAAATCAGGAGACACAAATGAATCATAAAAGAAGTGGGAGGTGCTGTTGAGAAGAACTTTATTATGAGGTCATGAATACTGTGCTTAATGAAGAGAGAGCTCTGGGTTTTGGAGCAATTTAAGAACTAAAGGAGAGCAGGATGGTAAAAGGTCACCTTATACAATTCCCCTATTTGAGCTCTCTACACAATGTAGGACAGTGATCTGAGAGCATATCTCAAGCTGCCCTGTATTCTTCCTCCAGAATGGACTTGAGAATATTTTTGATCCTCTTCTTCATTCCAACTAAGAAAAATGATTGTGCTTGATTTCTCTGCACTGTTATTCCACTTCTTTGAATTCATTAATTTGTTTGCCTCTTATTAACTGCAAGGCTCGTGGGCAGAGCAGATTTGTGTTGTGAGATGTGCAGAAGCTACTGTAGCATTTTCACACCAGCCAAGGTTTCCTCTGTTGCAGTCCTTTCTGTTGCAAAGCTGCTAGTTTAACTTGTTTGTAAGTTATTTTATTCTGCATCTTCTTCCTGAAGTTCATTCCTTTTCCAGACTTATTCTGACTGCAGCTCTTAGACTCCGTCTTCTAATTTTATTCAGCCTCGTGTAAAGTATTTATGCCTTTTGTCCTCTTTGATTCAAGGGTAGTACATGGCAAAGATTTGACACCAAGTAGGAGAATGGGCAAATTGTCAGTCAGTTTTCTAAACTGTCTTAAACTTGTTATTTCAATCAGTACATCCTAGAAAAACCAAATAAGATGATTTTGCACTTATGTGTTTGTGGCAGCTGATCACTGAAAGTAAGGAAGGCCAAAAGATTCATATTACATTTTCTGTAAATCTTCAGGGGTTCTGAAGCTGTTTACGTTTGTTTGCAAAACTATAATGTAAAGATTTTGTTTTGTGGTTTTGGGATTTTTTTTTTTTTAAATCAGAAATAAATTACAATATTCTGTCTGCAACTAGCTAATAGATACTGGCAGCATTTGAGATTCCTGTGACTTTTCACACAGGAAGAACGAGCACCATATAGCACATTAAATCTGCAGACTCAAATCCCAAAACAAAGTGAAAGGAGCAAGGATTTAAATCTCATTCTCCTACATGCTAAGAGATATCTTCAGCTACTGAGATAATTCTACTTTGAGAAAAAATACCTTTTGTTATTTTAGAAAAATGTGTTTGGGACTAAAGTTACTTACTCAACAAAGTTTAGTCTTATAAATTATTTATTAGTCAT
Organism: Rhinopomastus cyanomelas; assembly: GCA_013400115.1. Taxonomy (NCBI): domain Eukaryota; kingdom Metazoa; phylum Chordata; class Aves; order Bucerotiformes; family Rhinopomastidae; genus Rhinopomastus; species Rhinopomastus cyanomelas. Next base: position 50,318 of record VXBP01009771.1, read on the forward strand.
CTCAAAGTATAAAACAAAGGAAAGTCTTGCTGGTTTCATCAGTTCTCCAGACAGTTGTAGCACATATCTGCAAACTTGCTGCTGCTTGACTATGCAAAAATAAAGTGTTAGTGCAGGACTGAATCAGTCCCACCTCTGGGAAAGCCAAAACACTACTTACAATGATTTTTCATATAATGTCTTGCATTTCTCTCCACCATGCATCCATTTTCACACGTGAACAGAAGATCCTGAAGACATATCATTATTTAAATGTTTGATCTATTACAGTACCAGCATGTAAATTGCTTTCAGAGCAGGTAGCTAACACAAAGGTGTGCTCTGCACACAATAACTTTTTGGAAGGAAATAATATTTTATTGCTTTGAGAAGGACTTCTACCTAAAAAATATAAACCCAGTAACTACTTGATTGGCATCCAAAGTGAGATGACTTATGCTATCCTGGTGATGTGTATGAATTGGAGTGACATAATTTATATTAAATTCATTTTCTTTAGTTGATGGCATAACGTAGCAGTAATGTAAAATAAGAAAAAGGTCTTGATATACCAACAGTAAAAAATATGGGGAAATATACATTATAAAGTATTCATATGACTCTTACCACATAAAAAAACCTCAACAGTATGTCAGATTATGTAAATTGAAACTTACTTTCTACTACCTGAAGAAAAAAATATGATCTGTGAAAAGATCCTGGTTTTGCATGGGTGGCATCACAGGTCAGCTGAGTTCTTCAGGACACAGGCAGTTTGGAGTCAGCCACAGCATCTGACTCAAACCAGTATACAAGTGGATACCAGACCATTATAAAGAGGGAAGTTTGCTGAGGTAGTACTGTTGTCTGGCTTTTGTTTGGGTTTCACCTGAACCTGAGAACTGCTTCCCTGTTTATTTTGACCTCTGTACATTTCCCAGGTTGAGTGTAACTGTGTGGACCTTACACTGGCATTTGGTGTTAGTTGGCTACTTCATTACATCTGTTTTCATTTCAACCCACGGGTCTCCTCTCCTTTGCTTTCTCAAGATCATAAAACATGTGCATACAGCAAGACCAATAAACAATTTCTTTTGGTTTGAAGATACAAACAGAATTTGTTCTTTCTTCCCTGCAGAAAACAGGGTTATAGAGTAAGAGCAAGAAAATCTAAGGAATAAAATCTATAGAAACGGAGTTATATAAAATACAGAATAATTTCCATCAGAAAAATATTGTTTAATCCAAATCACAATATTGTCTGGGTCAGAAACGTAACTGTGTCAGAACAGAACCTGTTCCCATGAGAACGTATTTAATGTGCATAAAGTGGAATTGTCTGGACATTTTTTTTAAAGGGGAGTATCGTATCAACTATAAAATATTGATTAAACTTAAATGAAACATATCTGGAAAATTTCTTTATTGGTGTTTTAAAATATATGTTTCACTACTAGGTAAAAAAAACTAAACAGACTAAACAGTTCTAGTTGTCTCAGCCTTTCTTCACAAATGAAGTGTTCAAGTCACTTAATCCAGTCATCAGGTACCAGTCCCACTCTCCATGATCTTTCAAAAATCATGGAGACTGGCCTACCAACAACATCAGTCAGTACTTCCAGCACAGAGCATATGGTTTTGTGCATATTTACTTTACCTAAAAGATCTACTTTTAGGTGTAATCTCTTGGAGCTAGGCACATGGCTTCTTGCATTGGATATAATAATTGGATTAACTGAATTGGATATAATTGAATTGGATATAATATTATTGTTTCCTAATTACTAGATTCCCAATCTTAACCATTATTTGATTTTTAACAATCCAGTCTTCACAGTATGAAGTTTTTTTGCTGTTACTCTCTTTCTTAAGACAGATCCTTACTTTCATAAAGCAGAATGTTTTTAATTGCTGTGTATTTTATATTATCTGATAAAAGAACAGAGCTCTAGGGCCAAGACACAGTTTGAGTCAAAAATATTTCTTTATATTCAGAGAAAATACAAAGGTTTCTTTGTGTATGTGGTTTCTTTGCATGAATAATCCCTATTATAGATTATCAGAAAGTCATAGACACAGGATAAGAACACAGTCTCTTTTCCAAAGAATTAAATAATAAGGTAGTGGCTTAGCTGCCAAATTAGATGGTAACAGCTTATCAAGTTGCATATCTTTGTCTACAAGTTCCTTTTTGCTTCAGTGAGTGGTGTAAACCAGACCTTGATCTCACACTCTTACGTACCTGCTTAGTTTTACAAGCTGTTTCAAAGAATCTATTAAAATTCACAAAGTTAAGCAGCAGCTGTGCAAGTATTTGAAGGGTCAAGGCCTTGTAGTTTAAATCTTTACTACATGTGTAGGCAGGACTTAGCGATAGGGGGCCTGGAAGCCTCATTTGCATCTTCCTTGCAGAGACCTGAGAGCAAATCTTTTGCAATACTCTAAACTACCTTGGAAGGAAAAAAGAGCTACGTGGTAGTTTCTTCAAAAGAAATTTTTGAGTAGCAGCTTTTTTTATACTCTATCCTTCAAAATACATCTCTTCTTCTTAGCTTGGTATTCATTACGAAGTTTTGAATTCAGAGTCCATAAACTTTCCGTTAATTGATATTAATTAAAGGTGATTTTCTCCCCCTCCTTTATGACTGTATATTTGGAAGCCAAATTCATCTTGCTAGCGCTGGACAGCATATTTACACTTCCTTGTTTGTCATTTTATTTTGCTAGAAGTTCACACACAAGACTACAAGCTGTGCCAAGGGAAGATCCTCAAGAGTCTGAGTGTAGTAGAGGCTGACTGAGTAGAGACTGGTGATGTGTACTCATTGCAGGGGCTTGGCTCTGGAAAAAAGACAGTTTGGGAAGTGACTCAGCTGCAGTCATTCAGAAACCTCAGTAGAACCCTTAACCTTTCTGTGAAGTCGATGCCCTGTGTTTTATCATCTGCTTTGGTTTTAAGTTCCTTGTTAGGACACTTGTTTGGTCTATGAGAGCTGTAAACTCCTTAATCTCATAGACTTCAGCCTGCACTAATGATTCTTTGCATGACTATAGTGAAATAGGTTCTAAGAGAAGAACTTTAGTTTCCGTATTCTGAAACAAGAAGATTCACTTGAAAGCTTCAAGATTTGTATTCAAATCTCTGAAGAGTAAAATACTAGTTTCATACTTGACTGCATCAGTCTAAAGGCAAATGGCATTCTGGAGTGGTAACTTTGCAGATCCCCTTTGGAACTCTACCCATTCACAGGGGATACTCTAAGAGCTTTTGTCAAGTGTTTCACTTGTTATTACATAACAGTAATGGACCTTTATGTCCTGATGACTATCCCAATAGAGATGAATATCATCAGGAAGAATATAAACTTAAGTCTACATCATAAATTCATTTTTAACCCTCTGGTTATTATAGCCTAGTTACTGAAAATATAATGCTTCAGAGCAGAGTGAATTGTTCTTTCAGGGGTCTCATTCATCTTTTCTGAGATGGATCCAAGCTAAACAGATTTCATGTATGAGGCCTCAAACAAAGTGATAACGTCAGCCTTGGGAATTTTTGTATTTCCTCCCCTATGGGATTCAAGTACTTGTACATTTCTGTGCTCCAGCCATGTGCTAAACCTGAATATGAGATCCTTACTGACCTTGATTTCAAGCCTTATGAAAGCTTTCAAAGCCCACATGCAAATATAATAATGCAACTGGTGGGTGAGGGCAGCTGTCCCAAGGTCTGTGAATACACGGTCTTAATCTTCCCTGCCCACCTTGCAAACTGAAATACTTTGCATTTAATGGAACAACTTGTTGTTCAGACTTGCATAACTTTTCATTTCTTTTCTCATTTAGCAGGAAAAATTGAACATACAGGATACAGACTGTTACTGAATGGGGTAATACAACAGAAATGGTGATTGCAAGGTACACAAAATTTTACTTTTACCTTTAAAAATACTTGGAGTTTCTCTGCCTCCCAATAGTATTCTGCTTCTAATTCATATCCTCCCCACAGTTTCTAGGCTCCATTCTCTTTACAATTCAATTAAAATTACTGGAAGAAAGAATAATCTTTAGATTGGATGATAAGAGAAGTAAATTAAATTATAAACAAGTGTAAAAATATTTCAGTGTGAAGATCTGTCCCATGAGGACTGGAGCAGGCTTAAAGCTGCATCAGAAAAGCAGTCTGTGGGTTCACACACGGAACAGTGGGGCTACCAACAACTTCAGGCATGGCTGCATCATAATTGGGACTTTGGTCTAGTGTAACCTCTCACAGACCAGAGTGGGCCTGGCCATGACCTCCTCACAGCATGTTCAAAAGCCTCCCACATAGTCAGCGTAGCCTATGGTACACTTATCACAGATTCACAGGATCACAGAATTATTGAGGCTGGAAAAGATCTCTGGGATCATCAAGTCCAGCTTATGACCTGACATCAACTAGAACGTGTTACATCTCACTTAGTAAATGAAACTTGGAATATCCTTGGGAGTTCAGAACACTTTTGTCTGTTTTCATGTTTTGGTGGCATATATGCCAGCATGCTTTTCATCCACTGCATCTGTCACTTTTTTCAAACTGTTTCCAGGCACAGTTAACTGTGACAGTTAGAGCCTGCACAGATCCCTCTCAATAAGGGGTTTGCATGCAGCCTACTTTGGAAGTAAAAGAATTTCCTACTACAACCACGTGCACTTTTCTCTGTTGGATGTTCTCAGTGCTCAGGAACATTCCTCATCATAAATTATTTAACTGGCATAGATGTAGCCCCTAAAATTTATAACTTTTCTAAATGCCCCCACTGGATTAGTTGAGTTCTCAAATCTGCATTAGTTCATGAGAAATGTAATCCCTGTGAAGCTGGCTGTCTAGAATATGATGAAGACACAATTTCTCTACCACAAGGCAAGGTAGCAGTGGAGATTTTACTGCATCACTTCAATATGAAGTATTTACAATCATTAAAAACTAAGATATCATACTGAGTATTGATTTTTACCCGATTTTGAATCCAGGTGTAGCTTGGGGCATGAACTGCAGAATTAGCTCTTACATTTGCTCTTATGTTGTTGTTCCAGTAACTCTAACCTATGACATATAGATCTTTCATTACTGCTCTTTATTCTGTTTTATTAACCTATTTGTTTTAATACAGACTCATAGGCTATGCTAAAGGTAACACTCAGCATTCTTTTTTAGTAGTTACCGAAGCATGACAGTCCCAACAGACACTGTTAAGTGGCATCACTCTTTTAACACTAGTGGTGGCCCTGCCTTTCAACAGGACATGGCATGCAATGCGTACGTTCCTCATCTTCTCCTTTATATGTTAATAACTCTCAAATGCACTTATTTGATTAGCATTTGATATTTTTTGCTGAATCGAGGTAAGGCTAGTTCATCAGATAATACCATTTTGTGATTTTCTTCTGCAATTCATATTAATGTTAATATGGCAAAATAAAATTAGGAACACAACAATTGAACCTGCTGGAGAGACAACATTGATCCAGAGGGACATCATAAGACAAGAACTGAATTATTGAAATGCTAAAAACTGTATGAAGCACTATTGTGCAGGGGTGTGAGATTATTTACTTGGGTCTGGCCAGCATGGCCAACCAGTGAAAACTTTATCTTTGGAGACTTTTACACCCGTGATGTTCCTCTCAGTTAATCATATTTCTCATGTGGAGTAAAGCTGCTTTTAAATTTTTTCCCCAAATTAAAAATGTACAACCCCTAATTATTCAAAACTTTCTTTTCTGCTTGTATGAAAATAGCTGTGAGTGCTGCAGATGGAACTGATAGAAAAGGCAAAAGTGAAAAGCAAATTTGTTTTGCTTGTTTTAGCTTCCACATTTGGCATGGAGAAAGTTCTCGTGGTGGTGTTAGGCAGTGGCTGCAAACATTTCTTTAGTACAATGAAGAAATGGATAGCACTTGGCAGCAGGCAAAAGAGTGATTTTGTGGGATACAGTCAAGATACAGCAATTTGTTCTCAGAATGAAACTGAAACTGCTCTGTTCTCACCTTGCACCACCTTATTGAAGACACAGAAGAAACTCTCTAGCTGTCTGAATCAAATAAGTTAATATGCCTTGAGCTTTATGAAAGCATAAACCAACTCCTCCTGCCATTTTATTTTTATTATTTTAACCAATTTTAAACAAAAGTCTGATTGGCTTTATTATAAAGCAATGTTTTGGTCTGCCCAGAGCAACATACCAAAGCAGAATCATCACAAGATCTTGCCTTTGTGTTCTTAGTCCTTTCCTATAGTTTACTATTCAAAGACTGTTCTGATGCAGGAACTTGTCTGGCTGATTGCTCTATGCTGCTCCTGTTTAATCTCTCCTTCTTTTTCTGTGACCTTTATCCCCATGGGATTTTTGAATATTGCTCTGAGCTCTGAGTCCCTGCCTCCTTGATATTCATCTTGAATGCTAGTATCACCACAGCTTCTCTTTGGCCTTTTACATAGTGAAGGGGTGAATGAATCACAAGAGACCTGAAACCCGTACGGATGCGAAAAGCTGTGATAAGAGTGCAGAGAGAGCTCTTCTTCCTTTTTCACCCCACTTACGTATTTTTTTCTGTTCCTTGCAGGTTTTATGCAGGTGTATTTTTCAGGATAGTCAGACCTGCTGAGATGTAAAATGAAGCAGTGATAAGAAGTAGGCAAATGCATAAAAAATGAGATGGTGACACTGTGGTTAAGATTCTTCTGTCAGATGTGAAAGGAAGGGGGAGAACTCTGTGAAAATTACCCTTTTAGCACTGTGTGAGCTCTAGCTGTTTTGTTTTTCTTTAAATCTCCTAGAATCCTGTAATTACTAGAGAATCTGATGCATCATTAAAAAAAGATGAACAAGGAGAAGTAACTTTCTCATCCCCAGGCCTGTGAAGAAGGTCGTATAAAATATAGCCTGCTCTACAAGCTCAAAAACTGGTTTCATTTTAAAGAAGCTCTGGATTGTGTATCAAATCTTTCTGGTAGGTGCAGTAAGTTGTTGATCAAGTATATCCGAAATAGAAATTTTGCTCTTTAGGAGTGGGTAGGTCACCCCTGTGTTGCATTAGAAGTTCAAATGTTGGACAGCTGGACAAGGATATTTTTTGCAATACAATATTTTATCTCTTAGAAAAACTGTCAAGCTGAAGTGTTTTAAATATATATATAATATAAAAATTTATTTTATAAAACCATTCAGGTCCAGATATTATTCTCAATAAAATGGAATAATATGTTGTGAAAATGGAGTTTTATTTTTAAATTGGATAAAGAAGAGGTTTTGTTAAAGGGGTTTTTTTCCTCAATTGTAACTTTAGTATTTGCCTGTTGCTTTGTCAGGCACTGCAATGGGCTGCCCAGGGTGGTGGTTGAGTCACCATCCCCGGATGAGTTTAAAAGACACTTAGATGTGGGGTTGAGGGATCTGGTTTAGGTGTGAACTTGTAGAGTGGGATTGTTGGACTCGATGATCCCAAGGGTCTTTTCCAACCTGAATGATTCTGTGTGATTCTGTGATTCTCTGTTCATGTATGATGGATAAATGTTGAGTGTTAGGGATTCATTCTTGTGGAAACTGAGACCTGTTATACAGGTTCAAAATGTTTTGGGAGCATGAAACAGAAATTTGAATGAGAGACTTTTAAAGATATTGCTCCAGCATCCAAGACATCTCTGTTATCCTGAAAAAGTTGCTTTTGCTCTGAATTTGCAATTCTGCACAGTGCTTCTGCCACTTTATTTTGTGACATGTAAAAATGCATGGGGTACAAAACATTATCAAGTCTGTAGTCTTCCTTTGTTTTGATTGCTTTAATTGGGGAGAAAATGTTATTTCATACTGTTACAAGGATAAATTCACTGATTTCCTTGTGATACTTCAAGAAAACGTGATGTAGAATCCAAATGAATAGCTAGTGCAATCTAAGATAATTATTTAATTTGCTGTTGTTCTAATTCCTGCAATTTCATTCTCTGATTCAGAATTCCCATACTTTTACATTAAGCAGGATGCACAGGTAATTGTGATGCCTCTAAAATATGCTAGTTCCACTATATTCTGGAAGTGCCAAGTACACAAATGTCTTGGTATTTAGCAGAGTCAAACCCTGGGAAAAGCAAATCAAACTAAGCTTGATATTTGAATGACCTTTGATAAACACACGTGGCATTTTAGTAAAATAAATTGTTTTGAAAACATATGTGGAATTTAGCAAGAGTTTAGCTGTGTGTGTATGTCTATAGGCATACCCATATGAACACACATACACACACACACACACATATATATATATAATTAAATAAAAGTGCAGGAATGGTTAGCACTCTAAGGATTTCTGCAACAGCAAGAATATTTACTGCCTGTAAATATTCTGCTGGACCAGCCTTTCAGAGTAATTTTCCTTATGAATGTTCCGTTACTGTTCTGATTGAAACAGTGAGGGATTCTGAATGGCTTTTGCTAAGGAATAACTAAAAAAAAACACTCTCTCAGCAGTAATCAAAACAATGGAAGCTACTAGCCCAAAATAAGGCTGAATGAAGATACTAGGAAATGCCAAATAACCAGAGATGAAGTCTTACCAACACAGCTGGAGGCACAAAAAAGTCTGGCCAGCCTTAGGACTCCAAAACAGCCCAAAATGGGGAAAACAAACTGATGACAAGAGGAATATTTACTGTTTTAACTACCTAAGTAACTGGCAATTAAGAGAGATAATTGGAAAGAATACTTACTGAAAGATGATTTTTGGTACTTGACTCAAAGGAGTGTCACTCGACTTCTATAGAAGCAGCTTCTTCGCAGGTGCTGCTGCAGCTTCCTGTTGACACAAAGATTGTGCCAGCTGTGGCTCTTTGCAATTGTCTCTCTCTCTCTCTCTGCATATCTGTTTTCCTTCGATGCACAAAGTGTGTGCAATAAGTCCTAAAGAATGTTTCATATGCTGGGAAATACTTCTGAATGTCCCAGCTGCCACATATCCACAGTGCTCAGAGAAATCACTCTTTGTATGTGTGTAATATTGCACCAGCACACTTGCCTTCAGTTGCTCGGGGTGTGGGGGGGAGGAAGAAGGTGTAACAACCTTGAAGCTACTATGAAAAAAAAAAAATGAACAGGTGAGGAAGAAAAGATATGAAGGACTTGTGCCATAGTTGCCACCTAACCCCCCCCCCAAACAACAAACACAAAACCCCAAAAAACTAAACCTCAAATATGTCAGAAAAAGAAAAAAAGCCCAACTTTTGCATGTAAGGGTGTCAAACTGAGAATAGAACATAATGACTTTCTTCCTCTGTCAGCTCTGGGCCAAGCACTTCAGCTCCATGATGGTCTTATCCAGCATATATACCCCACAACAATAAAAGCTTCATGTCTTTCCTGTGATGAGGCTCCAGAGCAGTATTACAGGCAGAGTCTCATCAAAATGGAACAGAGCAGCATGATTACTTCCCTTGACCTGGTGGCCATGCTTCTTCTGATGCAGCCTAGGATATGGCTGGCTTTATGGACTGGAAGTGAAACTGTCAGCCCATATCCACCCTTTCACCCACCAGTATCCTCATCATTCTCTACACAGCTGCACAGGACTCCTCAAGCTAGTCCAGATCCCTCTGAATATCAACTCCTCTTGCTGTGAAAAGTTGCTCTTAAAAAAGGTGCACTCAATTCTGTTATGTCATCGATGGAAGTATTAAACTGGTCCCAGTGTGGACACCCGAGGGACATCACTTGACACTAGTCTCCGTCTGAACATTAAGCCATTGTCCACTACACACTGGATGTGAACATCCAACCATTCCTCATCAAGTGTACAGCCCACCCAACAAATCCTTATGTCTCTAATTTAGTGAGAAGGATGTTGTGAGGGATAGTGTCAAAGGCTTTACAGGAGTCCAGACATGAAGTTAATGGCTTTTTTCCTGTCCACTGATGTAGTCACTCAGTCATAGAAAGCCATTAGATTGGTCAGGCAGGATTTACCCTTGATTAAATCATGCTGGCTGTCTTGAATTGCCTTCCTATCCTCCATGTGCCTTAGCAGATCTTCTAGGAGGATCTATTCCATGATCTTACCAGGCATAGAAGATGACAGTTCAGTAGTTCCCAGGGTCCTCCTTTTCCTGGTTTTGAAAATATGAGTGCAATATTTCCTTTTTTCTAGTCACCAGGGATTTCACCTGTCTTTGAATATCATGGAGAGTGACTTGGCAACTACATCAACCAATTTCTTCAGGACTCTGGGATGAAGAGTCCTGGGACCCTCATCAGGTCCCAGTCTTTCTTGGCTGATGTGGGTCTGTGCCCCACCAGTGAAGTCACTGTCCGTGACAATTTTACCATTGCCTTCTGGCTCATAGGGAATTACTGCTGCTTTGCCCCTGAACAGCTGGAGAGCCATTATGACATTTTTATTTTCCTTGACACTTTCTGATGTTAGATTTTTTCTTAAACCTTTCTACATCTTTGGATTTTTAACTAGTTTTCCCTTTAGGGAATAGCTCATTTCTAAGCTATTGCCGTGTCTGACTGACACCTAAGCCAGCCCTCATGAAATTTAGAGTATTATCTTGCCTTCAGAGTAAATTTTCTCTTAGGTGATACTCTTTAAAGAGCTTTTGATGTCTTACTGCAGAGCTCTAAAACTTTACTGTTGACTTCTTGTGCCCAGAACTAAAAACATCGCAGAAATCTTAAGCATCTTTTTTTTTTTCATTAGAAATGAGCAGAATTGCAGAAGGGAGAAGGATATCAAATGCATATAGCATTAAAAAAATTATACCTGATGCACGTAGGCAACGCGTCTACTTTTTGACATGACGATCCGTACGTGCAAAGCAAGTCCTGGTAAGAGAACATAGACTGTGAGGCTGTAAAGAAAGGGCAATATAAGGCACGTGAAGCCTGTTTGACTTTTAAACATGTTTATTATTCCCCAGTATCATAGAGAAAATTAACTCTTTGCTTTCTAGATTCTCTTCCAATAATTATCTCCGCAAGGAACTACATCCCTCAGTTACAGCTGCTAGATTACATGTGCTTGGCAACGCTGGTGGTTGACATGTGCATCTAGTTGAAAATTCAGTCCACGGTGAACACAGACCGTGTATCCTTTTATTAACCTTGGAAACCTAAGGCTGTCTTTAATCATCCAGTAACATCAGTGTATGACACCCATTCCTATGCACATATGTCAAAGCCTGTGTGAAAAAGTGTGCAGAATCACACACTTCCAAAACTATCTCACTCCAGGGCCAAGAGTAGTTTTTTTACTTCTTGAAGTAAATAATTATTTAAATTAAAATGTAGAAACAAGAACTTGTAGTGTAATAACCAGTTCATTTTTAAAGTCATATTATTTTTGGGTAAAGCAAGTGTAATATTTTACAAACAGTGCAACCTCCTGCTAGTTTCAAAGACTTTTATCTTTTGTATTACTGTGTGAATAAATACAGGTACAAATAAACAGAAGGATATAAATTGATTATGAAACATCAAAGAGCAGGACAGTAAATAAATAGATTTAACTGCTAGTGCATGCTTTCACTAAAACTCTCATGTGAAGACTGGGCCATGCACATCACTTGAAAGCAAATCTGTTAGAGAACCTAAAAAAATTAGAATTATGCAGCCTTATTTTTATATCTTTTAAGTTATCAGCACAACAGACAGGCCTGACAACTTGTGCATTCAGTCCACTAACAAACAATTCTGAACTGTTCACATGCCAAATGTGTTATGGTGCTTTCAGCATTTTAAGCAAGGGGATATGTCTGTTCTACTACAGAACAGAAGCCAAGTTCTGTGATGTCTTACAACCTTTGAAATGGTGAATTTATCACACTAATTCATCATATTGCATCTGCCATCAGTGCTTGGCTCAATCCCTCAGCCCAAGTTCCTCTTATCTTCAGAAATTATTGCCACAAATTAGACAAATACTTTGACATAAAGAATCCTGTTGTGGTTTTTGTGGGAGGAAGGGAATAAGTTGTGTCCTGCCTAATACTGTATTTCCCATTCCCTCTTTTAATTGTAGCTTTCATCTTATTAGTTGCTATTATGAGTAACTTATGTAATGTGACAGGTGCACCTGTGAAAACTGAATTTCACAGATTATTTCTATTTCACATTGGAGCTCAAAAATATATTACCATGGTTCTTTTTTCTGTTAAGGAAAGAAAAGAAGAAAGGAAAAGCCTGGAACATACAGTTCTCACATAGCTAAGATTAAATAACAAAGAATCAACACCATTTTATGTAAAGACTATATAAATTAATAAGCCACTGGACCTTCTTTACAAATCAGAATCAGTAAAGGGCTCAAGCAAAGGAATTTTTCTGCTTTGAAGATCACATTTAATGCATCCACTTTTCCAAACTTGTATATTCCTACTGTATTTAACTATTTGGTCTTGAAGAAATATTTTTTATTCACATACTTATTAGTCACTATAATACATAGTGCAGTATCCTAAGCTGCATTAAATAATTCTGATTTCAATAAACCATCAATAAAACAGTGATTTAAATGTGTGATCTCCACAATATTCATTGTATGCACAGTGATTTAAATGAAAGGGCACTTATCAATAGTAATTAGCCAGTACATGACTTTGTGAATAACTGCTGTCTAGTTTTGTGTCCAGTAGTAGGTGGTTCCAAATACGTCTTAAGGGAAGTCACAGTGCAAGAGGTACTACTACACATGTAGAAAACACATGCATCCCTTACTACTGAGTGAGGTTCCTAACTCCTAAAGGGTATCCTGGTACTAATAATGCATTTGGTACTGGAAGGTTCACTCTGCTCTTTAGTTCATATTGCTGTGATGTTAAAAATATGCTAGGCAAGAATAAGTGGTTCCTTGAAAGTTTGTTTTGTTCACCCACTTCAACTAACTGTTTTTGTTCTGTTTTACAGAATTAAAAGCTGATCTGATGCGAATGGCTTCTCTTTCTGGCTAGCTATAGTGAATTTGCAGTTCTGTCAGCTATAAGTTTGTCTGGCCACATGTGCCAATAAGAATCCTTGTTTATGTTTTCACACGTTGAAACAGATTCTAGTTTACTAGTAACATAGGAGCTTACATTTTTAGATAAATATTAATTTTGCTATTTTTTTCTTAATTTTCCAGAAAATAATAAAACTCCCTGTCAGGAAGATAATATCCAAATATACGTGGAAGTGTGATGGACAGTTTGATTCACCTAGGCTGTATAAGAGAATCTCAAATGGAATATTTAATAGCTGACATGTTATGTAGCAGAGATCCAGCACAATCAATTTTTAATCAAAACTATGGCCTACATGCTTGTAATCAAAACCCTATTCATCACTGAATAATTTTAATGGAGCTAAAACAAATGTAGTCATTAAGGGACATTTCAAATCATCTTAAAATTGCTTGACTTGAAGGTAGCTAATTGAACTCATTCACAGAGATATTTTCAGATTTAGTCTTTGATTTTAATCTGGCACTGTGACATTTTTGTGACTCTTTTTTTCTTTATATCCAGTAGCAAACCTCACTAACTCACATAACCTTGTAATGACTTTGAAGACTTTCTCACCATTTTCTGCATGGAATTAGATAGTTGTGACTGTGTAATACTGTTAATCCTAGGATATTCTTTGACATCCAGAACTTATTTAAATATTTAAAATGTGTTTATGTGCTAGAATTCTAAAGGTTTTTTTAGAAAAGAAGGGCAATTAAATTTCTTTAGAAATTTCAGTCAAATGAAACAATCAGCAAGAAGGTAAGAAACCCTTATTTTTATAGGATCTGGGTTGGCACACCAATAAATGATAGAGTAGTAGATCTGGAACCTACACAACTAATGCTAGAAAGAAATGATATTTAAGACATCCAGTATGGAAACGTTCACTTTCTATTTAATGAAGAAGAATTTATGTCTAAACATCTACAAAACATCAGGCCTGATGAGGACTGATGAAGTCAAGCTGTCTTAAAGGCAGAAAAGGATTCTTGCTAACGAGCTGATGCGGCTCATTGAGAGATCTTTAAACCAGATTTGAAGGGTGAAGGGGATGAGACCAGGCTCAGAACTGATGAGCCTGGCTGTGGCATGAAATCGCTGGTTTTTAAAGTGATAACCCAGCCCAAGTGCATCTACATCAATGTACTCTGCATGGGTAAGAAGCAGGAGGAACTGAAAGCCAATGTACAAAAGGATAACTATGACCTAGTTGTCATCACTTAAACGTGGTAGGATGATTCTTGTCACTGGAGCACTACAATGTATAAGCTCTTCAGAAACAATAAGCAAGGAAGGAAAGGCACTGGGGTGGCTTTTATGTTAGGGAATTTTCTAATTGTATAGAACTCAATGAATTCAATGACAGAGTCAAGTGCTTAAGGATAGGGAAATTTTTGTGTTTGCCCTTGTTAGCACCTGGTACAGAGAATAAATTCTTCCCTCATCCCTGGAGCTCAACCCTGCCAGTCAGAATGGAGGCTCACTGATTTAGACATGAGAAAGCTATTTTGTTGTCTCTTCTGGTGTTGCAGAAGATGCAACTGAATATTTTAATAAAAGAAAAAAAGCTGAAAATCGACTACATGAGGCTTTTCTGATAGACTCCTGTATCTTGATGGGTTATTGACACAATTGTGACATTCCTACTTTTTGTATGGATGAATACTTGTGTGTTTGTGAATAAAGAGTTAAAATTTCCCTTTAGCAGAAAAATAGTCAAATCTTCAATGTCTCCACGCATCTGTTATTCCTCTGGGGAAGAAGAACATAAATAAATGAATCTATTACTGTCTTAGCACTAAAATCAATAGGTTTTTGTACTTGGGAGAAGAAACAGGTCTGTGTCAAACCTTATTGTGATAATTTGTCAAGCAAAAATAATATAGACCACATTTTTATGTATGAATTATAAAGAAAATAAACACTTTTATTTTTTATTTTGAAATTTCCCAATGAACATCACAGGCATTCACGCCATTTCAGATTGCACTTTGTGCAGAAATTAGCCATTTGAGTGATGTTTTCAAAGCTCTGAAATTCGTTACACTGCAGTGATAATAAAAAAGCTGTAAAAGCTGGAGTACGTTGTGTTGAAATCTTCAGTGAAACACGTCTCTTTCTTTCTTGTCCTCTCCAAACACTCATTTGGGTTTTTCCATCTTTCTTTTTTTGACTTTGAATACCAAGCTGCCTGAAAGTGTCATTTTGGGTACATTAACAGAAAACAAGTGTGGAAATGTATTTTCATTTTAAAATGCCTTCTTTAAAATGGATTTATGGACTCTGCAGCTTTCCAGATACAAAGTTATTCAAATGCTGTAATATAAAAGGCAGGAAGTGACCGAAAAATGAATGTCCATCCATGCCTATCTGAGGCAAGAAAATGGATCTGAGGGAGCAGGACAGCAGACAAATCAAATGATGGCTGCAATTCTCTCAGCTTTGTCCACATTGTAGACATCGAGCAGTGCAGAAGAGAAGGACCTGGTGAACAGCAGGATGACCATGAGCCAGCAATGCGCCCTTGTGGCCAAGAAGGGCAACGGCTTCCTGGAGCGTATCAGAAGGGGGTGGTTAGCAGATGGAGAGAGGTCCTCCTCCCCCTCTGCAATGCCCTGGTGAGACCACATCTGCAATATTGTGTCCAGAAGGCCCCTCCATTCCAGAAGGACACAGAACTGCTGGAGAAAGTCCAGTACAGAGCCACAAAGATGATGAAGGGAGTAGAACACCCCTCTTAGGAGGAAAGGCTGGGTCTCTTTAGCTTGGAGAAGAGGAGACTGAGGGGTGACCTTATTAATGTTTATACATATTTGAAGGATAGGTGTCAGGAGGATGGATCCAGGCTCTTCTCAATGTCATCTAATGATAGGAAAAGGGGTAAGGGGTGTAAGCTGGAACTTAGGAGGTTCCACATGACTATCACAAGGAACTTCTTCACAGTGAGAATGATGGAACTCTGGAAGGGGCTGCCCCGGGGGGGTTGTGGAGTCTCCTTCTCTGGAGATGTTTAAAACCCACCTGGATATGTTCCTATGCCACTTGGTCTGCATGATCCTCTTCCGGCAGAGGGATTGGACTAGATGATCTTTCGAGGTCCCTTCCAATCCCTAATGTTCTGTGATTCTGTGATTCCTTTGGTTTTGTAAAGTAGAACAAAAACCTACTCTAGAAACAGAACTTCAGTCTAATGTGCTCCACGATTCTCTTTTGTTTCATGGTCAGATTTTCACCAGAGATTAGTTTTTGTGCTTGTAGTAGATGCTCATCATTTCTTCCTAGTCTTCCATCCTTCATCGTTTAATAGGGACTTCTGAAAGATGATGTGAGAAGTGATAAGCCTGGAGAGCAATTAGTGTGTTCCAAACCAACAATTACACTGAAGCCTGAACTTGTCTGCTATTTTGTCTGTGCTAAAAAAATAAAACCAAAAAAACCCCCCAAAACTTTGTTTTTTCTAATTTTTTTATATAGAATATATGGCTTTCAGTTTTGATTAGCCATTACAGGTAGTTCATAAATGAGTTTGCCAAGCATTGAGCGGGAATATTCAGCTCCACAATTGCCAACTTCCATCTAAGCATGCAAGCATATGAGAGATAAATGTCTAGGAGTAGAAAATGTATTCTATCAGAGATCCCAAGGAAAAGAGATCCTAAGAAAAAGTCAGAGGTTTCCCCCATAGTATTTAAAATGGCACCAGGTATCTACATTTTAGCATATTAATCCCATCCTTAGTGTCTCTTTTAAGAGAGACCAGAACACTTTCTATATTATTACCTGCTCTATGCTTTTTACATCAGAAAACAAAGGAAAGGCATAGGAAAAAACTACATTAGTCAAAGGTATTTGAGAGTGGCTATTAAGTAGTGAATAAATACAGAAGAGGCAGGTTTGAAAAAACACTCATGGAATGATCAGAGTGGGTGGAGGGTAGATACCATTCCAAATGATTTGCAAATTTTTTGTGGAGAGCTGGAGGAAGTAAGTGAAATATTTTCAAAACGGGAGAACAAAGCAATTTTTTGAACTGTGAGTCCTAAACTTGAAAAGAGAAGCCTCTACAGGGAGCACAAGGTTGGTGGTGGGGGGGAATGTTATTTGGTATTACAGACATCTGTATTACCATTGCTGAGGACATGAGAAAATTACAAAGTGATTGGGGAAGGTAGAAATGTGAGCTCCAGAAACTACCTACAGGACAGAAGATCTAAGAAGTTTCAGTGTTTGCAACGGTTCCGTGCTGTGCACACTGAGTCAGGGAAATTATTACCTTCAGGTGCACATATGATTTTACACAGACCTGTAAGTTTCATTCACTGTCTGAAGTGAATAAAAGGAAAAGGTACCTAAAAATCCTTTACAGGAGCAGAGGGGTGTCCAGCTGAGCAGGTGTAACTGGGTGTCCTATAATTACTATAATTGTAGAATTTCTGCAAGGTCTGCATAGATAATTGTTTAAATTGACACACATCCCCCTTACCACAGTTTAAATGTCTTTGCTGTGTGAAACGTTCATGTTTCTTTACAGATAAAATTTATCTGATGTGAAGTGAACTACCTTTTTCTGAGAAACTAGAACTGCATTTCTTTTCTTGACTATGGAGTCTACAGGATTTTTATTAATAGTGTATAAAGATGTGTTAGCTTGGAAACTCTGTTGTAGTTTTTTTATATGAAATATTATGGTATGGATTGTTCTGAAGCCTGACTTGCTTATGTAGAAAGCAGGTAATGACTAATTCTGCTACTGAATATTAGTGGACAATACAGTTAAAACCCTGTTGGAAGACTGCTGCTGACTCATCTCCTGAAAAGATAATAGAATCATAAAGTGGTAGGGGTTGGAAGGATCTCTGGAGATCAGCCAGTCCAGACCCAATACTAGATAGGGAAGAATGACACCTTTAGGGCTTGTGGGGGGGCCAGAGTGAATATGTGGATGATAAAATAACAATCTGTGAACTCCATCAGGGAGTTTTCTGTGATAATTACAGTAAGACAATTTCAGACACAGCTTGGGTACACGGTTGCTTTTCCATCCTCTACTCCCCCAGAGGGATAAGAATAAGAATTTACTGTCTCTGAGTAAACTTACAAGTACACCCAGAAGCTCAAACACTCAATTGTATGACATGTATATTGGTCTTTTGGTCTTCTGTGTTTTTTAGCCTTTCCCTCTCTCTGTATCTCTCTGTTTCTTGTGTGTGTGTGTTGTTTTTAAAAGGACTTGTTTTAAGAGATGGTGCTCTTTCACAGACTTTTTGCAGAGTCCTGAAAGGGCAGCTCCACGTGACAAAAGAATATGATTCATGCTGGACCAGAGGCAAAATTGATCAGCTGGTACCACACAGGTGATTTGAGAACACAGAGCATGAGGGTGAACTGAAGGGTTTCACTCAGGAGAACTCTGTGCACAAAACCTGTCATGTGGAAAGGGTTCCCAGAGCATCTCATTGCTGTCTGAATGAATGAAACAGGCTAGTGAAGGAGTAAACTGTGATCACACAGCAGTTGCTCACAAGTGGTGAGTCTGAGGGCTGCTAATGCTGTGAAGTAAGAGATGATGTGTTTTGAAGTCATGTGAGGAAAAGAAATTGACTTACATTATGAAAAGGTGTGGTGCTGCTGATGCTGAATCAGGCACTGATATGCTGGTACTGGGATGCTGAAGAGGGACACCTGCATGTGTTCATTCCAGACCCAATAAGTGCAGATGCAGTCTCAACTGTTACTTCAGGTTCCAATGAGAGGGGTTGGTTCCTTGCTCTGCTCACACTGCCATGAACAAGAACAAGGATCCTGGTAGGCACCCCCATGCACCATTCTTACAAGTCCCTTTCTTCCCCCTTTCTTGACCTTCCTTCTCACTACACTTGCATATCTCTTTTTCTCCCCAGTTCTCAACTTACTCAACTTCAACCTCTTTTTCCCCACAGCTCCTAGTTTAGTTTCATCCATTCCCAAATATGTAATTGCAGATCCTGTTACCTAGATAATCTTGGCATTGTATGGTAATACTGATGGTTACCTGGGCCCATTTGGTCTTAGAATACTCTATTCCCCAAAAGATTCTGAACACTTCCCTCCAATTATCTGTAGTTTGACATCTTCTCACATACCTCCCACCTGGCTTCCCACACAGGTACTTGTTATATTCAGCAGCTTCTGTTGTCTTGCCCAGCAGATTTCCACCTCCTGCTCAATTACTTACCCTGAGCCAGGGCCTCCTCAGAAGCCTGAGAATTCACTTGCAGACTCAACAACATGTTCACAGGAGCTGATGTGGGCTGTTCTAGTCTTAATTTGTTTCCTGCTGTTCATAGAAAGCCTGTGCTTTTGATGAGCTGTGACGGCAGCTCGCTGAAATCTTCAGGAGTCTTTCTTCTGTTGCAGCCTTCAGGTAAAGCATGTACACCTGCAAACAGTTTGAGTGTGGGATCTTTCATGTGAGGAAGCAACAAATGTTTGTAAATGCAGTTGGTTTAGTTCCATCCCTGCTTTACAGAAATAACTGGGGCTGTGGAACAAACATAAGGAGTGAACAGGGGAAAGCGGAGTGGTGTCAATGCCAGTTCTAGATGTTCTGCTGAAAGATGCTGTTTATGAGAGGATATTATTGAGAACAGCCCTGACCTCATACCTACAGGATTACAGTAGTGGTGCACTTTACACACACACCACCTACATCTGCCTCACCAGCAATGTGACACTTCTACAAATCTGGAGGGGGAAAGGTGAAAAACTCGGGATCAGAGAAAATGGCATTGTAAAAATACCTCTCCTCAAGTATAAAGCAGCAATGTAAAGGTTTAGGTTCCCCAGATAATGCTTCAAATTAAAAAAAACAAAACCACAGACCACTTGACATTTCTTAGTTCTTACTGAAATGAGTGGAGAGAGGGTCTGAACGTCAGTTTCGGTTCTGTAAAGACTACAGATCGGAAAAGCTGACGGGTTATCTGAGAGCTTCTGTACAATCTGCAAAACCACACTGGGTATTGAAAAACCTCTGAAGTTGCTCTTGAACCTTGAAAGGCAATTATGTTGAGAGCAGATGGTGCTGGTGCTCAGGAAGCACCAGTTCTAATCTCAAGGGAAACAAAGACCAAAATCAAAGAAAAAATTGGGAGTGAAGATAAAGATTTCCAAACCCTGAAGAAAATTTACTCTACTCTGCCCTGGTGAGAACACATTTGGACTATTGTCTCCAGTTCTGGGCCACTCAGTTCAAGAAGGACACAGAACTGCTGGAGAGAGTCCAGTGCAGAGCCACAAAGATGATGAAGGGAGTAGAACATCTCCCTGATGAGGAAAGGCTGATGGAGCTGGGTCTCTTCAGCTTGGAGAAAAGGAGACTGAGGGCGACTTCTTTAATGTCTATAAATATGTGAAGGGTGGGTGTCAGGAGGATGGAGCCAGGCTCTGCTCAGTGTCATCTAATGATAGGACAAGGGGCAACAGGTGTGAGCTAGAACACAGGAGGTTCCACATCAGTATGACAAAGAATTTCTTCATGGTGAGTGTAACAGAGGGTCACTTTCTTCTTCTCCAGACTGAACAGCCCCAACTCTCTCAGTCTGGCCTCATAGGAGAGGTGCTCCAGCCCTCTGATCATCCTCGTGGCCCTCCTCTGCACTCGCTCTAGCACGTCCACATCCCTCTGGTAATAAGGGCTCCAGAACTGGATGCAGTACTCCAGGTGGGGTCTCATGAGAGACCAGTAGATCAGGAAACATTTTCTTCTTCCTAGCTTCTTCTTGTTGTTCCTTGTAGGTATTCAGACAGATCTACACTTTAAAACACTTCACCCTTCTTCCTCCTACAACACCTAATGAAGTAACTCCCAATGCTCCCTTAAAGACAGGACAAGAAAGGAGCAGTCTTACATTGCAACAAAGGATATTTAGGACTCTGACAGGCTTGTGGTAGAAGGTTAAAATGAGACATCATCATCACCCTGGAGGTCCTTTCCAGCCGTGATGATTCTATGATTCTATGATCTAGTTTTCATTTACCTTAATATACTGGACTAAGTTCTGTGATAAGTCAGGGGGTGATCAATTGTGGTATCAGGCATCCTTACATTAATGGATCGAGGAAAAGACATGTACTTCAGTGCTTTAATAGCTTCATCTATCTAATTTGGTCTGTCAAGGAAAATCTACCACAGCTTTTAGTTTAACCATTAAGGTAAGACTTCTCAGCAGTAAATATGGCTGCACTTTGAAATAATTTGCTTAAGGCAGAATGGGCAGAAAACACACATTGAGGCCTCTGTAAGGAACCGTTTAAGTAAACATCAGTCAGGAAGCTTTGAGCCAACGGGTGAGACGAGCAGGAAAAGACAGGGTTTGTTTCAGTGAACTCATGGAATCCCTTCTTCTGCTTCCTGTGGCTTTGTGAAAGAATTATTAACAGACATAAACCAATATGACTTCACTGTTTTATTGAAGGCTAAGGATCTTCCCTAACATTTTTGTGTGTGCGTCTAGACCAGCTTCATAAAGAAAGTCTAGCAATAATCGTTAAACATCAATATTGAGTAGCCATGAATATTCAATTCAGGTTTTCCATTCCTTCTAGTTTTTTCTTGGCAAAAAATAAAGGAAGGATGTCTTATTCAATGAGGAATTAAATAGCACTTTGACCTCTAATTTTGAGATCTTCTGTTTTGAGACATACTAGCACTGAAATAAAGCACTTAGAATTACTGAGTATCTCAAAAGAATTTGGTTATTATTATATTTTTTATTATTACAATTTTGAAACATAAAAAAGTCAATTTTTTATTGACAGCTTTGGAAAAATCTGCATTTTTAAATATTATGTTTTATTATATTTTATATATTATAAATATTATATTATAAATATTATATCTTTAAATATTATATTTTTATTACAATTTTGAAACATAAAAAGTCAATTTTTTATTGACAGCTTTGGAATATCTGCATTTTTTTAAATTACAAAATTCATATTAATTGATGTTAAGAATCAAAACAGAAGTAATTGACACAAATATTTCTTCATCCATAACATTATAAGGAGTTAATTTTGACCCAAGTTATTTATTTTGTTATCAACTTAGAAGGGTAAAATTAATCTAAATTTCATTCTGATTTCAGTTGTGCACAATTATGCTCTACATTTTCTCTTATTAAAAACCCAAAGCTTTTCTATCAACTGCACCAAGAGAAATAAAGTTTATACTCCAAAAAAACCCAAGGGTGCCTTCAGATGTTGTCTTTGACTGTATTTAATCATATCCAGTAAAATTTTCAAGATCCATGGGTTGTTACTATATGTATTCTAAATTAATAGCTAATGAAGCTTTTTTTTAGGGCCATATTTTTTTTCCTGCATTAATTGGTATATTATTTTTTCCATGAATGGGACAGTACATTTTGCAATAGTTAGAATGTCTCAGACATTTTTTCTGCCCTTAGTTGACAATAATTATCTAAATTTATATCTTTAGAAATATTATTTTATACAGTGCTATTTATAGGGCCATATTAACAATTCTATTATTGTAATAGTTCTGACAGACACTCCAGAAGCAAAAACAACAGATGACTAGTGAGACAACATTAGAGGTGCAAAAAGAACTCTAATTGAACAACCAGCTGATAACTCCAGGGATGAAAACTACCAATTCAAACTGTTATTGTAGCTCTACGTACATTTGACATAAGCTGAGGTCAGAGCACTACACAGCACATGAAGAACCAGGACAGATCCATAAATGGGTTTGCCATGAATAGTTTAACAACATATCTATCTAATAACAATATGTTCATAATGTCATCACATCTAGCATTTTCAAAAATGTTGGGTTTTTTCAATAGTAACTTTTATATCCTAATATCTGGACCAAAGACATGCAGTTAATTCTGGATGTCTTCTCACACGAGAAGAACACTTCTGCCTTGCGTTTTCAGAATTACCAACATGTATCCAAAGAAGTGCTTCCGTGACACTTAGACATATACTGTGCATAGTATATTTAGCTTTGTTTGTACTCTTGCTGTGGAGAGTGCCAAGTTTTATTTCTGTAGCTGTTTAAAATGAACACTGTAGGCAGAAGATAAAAGGGCTTGCCAAGCTGATACACTTCAAGTCACCAATGCTATTAATACAAATAGTGGAGTACAAACTAAAACCACAACATCAAAAGCAAGTTCCTAGGGCTATATCCAAATTCTATAAAAAATCACATAATTAATCATTATCCAAATGTACAATTTGGTTTTGACTTATGCAAAGGAGTTCTTCCTGACATTTCATTTCATTTTGTTTCTTCAGACTGAATTTCTGTGCTGAAATTTGTGATTGCATATTTCTATGGTAACCCTGGAGGAGGGAATGGAAGGGTGCTGCAAGGAAAACAACATGGAACCAGGAACAACAGCCAACAGAAACACCCAAAAGGAACTGCAACAGCTTTGATAGAAGACTAGACCCACACAAATAACACTCCATGGCCAAGCAAGCAAAATAAACGATGAGTGTATTTTGAACGAAAGCTCTGGATATCCTTGTGCAGGATAAGCCGTTCCTTTTATTAGCAATAAACATTTAATCTGGGGACAGTGGAAGAAGGAAAAGTAGAGGAACATGGTGGGCTACATAGGCAATTTTAAGTACATTGAAATCAAACTCTGTGTATGATTTACAGTTAATTGAAAGTTTTATTTAACTTTACTTCTAGTAGAAAATTAGGAATCTTGTGCCACTGTCTGAATGCATGGAGTTTGCTAGTAACATCTATCTTCTACCTGTTTTGGATACCACAGAAATGATGAGAGACATGGAACACCTCACTTGTGAAGACAGGTTGAGACCTTACCATGGCCTTTCAGTACTGAAAAGGAGCTTATAAGAAAGAAGGGGACTGCATCTTTAGCAGGAATTGTTGTTTCAGGATCAAGGAGTAATGGTTTTAAAATAAAATTGGAGAGACGACTAGATATGAAGAGGAAATGTTTTACAGTGAGTATGTGAGAAACATTGTTCAGAGGGGTGAAAGATGCTCTACACCTTTGAGTTGTTCAAGGTCAAGCTAGAGAGGCTCTGGTCAACCCGATCTAGTTGAAGACTTTCCTCATCACAGGGTGGGTTTGGACTAGATGATCTTCGAAAGTCATTCCAACACAAAGCATTTCATATTTACATGATTCTATTGTTTAAAAATAACTTAAGCATTCAGGCTTTTTTAGCGTATGTTAATGTTGGAGAGGAAAAGAGAAAAAGAGATGAAAGTGTTTGAAGCTACTCTAAAGAGTTTTTGATTTAGATCAAGCTGTCCATTTGACCATAGATGAAGTTAGTATGGAAGGAGAATCTGAGCATGATGCCTGATATTTAGGGCTCATTGGATTCTGTGTGGCTGCTTACAAAGGAAGAAGAATCTGTGCAAGAGCAGATTCTGTTTTCAAGCCTTCTCCTACACAGCTAATATCAAGCAGAGGCTGTGGACGCTGAATTTGACATGCTGTGACACATGGAGATAACTGAATTTGTGCACGGGTTTATACAGGCCACCACAGCTCATCAGATCCATATTTCTTTACTCACAGATGTCCCTCTTCATGAGACATGAGGAAAAAAGAAGGGGAATATGTCTGCACCCTAAAACAAAGGGTAAATATTTAACAAAAGAAATTACTTTGCATATGACCTACTCATGTTAGTTACTTTTGTCTCCCCATGTTTGTTACTTCAGTCTGAATATTAGCATTTTTAGGTTAGATGTAGGTCATCAGGGGGTGTCATACACATGGCTCACAAGGCACGTTAGGCACAAACAGTCCCATGCAAGAGGAATTCTAACAATGCCACTGTCATATATATCAGACAGTCCTTTCTGATTCTATGTTATTTCAGTCTTTATCCCAACAAGTAATTTAATTAAACTGTGTTTTAACTCTCTTAATTAAGTTGGCCGGTGATGTTTTGTCTTTGAGAGAGAGAGAGTAAACCTCTTGCTTCTGAAGCTATGATGACTGTGACAAAGTCCACCTTTTGCCTGATGTCAAAGTCATTGCTTATGAGAATAAATGCTGTGTTAAAATGTGTAAAGAGGTGGAAACAGGTCTTAAATCACTGTCATCGATCAACACTAGTACCTGACTGTTGTTTTCATTATTTTGTGTATAAATTCTCAATAAAATACAAAAGTGTGGGGTAGAAGGGAGGAAGAGTGCATCCAACAGTTCCCCCTATAACCTATTTAATGAGAAAGCAGAAGTGGGAAATAACAACTGCATTCCAAATCTATTCTGAAAAAGATTTCTCAATTAAAAAAATTAAAACTCCTTAAGCAAATTTAACTTTAGTGCCTATCCTAATTATAGGGTTTTTATCAGATACAAAAGAATAATTTCATAATTTCCACTTCACAGAATCACAGAATCATTAGGGATTAGAAGGGACCTCGAAAGACCATCTAGTCCAATCCCCCCACCACAGCAGGATCACCTAGACCAAGTTACACAGGACGAGGGGCAATGGTTGTAAGGTGAAACATAGGAGGTTCCACATAAATATCAGAAGGAACTTTTTTACAGTGAGGATGACAGAGCACTGGAACAGGCTCCCCGGGGGAGTTGTGGAGTCTGGATATATTCCTATGCGACTTGGTCTAGGTGCTCCTGTTCTGGAAGAGGGATTGGACTAGATGATCTTTCAAGATCCCTTCTAATCCCTAATGTTCTGTGGTTCTGTGACTCTATGAAATAGCACCATAGGAAGCAAACTAAGCAATAACTATATCATAATCATATCAGGAGTATAGCCTGGCTGCTGTCACTTCTCCACCTATTTGAACTACTGTGTGCTTTCATGCTTTCTTGCTCCTTTTCTTGTGTGCACTTGACCTACTGCAACCTACTAGTTTCACAGTAATTGGCAGTACCCATAAGAGTGATAAGCAGGGACATGAGTCAGTTTCTGAAGTCATGGTCTATCAATCATTAATGGTCTGGTAGGTCAGGCGACTGTGTTTGAATATCATACTATCAAAGTCTCAAAGGGATCTCGCTGGATGATATAACCCTCCTGCCACTGTGCAGTGCCAGGATCTCAACACTTCATTTCTGGAACACTGTGATCTCAACACTTCACTTCTGGAACATGGTATTTGATGAATCTCACACATACATGATAGATGACTGCATTAGTATCTGTGGCACATCAAGAGAATGAAAGGCAGGATCTTCTGCTATGGATGATAAAAGCTAAAGGATATATAGGACTTGGATTGTCTTTAGGGCTTACCAAGACTTGATATGAAAGCTCTACAAGGAATGTCTTTATGCTGCTTAAAAACTCTTAAACTCTAGAATGGATTCGGGTTTTCTTTGGGTCCATTTTGTTTGTTTTAGATCAGTTAAAAGTCCATCATGAAAGATGTGAATATATATATATAGAGAGAGAGAGAGAGAGAGAGAGAGAGAGAAAGACACATCAGAATCTGCTTTCTATCTTCTATTTACAAAAAATAAAGCATTTGTTTTTATAAAAATACTCTGTCATGTAAGAAATCCAGGGTTTGGTTACTAACAATCAACAATTTATAGTTTGCTGCTGATAAGACTAGTAACAAAATAAAAATGTATTAGATGTTTTTAAAGAAACATAATCTGGAACTTCCAACACCTATAAAAGAGAAGGACCTCGTTACAAAGGTCTGTAGACTTCACATCTGCTCAGCCTATGGCTGAATCATAACACATTATCACATTATATTAAAATAAATTTTTCATAACATAAGTACTTCCATATGAGCCACCAGAAAAAGCATGAACTAAAATTCAGCGACAAAACCACTGCACAAACTCCTTTTATATCATTCTGCACACTGTAAGACATAGTCCATCTAAATACTATCTTCCTGTCCCTCTAGAATAATTAGCTGTGTTTAGATGATTTTGTGTTAGGGAACTTAATTTTCACTGATCACAGACTCACATTTATGGAGTGAAACACAAGCACCATTCAGCAGAATACAAACTATCCCTCACACCAAACCACACCATACATTTCTCACCAGGATACAACAACAGTACTCAGAAAATATAAGTCAAAAAGAGAAGGATAGAGTTCACTGTCTCTATGATCAAGTACCAGGCCTCAAAATAAAATACATGTTCAGCTCTAGAGCTGCTCATATATTTGAAAGTGAATTGGATACTTGGGTAGCAGAAAGTAATGATCCATATGGGAATTTTAAGGGGTGAAGGAACTTTACTGTAGCCCTGCTTAAAGTCTGTAAAGGCCTTCAGCATATGTGAGTTATGAAAGTGAATTACATTCTTCCACGTTTTAGGTTAATAGGTAGGGTAATTAGCTTCTTTGTTTCAGCTGTAGAAATTAATTTTAGCCCAGTAGTAGCAAGATAGAAAATCATAGAATCATTCAGGCTGGAAAAGACCCCCGAGATCATCGAGTCCTAAAATCCTTTTAGGAGAAATAGAAAACATAACATTGATTGCAAAACTGGGTTAAAAGGTGGATTATCTGTGAAACCATACAAACAGATCACAGAGCACTCAGAATATCATGATTAAAGAGCAACTTGCAGCTGTTTAATCTCTGCACTGACTGAGGTTCATAACAACAGCCTATGACCAAAGTTGTTCAGGTCACAACATACTAAAGGTGACTGCACTGTACTTTCACTTAAGTCATGATGTGCCACTCAGGTCCATGGTATGCACTCCCCTTTACCTTAAAACACAGGGCACCTCTTGATATGTGTCTGTGCACACACATCTGTGTGCTGCAAGGAATTTTGTGAATGGTAGGGTTTAAAGGAATCAACTTTCTATGCACAATGTGTATATAAAATTAGAACAGATGGAAAGTGTTGTGAGTCCCGAGGAGAAGCAAACAAACTAGACAAAACAAAGACCTAAAAAACAAAACAAAACAAAAATCCCACAAGAAAGAAACAACCATCATCTACCCAAAAAATCCCAATGCCAAACTACTCAACAACCGTGGTACAACTTATGAGATTCTGGATTTAGGATTCATTTTTCAAGCTTTGAAAAGGTGTGAACATGTAAGATAGGGTTGATGGTTGGACTCGATGATCCTAAGGGTCTTTTCCAACTAGAGTGATTCTGTGATTCTGTGGTAAGCAAATGGTTGAACTGTTAAAACAGAATACCCACAAATAATCTTCAAAAGCAAATGGCTATCACAGAATCATACAATCGTTAAGATTGATAGACAACTCCAATATTTTCAAGTCCAACCAACAACCCAAAACCACCATGCCCACTAAACCGTGTTTCCAAGGGTTACAGCTAAACACTTTTTGAACACATCCAAAGACAGTGACTCCATCACTACCCTGAACATCCTGTTCCAATAGTTGACCGTCCTTTCAGTGAAGAAATTTGTTCCAATATCCAATCCAGATCCTGAGGCCATTTCCTCTTGTCCTATCTCTAATCCATTTTATATCTAATAAACAAATATTATGTCTGATATGTGTGTTCATTGCAATTTCTAGTCTGGTAATTATCCATTTTTGAGCCTGATAACAAATTCTTTGGAAAAGGAAAGAAAAATTCTATCACTTAAAATCAGTTACAGATATTGATCTCTTAGGTTTTTATATACCATATAAAATCTACATTAGAAAATAAATTTAACTTGGGAATTTTTCTCTTCCACGCAATATTTCACTGACACGTAGCAATTCAGATATTAGAGAAAATACAAGGGGATTTTTTTTTTCAACGAAAGTGGCTTTTGATCCTGTGAGTTATAAAAGTGTTCTAACATAAAAGATCTCTGGAAAATTACTGTTCTGAAAGGGAATGAGACAGTGATACTGTATCTGTCTTTATTCTTTTATCCTGTCATGAAAATATAAAGAAAAGGATAAAAGAAAAATGTTTCCAGAACAAGCTTCTTTCATAATATTTCTTGCTCATTTTAGTGCGTAATTGTAGACTGGGCTCCGAGACTGACAGTAGAATATTCATGAAGACAAATCAACTTAGGATAACAGAAGTAGAATGATTTGTTTAGTTCATTAATTCCCATTTCGTGAAACATTAGAAGTACAAAGACAACTTTATGATGAGTTTAAAGATTTAAGTCCATAAAATAGCAGAAAAATTTTATTAAAAATCAAATCTGTCTTTGGAACAGGACACCTAAGACAAGGCAAAATCCTGTGACTGAGCAGCTGTAGTGCTGCCTTAGGATGAAACTGAAGACAAAGCCTATGAATCCTATATTTTTATATCAAATTTTATAAATAGGATATAAATCCTATATATTTTATATCAAATCTGTTGTTGACTTCACTGTTCAAGACCTGCCCGGATATGTTCCTGTGTGACTTGGTCTAGGTGATCCTGCTGTGTCAGGGAGATTGGTCTGGATGATCTTTCGAGGTCCCTTCCAGTCCGTAATGATTCTATGATTCAAGCTGGA
The DNA here is from genome assembly GCA_013400115.1 of Rhinopomastus cyanomelas. Taxonomy (NCBI): domain Eukaryota; kingdom Metazoa; phylum Chordata; class Aves; order Bucerotiformes; family Rhinopomastidae; genus Rhinopomastus; species Rhinopomastus cyanomelas. The sequence continues at coordinate 79,777 of VXBP01009771.1, forward strand.
AAAGTCTTCATCTGGCCTCTATTTGTCTTTGCTATGCCAAATACAAGATTTTCTCAGTATTATTCACTACCTTTCCACCAGTTGTTACTGCTTACACCCTACTGCTCGTTTTGGGAGGTCTTTTAAGTATTTTGCACACCTTTTTGTCACAAGCTGCAAGGTCGCAGAACTACTCTCTGGCTTGTTCAATATACTCGACTAAGAGGAATAACCATGCTTTCATAAAATAAGTTTACAGTATGTGATGTAGGAAGAAAGTAGTTCTTATTGTGCTAATTTTCTAAGGATAAATAAAAATCTTCACAAGCTTGTGTTTGTGATGGAGGCTGCAGAATGACAAGTCTGGACTGATAAATATCTTCTAATACTGTCACAGAGAATGTAGGGATCTCAGTTTGGGATGTATAATTTATACAGTCAAGAGTTAGAATCAGAGAATCATAGAGTCATTAGGGATTGGAAGGAACCTTGAAAGATCATCTAGACCAACCCCCTGCCACAGCAGGATCACCTAGACCAAGTCACACAGGAACACATCCAGGTGGGTCTTAAACATCTCCAGTGAAGGAGACTTCACAACCAACCTGGGCAGCCTGTTCCAGTGCTCCGTCACGTTCCAGCTTACAACCATTGCACCTTGTCCTATCACTAGATGACACTGAGAAGAACCTGGCTCCTTCCTTCTGACACCCACCCTTCAAATATTTACAGACATTAATGAGGTCACCCCTCAGTGTGCTCTTTTCAAGCTAAAGAGACCCAGCTCCTTCAGCATCTCCTCATAAGGGAGGTGCTCTAACTCCTTCATCATCCTTGTTGCCCTATGCTGGACTCCCTAAAAAAATGGTATTTATCTATGTTTCCATCTTAAGGGATTGTTTTCTAGACACACCATGGATGCAAGCTTAGAAGTTCTAATTAGACTGAGGACCACTTTCTCATATGGAAAATTACTTCAGTGTATTAAAGAACATTTCTGACACAATTGTGCTGTTTGTAGGTAAAATAAAACAATGTCTCAGTGTTGGAATAAAATACTCTTCATCAGTATGAGTGATGTTTCACTAGTAACTTGTGCTGAATTAACTGTGCCAGTCATGAGAAGCAGTAGGCTTTAGCCCTCCATACCTTGAAGATGTTTTTGGCTGAGTGTGCTTTTGTACGTACACATACATACACGCACATATGTGTATGCATTTGTGCAATGCAGTGTCATGTTGTGTATATTTGTAAAGTACAGTAAGATTGTGAAATCATCAAATTGAAAACTGCCCTCAACATGAATTAACACAGCAATTACAAGTCCAGGACAACAGTGGACAATTCCTGTGACTCCAGAGTACAACATACTTTCAATGTGAAGAAATTGCCTTTATTTATTTTAACTGATGCTCGAGTAAGAAACTGTTTTACAATTGCAAAAATATAAAGCCTTTTTTATTTATCTTTTTGTGAACAACACCCTTTCCTGTTACGTGTTTGGGTCTATTTTATTGCTGTGTCTGGTTCCTTCAGTCCTGTTTCATTACTCTGTTGACATAGCAGAACATAATATTGCTGGTACAACCGAATGTGTCAGATCAAAAATACGGTGCACTGGCCTGGGAAATTAAACATAGATCTTTTATTTCTTTATTTTCAGGGAAAGAAAGGCAGAGATGTAATTAAGCTCTGAAAACACTCAGTTAAAATTACAGTTAAAACCTTAAATTTGTGATCTCTGTTATGGCTCATGCACAAAACATCGTCTCTCTAGCCAAACACACTGTAAAGGTGCAGTTTGTGTTTGGTTGTTAATAAGTAAAACAGTCATACTGCAGGCTGGCAGGTTGCCTGTATTTGGGAATATGTGACTTAAATTCAGGAGGCCCCTGTTCACCATCTATTAAACTCATGCAGTTCCACACGACTGCAAAGGGAAGGGAACTGCCACTTCACACAAAAATCTGCCTCAGCTGCTCTCACTTCGAGGCAGATGTTCAAAACGAGCTGCATGCAAAATTTATAGAAATAAAGAAATTAAGATCCTATAGGGATACAGTCCTTGAAAATAATGCCTAGAGTAGTACATATTTTTTCTGCTACCTAAGTTTGTGGAAGCCTCTTTTCATGGGAAAAGCTGAAGACCTGAAGAAACAGGGGAGATGGCAAATTAATTTTTTGATTGCAGCACAACAGAATTAATAAAACTAATTTTTTTTATTCAATACACAATGCCTGATTTTCAGGAAAATTTGCTTTCAGGAGCTTTCTGCTTTTTCTTTCCACCCAACTATCATTAGATTCCTAAGAGATGAGTAAAAATTTATGATGATAGTTATGGTAGAAACACTTAATACATAGCAAACCCCCAACAGCAGTGATGTGACAAAAGTGGCCAAATCATGGTTGTGTTTCCTATGTTACTGTAAAGAGGTCTGATGTGTGTGGAGGAGCCTGGATGGAGACAGTAAAGCTGAAATATTGCTATTGCATGATGCTTCATTCTGCATAAATCTTTAAACTGAGTTTGATTTTAAAAAGGTGTCTCAGCACAGTTTTGACTATATTAACTGTTACTACTCGAATCAGATCTCCCTAACTAGAACTTCAGAGGCTGGTGAAAGAGCAAAAATTGACTCAGAATTGGTTTTTTTGTTTCACTTATTGAACTGAGTTGCTGATGTACTTCTTTGATGAGATGATACTGTTACTTGCAGTAGCCACTCCACCTTTCTTTTCAAACAAACAAAAAGAGTGTATATAAACAAACAAAAACCCCAGAAGGTTTTACCATTGAGTACTCTGTGACTGGACTTGACTACATTTTGTTGTGCTATATTGCTACCAGTGTGGGAGTGACATAGAACTCTGGGGTTTGCTGGAGAAACAAACTCCTCATGAACAATACTTCTTCCCAAATTATGGTCTCATATTCCTGAGTAATTCCTGAGACTCATCCTGAAGAGTACATACTATCAAAATTCTGATTTAATGTAAATGACATTAAAAATTAAAACTTTAAAGAATATGATTATTTGATAAATGCCAAATTAGCTGGTGAGAATACATCTGGAGTACTGTGTCCAGTACTGAGGGTACCCTCTATTTCCTCACGCAGGTCGTTCATGAAGATGTTGAACAGGATTGAGTGCTGATCTCTGGGGAACTCTGCTAGCTACACGGCTCCAACTGTACTCTGTGCTGCTGATCACAACCTTCTGAACTCTGATCTTTTGCCAGTTCTCAATCCACCTCACAGTCCAGTCATCTAACTCAATTTTCCTGAGTTTAACTACAGGGATGTTATGGGAAACAATGTGAAAAGCCTTGCTGAAGTCAAAGTAGACTACATCCACCGCTTCATCTACCTTCATCCTTCATCTACACATTTAGTCACAGTAAATAATGCAGAGACAGCTGCTGAACTGCTAAATGTGGTTCATTTTAGTTCCTTAGCAGAGATTTTGAAAGGACACATACAGTGTAAATGATACACAAGTTTGCATGAAGTATGAATGAGAGCCTGTGTATTAAAACGCCAGAAGAAAAGCCATAGCAGGGTTTAAACAGGTGGTGAACCTGCAACCAGTGAAGAGACTGAAAGCAGCCATCTGTGGATAACAAGAAATTGAGCCAAGTGCTGAGAGTCACAAAGCCACACGAGAGCTAAATCCACAGCTCAGATGTAGGGCAATCTCAATGTTTCAGCATGGCTATGTGCTGTTGTCAAGAGAATGTAAAAGCTGCAAAGAACAATGCCACTCAGGATAAGTCTAGAAGATATGAAGAGGAAACAAGAGGCAGTAGTGGGTAAAGACAAGAGTTCAATGAAGCAGAAGCTGAAGCTGCATGTGAAAGCAAGGCAGGTGATCAGCAGCTGCTCTTTCTGGGAGGCAGGGCTCCAATAAGTGTAAGAGTTGCTCCAGAGAACCAGCATCATCAACAAATACTGCCCCCCACCCAGTTCCTTCTTTAGCCTTGTTTTTATATGAGAGTTGATGTCATGTGGTATGGAATGTCCTTTTGGTCAGTTCAGGTTAGCTGGCCCAACCTCACCCTACTGTTTGGGATAATAGAAATAACTGAAGCATAGCCTTGGTGCTGCACGAGCGCTGCTCAGCAGTAGCCAAACACTGGTGTGTTATCAATGCCCATCTAGCTACCAGTGCAAAACACAGCACTATGACAGCTGTTATGGGAAGAATCAATTACCTTAAAAAAATACAATATACCACATCAAATAGATAAACCTGAAGAGTTTTGATATGAAATGGATTTTTTACACTGCCATTGATTTAGGTGTCACATCCTTAGAGAAATCTAGTTACAGTTTAGCCTCACTGGCAAAACTAGTACATTCAGTCCTTGCATATCTGCACTATCAAGAGTGGAGAACAAATCCAGGACAGGAAAAGGCTTAAAACACAGGTTCCCACACAATGTAAGAAGAGTTGTTAGAAGGGTGGAACTTTTTTACTTCTAGTTCCAATTCAACACAGAATTCACATGCCCAGGTTCAGTAACTAACACAATACATCACTCACAATTACTCTGGGTTTTTTTTTAGCAACTAAATTGTCTATCAGCAAAGCACATGACAAAATATGACATGAACTTTATGTATTGAATTGTTCAAGGGAAAATGAAGGTAGTAAGAGTTCTGACTCAAATACTTTCAACATTTGAATGTACTTCTGCTTTAGATGAATCCTAACTGCCTGACTCTAATACAAATGTACACAACATACAGGAAATAACAAAGAATTATGTCAATTCCCATGTGTAAGCACTTCAAGCTTGTCAGCACTTAGAGATCAGAAGAACATTTTCTTGATAACACTGCATTTCTCAACTAGGTGTTCTACAACTTAAAACATCTTTTTATGTGTCATCTATAGGCAATTGTTAGAGTAAAAATGCCACATTACAGAAACCACTGATCTGTTCTGGGAGTGCAACTGCATTTCTTATGTTCTTGCTGTCTCAATATGTGTTACTGGTTTCCTCCATATCAACAACAGGATCAGTGTTTTACCTTTTAGGAAGTCTACAGTACTACTACACATTTCTGCCAACATAATTAATCCTTGAAAAATGCAGACATACCAAAAAATGGTTAAATGTAGCTAATCAGACATAACAAAAAACGATTAAATGTAGCTAATCACTGATAGAGAACTGTTTAAACTCTAAAGCAGTCAGAAAGAAACCACTCACCCCATAGCTGCTCAGGGAAGCTGAGTAATCAAGGGCTACCAGTTTCCTTAATGTGGGCTACGCGGGAAGACAAAAGCCTCAGCTGGGCTGCAAGAGCCATGAGCACTCCAGGGCTGAAACCTCAGATTCCAGTGGGGGATTTCAGAAGGGGGTTTGTGCATGTTTTAGAGGGGGGTGCTAGGGGTGTTCCCATGTATGCTGCACCCTGATAAAAGACCCTGTTCCGGAAGAAGCCCATCCCTTTCCCCCCCCTCCCCGTGCCTTTCCTTCCTCTCCTGGAGTTGCCTGGAGAGCTCCCTCTTGCACAGACACCCCTCGCCACCACCACTTTCAGGAGTGCTGCATCACCCAACCCCAGTCCTGGCCCCGGCAGAGCTGGAATGCTGCACCGACAGCAGTGATGGCGAAGGGATGGTGGTGGCATGCTGTACCTCACCGCCACCACGCTGAGCTGAGCTGAGCTGAGCAGAGGCAGGTGGGGTGGTGCCGAGCTAACAGAAAACCTTTCCCCCACCCACCTTCTGAGGTGGGCAGCCACACTTCTCTCAGGATTTTATCCTGAGAAAAAATTAACCAACTAATTTAGTTAATGTACTAATGAGCTGGAAAACAAAAACAAACAAACCAAAACAAAAAAAGGAAGGCTATAGAACACTTACAAATTTCAGGCAAAATACAAAAACTAACTCGATTTGGGGGAAAAGAAAAGACACATTTAATTCACACAAAATAATTAAAAAAAATGCAGAAAGGCATACAGAGATTAATCACGGGTTCTTACAGAACAAGACTAAGCTATCTCCATCCCCTCAAGGGGAAGAAGTTCTCAGCAATTCTCTCTGTTTCCTGAAATATGAAGTCCATGCGGTCCATGCACACATCTGTCAGCATCAGCGGGCACTTTCAATTCCAGTTCTCTGTTTCATGTGCTTCTATACCAGTCCTCAGTTGCCAGCATGTTGATTCCTGTGGCCATGAATGATGGATGAACTCTCTTCATTTCAGCAAAGAATGGAATTGAGACAAAATCTTCCTTCTGCTGATCTTTGAAGTACCCCTCTCTCTCCATTATGTGTCCCAGGACAAGATGGCTCTCTCTCCCTACATTCACACCAGGTTTTGTTCCCTATCTTCACTTTCATTTGTGATACCTGTCTGATCTTACTGCACCAACCTCATTCATGGAAATTCCCCACAAATCTATTTTGTTATTTTCAGAGGAAAAAGCTGAATTTTAGACATATCATTATTGTTCAGATCTTTGCTCAAGAGCTCTATCAGAGACCACATTATGCTCACTATGATTTCCTGCACTTTGAAACCTAGCACTTTATGATCTGGGCTTTAGAGACTGTCATCAAAATAATAATGCTTTATTGATCCCATGATTACTTTATTTACCTCGCTATTTCCTGTTTTTAATTACAATGACCGACAAATTGTCTGAAGCATTTCATTCCTCAAACTAAATAATGCCAGCTTTTTAGAATAAAAGCAATCAGAAGAGACGTGGGTTAGACTACACTTATGGGTGCAGTCCAGTGTTTTCACTACCAAATGTTTCCAGTAGATAAAGTTTTCTTATTGAAAATTAAAAACATGAAAACAAAAACATAAAACACCACTAAAAAACACTAAATCATGTTAATGAAAGAGAAATGAAATAGGAATTAACTGTATTTTCTAGCATATAAGCTGCTTACAAGTGCTGTTCTTGTTGTCACCTTTCACTTTTCCTTCTTAACACTGCAATTTCTCCCCCTGCTACCTCATTTCATGCTAATACTTTTGTCATGGCCTCTGGTATGACTGTCACTTCTGCACCACAGGTGGAGGCGAGAACAACAGCAATGGCACCTGTGAGTGCAAAAACATCAGAGATTTGACAAACCATATGATTAACCTCATTTTTTTTTTTCCCTTGGAAAGCTGTTATTTTTGACAGTGATCAATTATACATAAGAAATTATGATAAATCTCTCATCTCTTTTCTTTCCCTTTCATTTCCTTCTTCTTAACTTTACAGTGACAAAAAATGGGGAGCTGCTTGAAACTTCAAGAGGATGCAGCTGTCAGAGAGCTGAGCAAGAGGTTTCTGCAGAATAGCTTATTCGCTGAACAATGCAGTCTAAGGTCAAGCAAAATTACTTAAAGTAATCTAAGAAAGGACACTACATAAAATTCCAAAATTGCTAATGTAAAGTACTCCAAATTAGTTTGGATAATGAGCAGTTTTTGCAGCATTGTATTAACATAGTTTCCTTCTGAAATCTACCAGTTATTCACTGGAGTCTGTAATGGTTTGTTCAAATCCACAGGAGACATATGAGAGAGACAGCAACTGTCTTCAAGTTGCTCCTTGGGACAGCTCCTAGTTCACCTAACTGACGGGGCAATGATGAGCAGAGGAACAGGGTGTAAGATACTCAGAGAGGACTTAGCAACAGGTGTTCTGTTCCCTGTGTGTTCAAAAATATTCAATGCAATTGCATTGCATCAATGCAATCCATTTTCCTAAAGTTTTTCCTCTTTAATTTCTAGTTAGAAGCAAGATTCCACTGTTGACAAGTTCAAAATGTTTTTTTACTCCTCTGGACAGTATCTTACCCACCTGACTACTGTTGACATGCTGAACGACCCTCTTACCAAAACCTAACCACTGATCATGGAACTCTTGAAGACCACTTGAATTTTTCAGCTCAGTAAACTGCATTTCCATCACTTAGATGGAAAGAATCTGAGATTAATTGGCTGATCTAAAGACAGAGACGTGCTAAGTTATTAGCATGAGAAAAATAAGTTTCATTCATATGGGTTTCTTTTTGAAATGAATCAGTTGTAGCTGAATAAAATTCAGCTTACTGCCAACTTCTGTAATTGTCAAAGATATTAAAATGATTTGGGATTAACAGGTTCACTGTCATGTTCTTTTAAGGTAAGAAGAAATTAATGTCAAAGACAAGCCACACTATACGATACTCAACGTACTGTTCAATATCCTTAACTTTATAGTTTGCTGAAAGGGTTAATTGCTTTGAACATTCAGTGCGAAGCAAATAGACAAAGATGGAGGAATGAAAGAAACAAAAATGACAGAGGAACAGACTAGAGAAGGCTCTGAGCCTTTCAAGGGATGTAGCCAGAGAACGTCCATTCACAGTACAGTGCCCACTCTTTCATGAGGTCTTTGGGTAGGACTCCAGGGCCTGAGCTCACTGCTGCTTCCAAGCAATGGTGGAAAGGTTCATGCTCCACATGCTGGCAGCAGTTATTAGTTTGGATTATATCCTGATTTCCATAGCTTGGCAAATTCATGCATTTTTACCTTCCAGCAGTACTGTCCTGGCATTTTTATGGCAGTACGTATTGCCAAAGCTTATCCTGAGGAAAAATGTCCCTAAGGAAAATTTTCATAATTCTGTTTGTGTTGTACTACAAGAAAATTTGGTTCTTCCCCTTAGTTGCTTTGAAAACAAGTAGTAATTATTTATTTATTGCTCCAAATAACAGCATGACATTTAACTTTTTAACCTGCTTTATATTTCATGTGCAATCAATCTGCTAGGAGGTTTGCCATCTAAACTCTCATATTGTGCCAATGGCTTTTTTTAAATGGCTTTTAAAAAAAGATGTAAAAAAATTACATTAGAATGGATTTCAGAATTTCAGACTCTGAAGAAGAGCAGAGCACTGACACTATCTTTGGGTCTTAGTATCATACTTATTATTAACCTGTGCACTCTGAACTTGCACACTTTTATAATTTGCAATAGTTTATTGATAGACTAAACATTCTAGAAACAGTTTTACCCTGAAAATTGTCTTTGTAATTCTGCTAAGGACCATTATTTGGAGCTTTTTTTATTATGAAGTGTCCTGTCATATACACTTAATAAAACAACAGCTCTATTGAATACAGATGACATCATCAAATGTAAACACAATCCATACATCAAAATCCAGCTCCACACAAAATGTTGATGCTAGTGAGATTTTTCCTCCCACTTGTTTTTTCCTTAGTTATTCTTGAAAATGTTATTTACATTTCTGCAATTAAATTAGTAACAACAGAAAATATGGGCCATTTGGAACAATTTTTAAGTTACATTTCAACAGAACAAGATGTGGTTTCACATGCATTTCAGAAAGAAGTGTTCTATGTCATTACCACTACATTCATGTATAGTAAAATGCCATTTTAAAATAACAATTGATACCATAAATGTGTGATACAGGAATCACATCAATTAGTCACTGGCACAGATTGTAAGCATACAAGTAGTTGTTTGAGAAGTATTTGTTGATCTGTTAGGGCTTCGTAAACGAATGGCCTGAGTTCAATGAAATTACTCAGCTCTTTGGGCTAAGAGAAAACAGCTGACACGCAGCTAGGACTGGCAGACAGTTGTGACCCATAGAAATGGATAAGCTAAAATATTGCTGCTCACCTAGATGACTGTACTAGCAGTAAGAGTAATTATACACTGGTGAAAAACCATGTGCTTTTTCACACACATATAACAAAACAGTTTCTACCTGAAACTAAAACTGTTTCCACTCATCTGATCTTTCCTTATTATCAACAGTGATCACATTTTACAATAATCTTTAATTATTACAGATCTATGAAGGTGAGTAATGTATACTGCTTATGAAGACCACAGCTGGAAATATTATAGCTTCAGAATGAAGTGTGTAATTACAAGAATTACATGGAGGCATGTGAACAGATTAATAATTGGTTTAGCTCAAACCAAGAGGCATCAGTTGCTTCATGCCAAGTAAATTATACATAGCAGCATTTTTTATTCACTGGCTAAAATGTGTAGCATTATTAGAATAGCATGGTAAGGGCTGTGTCTTCAAATTGAAGAATTTCTGGAAGAGAAGATGAGCTCTTGCTCAGATACAAAATACAGCATCATTCTAATAGCACAGGCAACACTGCTGCTGCTAGACGTAGTCCGCTAATACCAACCACTGACCCGTATTTGAAGCAACTGATTAGCAAGCTTAGGTGTTTTTAAAAGCAAAGAGAGAAAGCAAACCAATTCAAACATCTTCTCCCTGATGTGATTATGTAGTCAAGGCCATGTGACTACTTCTTGTGGTTTGAATTTGATAAAGTTTCTTGTCTGAGGCTTTGGGAAATAGCTACAGCAACCAGACCAAATTTTTGCAACTCTGCAAACTGGTGTGACTGATTGGGAGCTTCTGGTTTCTTGTTTCTGGCATCTTCTTTTCTTACATTTTTTTCTTGTTCAGAGAGAGACATGTAGTAGTGGACTGAGGGAAGCAGCAATGACCCCTGCAAACTCCTGCCCCAAAATCCTTTTCCGTCTCTGGGACAAGAGCATCCCACCTCCTGCCTGCTGGCCAGGCATCTCATATAGCAGCCCATGACTGGAAAACCCAAAGCCCTGCCTGTAATATCAGTCTCAGAGCTATGAGTTCACCACCTCATTTGTGATTGCTGTTGAAGGGATAGAGAAAAAGATAACTTGTGCTTCTGATCCCTTAAGCAGCCACCTCAGGGCTCTAAAATCTCTTTTAATGGATTTTGGACCATAAACTCATCACTACCCACCTGAAAAACCAAGAGTGGTTTGTCCATCACGTCCCTAACCTGCACTTCAGGGAGGCAGCAAACGTCCCTGTGAAGTGGGTCAGGATGGCATGTTGGGTCTCCTGCCCACCTCAGGAGAGAAGAACCCACCACAATGACCCATCTTGTTTTCTTTTTAGAGCCAGTTGTGATGGTGGGTCTATGCCGACTCAATGAGATTTTCCCTAGATCTGCTGAACTGTCGTGGGAACAGTCCAGCTCCAAAGGCTGTTTGCAGCATCTGACAGTGTCAGACAAAGTATATACCATGAGAAGAAAACCCCAAAGGTTTATTTCCTGCATAGCTCTTGATCTAGGATGTTGTAAAAAAATACTAATAACTACCTCAATGTTCATACACAATACTCATATAGTATTGTCTGCTTCCTCTTACAGACATAATAGGAAGCTTGGGATGACAGGTAATTCACAACTTTAATATCCTCAACTAATTGAACCTGGATAAAATAAGGAGAACACTAATCAGAACTGATTTCAATTGCAGCTCACTTGAGGGAGTGAAAATGGTACCTTCTCCCCAGAGAAAATGTTGATACTGCATTAAACAGACAAGCCCTGTGATATCCTGCGTCTCTCTAGAGAAACAGGAGACTAATAAATGACAAGGATTTCTCTGTTGAGTCAGAACACCAGGAGTAAGGAGTAAATTGTAATGAAACTACTTGACTGCAAATATGTGGGGTCATGGCTACCTTTACACACAGCATTCTCCTGGTCTTATTTCTGTTCTCAGTACAGAAAGGCTGCTTGCCCATCTTTACTCATTTTGATAAAGGCTGAGTTAGTTCCTTTGGAACTAAGTTTCTAAGGTTATGTGTCTAGCTTTATTTCAGAGATTTTTTTTTTGAGATCAGACTTATTGTCACATCTCCTTATTTACTCTGAAACAAAGTTGTGTCCAATTGTCTAAGATGACTTTATATTTATCAATATATAAATATAGATAGAATTACTTCAAGAATGGTGCTATCAATAAACCAGAGGTCTAGGAAGTCATTGAGAAGGACCTGGACAAGCTGGAACCTCAGCAAGTTCAACAAGACCAAGTGCAGGGTCCTCCACAGGGGTTAGGAACAATCCTCACTATCAATACAAGCTGGAGGAGGATAGAAAGCAGCCCTGAGGAAAAGGACTTGGGTGCTGGTGAATGAGAAGCTGGACATGAACAGACAGTAACTGGTTACAGCCCAGAAGGCCAGTTACATCCTGGGCTGCATCACAAGCAGCATGGCCAGCAGATCAAGAGAGGTGACTCTGCCACTCTACTCTGCCCTGGTAAGACCTCACATGGAGTACTGTGTCCAGTTCTGGAGCCCTCAAGGACATGCACTGATGGACTGGGTCCATCAAGGGCCTAGAGCACCTCTCCTATGAGGACAGGCTGAGGTAGCTGGGGTTGTTCCACCTGGGGAAGAAAAGGCCTTTGGGGGGACCTGATAGAGACCTTTTAGTACCTGAAGGGGTACTAGAAGAAGGCTGGAGAGGAACTATTTATGAAAGCCTGAAGTGGTAGGATAAGAGACAATGGTTTCAAATTAGAGAAGAGTTGATTTAAATTGGAAGTTAGGAAGTTCTTTCGCAGGAGGCTGGTTGAACACTGGAACAAATCCCCCAGGGAAGTGCTTGAGGCCTCATCCCTGGAGATAACCAGGGTGAAGCTGGACAAGGCTCTGGGCAACCTGATCTAGCTGAGGATGTGCCTGCTCACTGCAAGGGAGTTGGACTAGATGACTTTTGGTGGTCCCTTCCAACGCCTACCATTCTGTGATTCTGTATAATTCTGTGATTCTATGATTTGTGATTTTTTTTTTCTTATTTTTATTTCAGTTCCAACTCTCACGGTGATGTTGATGTAGACTAACCTTGTTACATACAGCGAAGAACCTGTTACTTTTGCATTATTGACATTGTAAATAAAATGTACTAAAAGGGTAGTAGTCACAACATTATTTTTTGTGTCTGGTAGCTGAAGACAAATAATAAACCTGTCTGCAGTTATCTGAAGTAAACAGTATGCTGTTGTGCTTTCTTCAGGAGTTGTCTGAAACATCTGTTGTGTGCTAAGGGACAATAAAAGGTTCTCCTTGGTTGTACAACTGTTAACCTTATTCACAAGTGGGACATGTTTCACTCTTGACACTGCACGTTTAACATGAAAAGTTCTCTTCTTGAATGGTCCTTTATTAGAGGGTCTTAAATAATCTTTAAACAACGTGGTTTTCTGAGAAGATGGTCTTTATTTAGAGGAATTATCTAATGAAACTATTGCTGGGAAAAGATTTTAATTTTAACAAATTCTGGTGGAGATTTTCCATCTGAAAAAAACCTTTTGGTTAAGTCTGGGAAGTTTCTATAGAATACAAAACCAAATAATTTGTGATTTACTTACTTTCTCTTAATTCACATGTAGTTCAAAATAATTCGATCTACATGAAAGATACATATAGGGAAACTGGAGAATGTAATTTTATCAACAACAGCACTAAAACCACCCAGAATCTTTCCACACACAATTGGCAAAGTAATTTTCAAAGAAACACAGAGAGGGAGTTGGGTAAACACTGAATAAATTAATGGTTGCTCTTCTGCATGCAAATACATAGAGTGGACTGATGAGTGATGATGACTCACAACCATCTCACTTTCCCTTTTTAAAACTTATTTGTATTATAATATCTAGAAATCTGCTCTCTGATGAAATGGGATGGTGAAATGAGAGTCCTGCTCAGGCAAGCTGTTGCAAGTAATTCTTTTTCAACCCCTATGTAAAATATCTCTATCCAAACTACGTCCTAAGTGTCATCCCTGACCCTGACCGTCTTTATAGCCTGGATATGTTCTTGTAAAATAACAGCATAAAGGGCTTAGTATTTTGTCATCTTTCTGCTTGCTACCCCATACTCTGCTCCTATCATCTGCAGTTATCCTTTATTCATTACAAGTCCTTCACAGGTAATTTTCATAGGCTATTGCTTTATCCATATCATCACTGACTGGTTCACACATCTCCGCTGCATCACGGCAGCTCCTTGTCTCATGAACTGAGCATCAGCACTTGCTTGCAGTTTGCAGAATCTCAGGGCACAGACCCACTCTTTTCCATTTCTGTAAAGTTCCTGACATGAAGTACTCTTCTAAAATAGAAATTAGTATTAAATTATACAGAATAATAGCAATAATAACGGTGACTTTTAGAATGGATCTTCATAGAAGTTGTGGTTCATGTGGCATTCAGGGAAGGGTTAATGATCTCAAAAATGGCTGGAGCAAGTAATTTGTCTTCAGGACTGTTAGTTACCTGATGAAAAAATTACACTAGCAAAATTGCTTCCTGTCATGTTCTATTGCATTCCTGTGCATTTTTCCCCCTGCAGATGTATACTGTTATTTAATCAAGCACCACTTTCTCACTTTCACTTTCCAGGTTTATCTTAGGTTTAATTACTCTGATCTCATTAACACAGAAGTAAATTTAAACAGTTTTAAGGCAGTGTAAGCAGAAGTAAGAGTTAATGTAACTTAGATTAATGTTATGCTACCTTTAGTCTGGCATTCAGTATATTGTTATGTGATAATTTGGAGTTTCGAGTTGTTTCACTGCTATTGCATCAATGTTCCACTTCTAAACCAGGTTAATTTTTTTTCTAATTCTCATTCCAAGCAGAACAAATGAGAAATATTTGTGCATCTGTCTTCAACCCTGTCAGTATGGGCTGGGTTTGAACTTTATGCACAACACTCGATGATCTCTTGGGTCCCTTCCAACCCCTAACATCCTATGATCCTATGAACCTGGAGAACAGCGTGATAAGCAATCTTGCACGAGCCATTCAGAAGTCACTGTAAAACAGAAAGCAAATAATTGGTGCACACTTATATTGTTTTTCAGGGAGATTGTTGGGGTAATAAATTCATTATGTCCTAATATAGCTTTAATTTTCTTGAGGTAAGTCTTTCTAGACAAACACATCTTGAGTCTTCTTTGATCTTTCCACTTCTTTAGCAATTCTTTGTGCTTTGTTTTTATGATGCACCACAAATTTGTGCAGTGGGGTGAACACATTTCTTTCTACTTGGACAAAGATTCCAGATCAGGTCTCTGCCAATTATTTCAACACTAACTTGGAATTTATCTGTTACTTCCAGTTCTGGGCTTCATGAAAAAATTAAGATAAAATGTGTAATTTGTCAGGAGATTACCAGTGGAGATGTGATCTCCATAATGTGTCAGCTGTGTGGTTCTGGCTCATATGAATCAAACTCTCGCACTAGAACTTGACCACAGCTCAGATACAAGAAAAATCTGACTATCAGCATCAGCAGTAGTAACACTGTAATGTGATCACTTCAAATCACGGCTGATGATTTACCTGTCTAAGTGACAGTCAAGAATGCTCACATTCATGTGAGCTTAAGCAGCAGTGTTTACAGCTGGGAAAGATGCATCATTCTGTTATAACACAGTTTCACTTATAAGTCCACTTATCTAGGAGGATGAAATCAAGGAAGGAATATAGAATCATAGAATCACTACAGACTGGAAGGGACCTCGAAAGATCATCTAGTCCAATCCCCCTGCCACAGCAGGATCACCCAGACCAAGTCACACAGGAACAAATCCAGGGAGGCCTTGAACATCTCGATGGAGATTCCACAACCTCCCTGGGCAACCTGTTCCATCCTGATCTCAGGGAAATCTGCAAGATGCAGAGGGGAATTCTGTATATGTTTGAAGGCTGTCATACAGGAGCAGACATAATAGTGTGCTGGGTTATCCTTGGCTGGTCACCACCTGTCCACCAAGCTGCTTTACCACTCCTCAGTGGAATGGGGGGAAATAGTGAGATTAAAAAATTCATAGTCCAAAAAATAAGCACAAAAAACCCCTTGAGCTGGTTTTAATTGTTTGCTTTTTGAAAGTAAAAATTTGACTAGATCTACCTTGTTACTGTATCAGCTGTCGGGAAACAGTTTCTCACCATCTTTTCAGGGTGTTACTGCAGCCAGCTATGCAGTAGAATCTCTCTCCCAGCTCACTGGTTGTTCAGGATGAGTGCTATACAATTAATCTTCTGTATCTGTTTGATTTCCTCCTTCTGTCTCTAAACAGATTGGGATTTATTTTTCATGGTGTTAGGAATGCAGTGGTTTTCTACTGTACCAGAAATTGGGGGGTGGGGGGGTGGTGTAAGCTGAAACACAGGAGGTTCCACATAAATATGAGAAGGAACTTCACAGTGAAGGTGACAGAGCACGGGAACAGGCTGTTCAGGGAGGTTGTGGAGTCTCCTCTGGAGAAATTTTCTCAAGAAAAACTCGCCTGGATGTATTCCTCTGCTACTTGTTCCAGGTGATCCTGCTGTGGTGGGGGGACTGGACTAGATGATCTTTTGAGGTCCCTTCCAATCCCTAATGTTCTGTGCTTCTGTGATTTGGTGAAAAGTCACAGGCAAGGCTGGAAGACTACAGTTCTTTTTTTTTTTAGCTGCCTTTTCAAACCCTTAGTTTACTTTTTCTGTTAATAGATTTCTTATTGTTGTAATAAGTCTCAGTATTTTGCCTTTGGCCCTGAGGGTGATAAGCAAGAACTAGGGAACTTCTATGTGTATATTGTCTCATACATATATATTTATTAGAAAAGGATGGCTAGAAGGTATTAGAATAGCTGGAAGTCTGTATTAGTTTATTAAGGAATTTATTTGTGTTTACAATCCATAATGCAAAATCCTTTTTATTTTTTTAATCTCTCCTATAGGCATGCTTTTAAATTGTTGCAAGTAAATTAATCTATCTACATGATGAAGTGCTCAGGCATGTAAATACCTGTGATGTGAGCTGAATTCATCTCCAGTGATTGAATACCAGAACTCATCTGCAACTAATAAAGACTGATGGCAAAGTGAAAGTTTCTGATTCACCTAAGGAGCTTACTGGTGCATTTAGAACAATTCAGCTGGCAAGCCTTTTAACATTCACATTGGGGTATTTCCATTTGCAACAGCAGTTCTGATGTTTACACTTGCAATTAAACATGCTTTTAGATATATGGGGTTTCCTCTACCGTTTTTGTCATTTAGTTGGAAGCTAAACTAAAAAAGGATAAAGAGTAAAATGTTTTAGTGGGCATTCATGACACAGAAATGGATATAAACCTGTTGCTGGTTTTACAGTTGCAATCAAGCGTGCTTTCACACAGGTTTGCTCTGCAATTCCTGTCATTTAGTTGAAAAGTCTGCTAGGTTTTTATGATTTTTTTTTTCCTAAAATGCTTTGTTTACTTAAAAAGAATAACAGGTGTGTGATAAAATGTCAAGTATCTCAAAATTCTGCATGGGATTTGGTCTTTTGGTTTTTTCTGAGCAGCTACAGAAAGGAGTTTACACAAAAAATCTCTTCAGTAACCCTTTAGTGTAAGGTGAAAAGACAAAGTAGAAGGAACCACTTAGGGGAGTGATCAAAGATGGTCCAACTCTCATGAGACAGAAGTTGCACTGGGGAGCAGAGGTTGTTTCAAGAACTAGGTGTTAACATGTAAATCTATGATATGAATCAAAGCTTATTTCTAGAAGCAGTAGTTGGCATTTGTGCAACCTCCTCTTCAAGTCAATGGAGATATGACATGCGTAGGGCTTTGATCCAGTCTGCCCAATAGATGGACTTAATTGGTCTCAAACTTAGGCAGCAAAGAAGTAGTTTGGACACCCTATGATATCTAGGAGATGCACAGAGGTGACAAACATGACCCAGAAAGTTGAGGACACTCGTGTAAACATTCCAGGCTGACAGATAAAGATCAGGCAGTCTTAGAAGTTCACACAATTAAGTTGATATCTGTTTGTCTAACTCAAACAACTTTGTTCTAAAATTTGTAAAGTTCAGCCTCCCTCTACACACTAACAGACAATGAATGTTTAAACCTTCAAAAAGAGACATTGAAACATGTGGCCTTGAATGAGTTTGGTGTCCTTCCACTGGGTTGACCGTGGCTGGATGCCAGGTGCCCATCAAATGTGCTCTATCACTACCTCTCCTCAGCTGAGGAGGGGAGAGAAAATATAACAAAAGACTCATGGGTCAAGACAATGTCAGGGGAGATCATTCATTAATTTCCATTCAGGGAAATTTGTTCAATTTATTATGAATCAACCCAGAGTATGATAATGAGAAATAAAATCAAATAAAACCAAATCTTAGCAACACCTTCCATCTACTCCTCCCTTCTTTCTGGACTCTACTAACATTTTTCTCTAGCTACTCCCTCCAAACAGCTCAGGAGGATGAGGAATGTGGTTTGCAATCAATTCATCACATCATCAGCCTCTCTGCTGCTTCTTCTGCCTCAAAAAGAAGTCTCACACTCTTTGCATGCTCTAGCGTGTGGTCCCATGCACAAAGGACAATTCTCCATGAACTTCAGCTTCAGGAACACATGGCTCCAACGCAGATCCTAAGTCCTGCCAGCAAACCTGCTGCACCCTGAGCTCCTTTCTCTTGTTTGCTACCTTTGGAACAAAATCCATTCAATCCTGCTTCTATGTAGACCTAAAGCACAATCTGTCAGCCAGTGAGAACAGGTCTATCACTATTTGTATTCCCACATTAGTTGTCCATCTTGTCAACAGTGAAATATTGCCCTGAATTTAAAATCAAAGCCAAAACAGTTCTAAAACATTTTTTCAGTAATTTTAAAGATTTATTCAGTGCTTAGATGCACTTCATGTTTTTTACACTCAATTGATAAGGTTCTTTTTACCGCTGAAAATCTTTAGAGAGTAAGTCCCTCAAATGCAGTATTTTATCCTCTAATATACATTAGTTTAAATAAAACCCACAAAACAATGACTATGAAAAAAAGGAAAAAAAATAAACTGCAAAAGAAAATAAAAGAACAATCCTTTTCATAAAATATTTCTAAGAAACACTACCAAAATAAAAATGAGGATGAGGTCTGAGATCTCTTAGCTACATTTTTCAAGGGACTAGACAGTGGAATTAAGTGGAAATCTTAGGAAGAAGGCTTAATGGTCAATCACATTGATTAATTGAGTCTTGAGAACAGCTTACTGCTTTGCTTCAAAAGTAAGGATCAGGGTCGATTTTTGTTTATGGATACAGAAGTAAAAACATTGACCTAAAAGTCTGACTGGTGACAAACACTATTTACCTATATTATTCTTCCAAAGTGTGACATTTTGGACTCAGAACTCGTGTTTCCCATTTCTGTATCAAGTAATGTTGCATGTGGTATGTTTTGGCAGGTTAAGTCGAAAACACTTCAAAAAATTTGGGTTTCACAATTCTCAAATGGAAAAGATCTTTTTCACATTGTAAGGTGCAGTTATCCCTGTCTGTTCTAAAATGACTGCTTTCATTTGTTTACCAGTGACGACAAGGACTGGAGTCGTAGAATCAAAAATTCAGTGCTATTTTCTTTGTAGATTCAGCAAGAGCACATTCAGAGCTGATTACAGACTGTATTGATGGAGTTCTCAAATTCTACTAGAATTTTACTTTGATTTTTTTTTTTTTTGGTGTCTTTATAAGAAATTTGAACCACTGCTTTTGCTTTTCTCCTGAGTCACAGGTTATTGAAGTGTTCAAAGTGGCACAGCTTGCTCATTTGTGCATACACATGATACACACCAATAATACTGATAATAAGATATCAAATGATTGGTAGATAGACAGATAGATAGATAGATGGACAGATGGATACATGGATTGGTAGACAGACTGATAAAGGTTACACGACAGATGTGTGTATTTGCTTATTTCAAAGGCTTTCTTCTCTTTCCTTTATTGCTCCTGACACTTAAAGCTTAACAGTGTTTCTGCCCCTTTATCCAGCTGCTGCTGCTCAGCATTTTACCTTTCACCGTGATGACAAACAGCCTCAAGTGTACTGTAAGCAAAAGTGTGATTGAAGCAATGGGAAATGAGATCTAAACTAGCTCAGGCAACAAGCACGGGTTACATGGGCTAAGCCCAAACCCTACTACATGAGGGCTATGCAGCCTGTATTGACAGTGTGGCCCACCACACCTGCCACATGGACTTTAACCAAAGTTGTCTTGACAAACTGTGCAAACGTACTACAGATCACCTTGTCAACAAATGCCCTCTGGTTTGTTCTTTAGTTCAGCAATATAGATAGAGAGAGCAACAGGTCCTACACCAAAGTAATTGCTGCTGCTCCATCTCTCCACAGTTACAGCTGAAAAAACAACAACTGCTCTTAAGAAAATGCAGTGTGATGCATGTGGTGTAGCTTGCCTTGTTTACCTCACTCACTCTATAGTTTCTTCAAATAAATATTTGCATATAAATTACTTTGAAGAATATATTGCCAACTATGGCTGGTGGAAAGATAAATTTGAATGAATTTGAAAACCACCTGAGGTATTTCAGGCTTGGAAATTTATATATGAAATGGAATCTCTTCACCAAACACAGTTCCTTTAAGCCTCCAGCACTCCTGTATTTCAAGATGTTAGAGAAGTAAAATAACATCAAAAACAGCAAAATTAGTAAATCAGAGAATTCTTCTCTTCATGCTGTCTTGAAAGTTTACTATTTATAAATGTAGTAGTTATTGAAGAGTAAAGCAGATCACTGCAAGATTGAATCCATGTACAAACTTCACTGTAAAACAGTATGCAACAGCCAAATGTTGAGGAGAAAAATCAAATTTAGTTCAGTAAGAATTCAAGGAGGAATCTAAAGCAAGGAAGAACAGCCTGAGGAAGAGAAGATCCTTTTGAGGCAAATAGTACAAGTTGAGCATATATGATACTGTATTTTCAAACAACTTTTTCCAAACCTTGTCTGTTTTTTATGTAAATGAGGGCAAATCAGAATTGTTAAAATATCTGTTAGAAGAGATCTTTTATTTCTGTAAGTAAGACAGAAACAAACAACTCCAGGTTATCTTCTACAGTCTCTGTTCAGGCAATGATTGAAGAAACCAATAGAAGGGAACCAGGCAGTAATAGCACCAATTGAAAATGCATGACAAAAACTGAAGGTGAGGAGAGAAGAAGGACAAGTTATACAAGGTCTACACGGCAGGACTGCTAATGTTTTCTTTAAGAGCAAGTCTTTACAAATATATACAGACATAAATAATACATATGAAATCTATTTATAATGTTTGTATTGTTTATAATATATTAATTTCTATAAATAAATACATAAAGAAAGAGGTAAATAGGTAGCTGATAATTTTCTTTTTTGCTTCCTTGCCTTTTTGAAAAGTTGTGATGCAATTGGAAATAGAGTACTGGAGCTCTGAAAGACCTGAATTATTTTCTTCAAATGAAATTCAAGCATCTCCAGTAATTATGTATCTAAAAGTACTTACTTTTAAAGAGAAAAATGTTAAAATTGCAAAATTCTGAATGAAAAGTGGAGGAGATTGTAAATTACGTGGTTGACTTAACAAGGACACTTTAAATTTGTGAATAAAGGAAGGTAATGTCTGATTTGGTAGCTAGGAGAAGGTTAATGTCCGAGTTTGCCTCAAATGACTCAACTATTTTTTTCCTAAGTCTTCAACTGGAAACGTCGACAAAGTCACAGAAGTCAAAGATTGGGACTAGGAGAAAGAACTACCACCCATGGTAGATGTTGGATCATATTCGTGACTATATAAAGAACGTGGAGGTTCACAAGTCCATGGGACCTGGTAAGATACATCCATGGGTTCTGAGGATCCATCCATGGATCCACCAGTTAGTGGATCAAACTTCTAGGCCACTATCCATCATATTTGAGAAATCATGGCAGCCTAAAAGATGATGGATGGAGTAATCTTCTCCATTATTATACTTTCCATTAAGTATACCTGAGTTTCAGCAGATCACTTTTTGACCATTAAGTTCTGAGCTTATGTTTTTTAAGCAGACATTACTCCAAGAGAATCTTCTGCTATCGTTGTAATGTCTTCTGTGGCAACTAATTCATTTCTGTGACAACTAACGCACTGTCACACTGTTGTTGAAATGGCAAAGGACATTTTATATTGCAGCAATAACAACCTTTTGTTTAGCTTCTTCCTCTGCCTATGTTAAACTGGTGGTTTTGTTAAGCCCCAATTACTAAAAGAGATTTCTGTATTCTGTGCAAGAACAACTCTCTGGCCCTGAGTGTCTGGTTAAATCTTGCTGGTAGAAAGGAAGAGACCTTCTGCATTGATATGCTGCATCGTGGACTAAATAATAACATGCAGCAAATAAGTTTGAGAGGTATCTTCAAAGAAATGAAGAATGACAAGAGAGGTCTTGTTATGCAAAATCATCTTAGCTTTTGAAATGGCAATTTTAGTTGTCATGATAAAAACGTGCATAAAGGACACAGTAAACAAAAGACCTCTAATGAGGGCATACAGAAAGAATCACACGCTGCGAGTGAGTGTCACATCCTGATCGATCAGTGAAGGGAGTAGCTCAGGTTTGCGGATTCACTTGGGTCTAATTAAGGAGACTTACACCATAAGTCTGCACAGAAACCAAGTTTACTAAAGTTACCTGATGCCAAACTTAGTTCAGAAATCACTAAAGTTACTAGATGGGAGAGTAGAGGAAAGAAACAGGAAAAAGAGAGTAGACAGGTGAGAAGTTAGCTCACCACACTGATCTGCTGCAGCAGTGTGTGGCAGGCTCCAGCCTCAACCTTGCTCCTCAGCTCCACAGATCTCTGAAGGACTCCTCAGTTTCTCTGGCTGTCTTCATCATCAGTTTCTTGGTATAGTCAGCTTCAAAGACATGAGGGAAATGGCAGATATATAGTGAGTATATAAATTATAAAACTCTGGTGGATTATAAGGAAGGATTTGAATGGATTTCCAGCATTTTTAAAGAAGACAGGTCTTTAAAAGAGCATGGTAACAGTATCAAAGAGGAACATTAAAGTAAGTTTTCTAATTAACTACGTGGAAGTGTGGATGTTAATTTACATCTAAGTATTTTATCCCTTTTAGTTCAGTGAAGCTTTGAAAAAAATAGCTGAATCAACAACTTAAAGTGATACTGATGACTATTCAGTAAAGGGATCATTTGGATGGGTTGCTGAACTGGTGCATTAGGACACAACCAAATTTGAATGCAGCCAGCTGACTTCCAGAGAAGTCATGCAAAAGCATACATCAGGCTAAAGCTACTAGCAGATATATTATCCCAAAGCTCGAAAAGCTCTTTGATGCTACTGAGGACATGCAGCAGAAAATCAGACTAGATATTGTCATGAATCTGCCTGGAATTTCAGCAGAAAATATGCTGCAATCTCTCTAGTTCTTAGTTTTTAGTACTGTTTTAAACTATTACTACTTCCCCAACCACCCACATCCTAGTACATTGGTCTAATCTCACTGGAAATATCTTATTGAAATGTTATGGCTAGTAGGGTACATACTCATCAAAAGTCAGTTTTTAGCTAGTCCTACCACCAAGCCTGACAGCCAAGGGACAAATGTGAATATAGGATTGTAGAATCATTCAGGTTAGAAAAGATCCTTGGGATAGTCAAGCACCGACCCTACTCTGGAACGGGCCGCCCAGGGAGGTTGTGGAGTCTCCTTCTATGGAGACATTTAAAACCCACCTGGATATGTTCCAGTGCGACTTGACCTAAGTGATTGTGCTGTGGCGGGGGATTGGACTAGAAGTCCCTTCCAATCTCTAATATTATGTGATTCTGTGATACTCTACAAAGTTCACCTCCAAACCATGTCCTCTAACACTACTTTTAAATAGCCTTTAAACACATCCAGGAATGGTGATTCTACCACCTCCCTGGACAACCTATTCCGGTGCCTGACCACTCTCTTCGTGAAAAACAATTTCCTAATATCTAGTCTAAACCTACCCCACAGCAGTTTGAAGCTGTTCCTTCTTGTTTTGTCACTATGTGTGAGAAGAGACCAGCAACAACCTCTCTGCAACATCTTTTCAGGTTGTTGTAGGGAGTGATGAGGTCTCTTCTCAGTTTCCTCTTCTTCAAAGTAAACTGTCCCAGCTCCTTCAATCACTTCTCACCAGATTTATTGTCCAGGCTCTTCACCAGCTTAGTTGCCCTCCTCTGCACTTGCTCCAGCACCTCAATATCTCTCTTGTATTTCCCACAACTGAACAGAATACTGAAGGTGTGGCCTCAGGGCAACAATCACCTCCCTACTCCTTGTGATCACACTGTTTCTAATACAAGCCAGGATGCCATTGGTTTTCTTGGCCACCTGGGCACATTGCTGGCTCATATTCAGCCATCTGTCAACTAGAATTCCCCAGGTCTCTTTCTGCCAGACAGTTTTCCACCCACACTGTAGCATTGCATTAGGTTGTTATGACCCAAGTCCAGGCTTTGTTGAAGCTCAAACCAAAAACATTGGCCATCAATCCAATCTGTCCAAGTCCCTCCACAGAGCCATGTCTGTGTGCTCTTATTAATTTGTTTTACATGTGTTCAGAACCATATAAAGCATGTTCCACATAAATATGAGAAGGAACTTCTTCACAGTGAGGGTGACACAGCACTGGAACAGGTTGCCCAGGGCAGTGGAGTCTCCTTCACTGGAGATATTTAAGACCCACCTGGATGTGTTCCTATGTGACTTGATCTAGGTGATCCTGCTCTGGCAGGGGGATTGAACTACATGATCTTTCTAGGTCCCTTCCAATCCCTAATGATTTCATGATGATTCTATGATTCTATGTTTCTAATCAGAGATATTCATAATCTGAACAGATTAATATACCAATCCAACCAAATGTCTTGCTCCAAATTAAAGACTTGATTGGAGTGACTGCTGTGAATATGCCTGTAAATCAACCCATAACTGAGGGTCAGTGTTGTGGTTTAAACCCTGTAGGCATCTAACTCCCACATCCAGCAGGATGGGAGGGAAAACTTGAAGAGCAGAAGTGAAAAAATATGTGAGTTGAGATAAAAAACATTTTTTTTTAAAGGGAAAAAAAAGAAAAGAGAGAATGACACAAACACAAGAAAGATAAGTAATGCAAAAATAAAACAATTGCTCCCCACCAACTGACAAATTCCCCAACAATTTGTGATCAATGGCAGCCCCCAGCAACCTCCACCATCCTGGTTTTACTGCTGAGCATGACATCATGCAGTATGGGACATCCCTTTGGTCAGCTGGTGTCAGCTCTCCCAGCTACGTTCCTCCTCAACAACTTGTGTATCCCCAGCTCCTCGCTGTTGTGGTACCATGAGAATTTAATCCAATAATTGCATTGATCTGCTTTCACTTAACAGTGACAAGGAAGTGAATGGATTTTGAGGTTAGATTTTTTTACGAGTTATCTTTTTAATCAAGAAGAGAATCCAGATTGCCAGTGCCTTAATATTTTCAACACACTTTTAATGTATTTGTAAACAAGCGTGGGATTCAAGGAGCATGCATAAATCAGTACCTCTGCTGAGCACTAAACTGCTTGTAGGGCAAAAAGCAATAAGCATTGAGCAGGCAGTTCACCTCAACCACAGCACAGCAGCACAAATCAGGCACTAATGTGTTTTTGTCCTTTTTTATTTTATGAATAGTAAAATAATATGGCTATTTGAGGCACAGACAACTAAATTGTGGTCATCTAGATCAACATTTATAAGCCTGAAGACAGCTCTCTGTTGGCATTTAAGGTGCCCTAGGGTACCTAAACATATACACAAGGCTTACAAACATGATATAAGGTCTATGGAAGGATTGTGTTATTCTGGTGAACGGAGGCTGTAGTGGGAAATACCCTTGATATTCCATAAAAGCCTCTCGTGACTACAGTTTGGCAGCCAATTTGTACTCTTAAGTAGGATGAATCCTATCCAAGTGATTGAATATATCATATTCTCAATAATTCTTTATTCTTCTCTCCTGAGTATTTTATAGATCCTGTTACTTGTTAAATCATACAGCTGAAAACCACTGATTCCATACCAGTAGCATGCAAATAGTACATATTATGAGGTACAGCATAGCAAGAGGATTGTCACACTTTGCAAAAATTTAATTCTTTCATTGGAGTAACTTGTTGACCCTTGAACTTTATCCACTGCTTGTTTTTGCCCAAAACAGGGCAACATTGCTATTATCTCATCATTATGAATGCTGTATGTAATTCTGTGTGACACACACAGAAACTGTGGGACAAATACTTGGTTTTTCCATTGAGATGTATCAGCTACCTAACAACTGAAACAACAGGAGGTAATCTGCTTATTGTTTAGACTATTGAACACGTGAATGCACCTCTTAAAACCTGTTAAAAATTAATCACCTTTAGGACACACGTGGCAATACTAGCTTAAGTAATCCACATATTCCTTTGGCAACGAATGACAATATAATGTTTAAACACAGCTGTTTCTCCAAAAGCCAGAGATAGTAGGGCAGATGGATAGGCAGAGGGATGGCAAATTCCTCAGAGGGCTTTATCAACTTCTTGCCATTTTTGAAAGGCAGAAGATAATAAGGTACAGTGCAGCACAGATTGCATTATACAGTCAGTCTAGCTAGGCTGACTGGCTAAGCTGATCAAGTTTTTTAATACTGGCATTAATTCACTTGCCCTCCTCTTCTGCTGAGGGAACTCATGTGAAGGTGTATGTTGTGTAATATCTGAAAAAATGCCCTTTCAAGTGCACCAGAGTGCTTCTTTACAAAAAAAACCCCAATAAAACATTCATTAAAAGAAACCCACATGACAGCACAAGACATTGAAAGTAACACAAAGTCCATGTTCTATCCTTTCGTATCCCTTCTCCTGTTGCTCATATGGCAAATCTCTTGCAATTTATCAGTTCCTGTTTGTGCCACTATGTGGAGTAGAAAAAAGAATGGGCCAGGCTTTTCCTGTTAGGAGTTCTCTCATTGAAAAATGGGGTTTTGATATGAAATTATAGTTTATGAGTAAGAATTAAACAAATGTGATACTCTGAAAATTACAGAGCAGTTACGTTCTGGATCTATGCTGAACAAGAATTGGGTGCAGATGAGATTCATGTCTTTCTGAAGAACATAGAGAATTGATTTGATACTGTTTCTCCCATTATCTTTATCTCACCATGAGACATTCTACCAAGCACAGCAGTAAAAGAAGAACAGTAAAATGAAGACCTGGGTTGAGATAAATTAATGAACATTGACCTATGAAGGATGATCAGATGCTTTGTTTCTTCTCTCTTATTATTTGTACATTACTTTGTTTTCTTTTTTGCCTTCTAAAATTGTTACAGAAAGAATGTTTAATCCCAAAAGAGTGTTTAACCCAAGCTCTCTATAAATCTAGTTGTGGTTCCGCTAGAGAGTTTATTTCATGTAACCGATAAGAATTTCCCCTGTGAGGATGATCCACATCATCATGGGTAAGAATGCAGCAGTGCTAGAGGACTGGTATTGGTGGGCTACCTGTGGCTACCTCTCCACCCAAGAGACTGACATGGAGACTGGATAAAGGGAGTTTAAGTCTTGAGGGAGTCTTGCCACCTCCTTGGCTGGACTGTATCAGCTCACTGGAGTGCTACCTCGGGCATGTCTTATTAAGCATCTGCTTGCACTGGAGTGTGGATGTATGCAAATACTTTTTGGCACATTCTATCCATCATTTGTTTATTTTACTAAGTCATCAGTTGTTTGGTACTTTATTCCCTCCACCACATAAAGAAACACAACGTTAACTTAGAAATAACTGATTTTTTGCACAGAACATTTGTAAATATGCTCAGTGGCCCAGTAATCTGTTATCAACTGTGTAGTCTGGACAAAATCTTAACAATTTGATAAATAACAAAGAGTTCACATCCAGAATCATGTTATTTTCCATGCTAAATAAAGAACACTTATTTTCCCCCTTCATTACAAAAGATGGCTAATGGCTTATCTACCATAAAAGCTCAGATGTGTATAGTTTATGATCTTTTCATCTCAAGTAAATGCCTTAAGATAATGAAAGATTGTATTCATCTTAGCTATTCAAATACTGTTGTAATTGCAGAAGTGGCTTTGATTGCAGCTCATCATCAATGCCTGAACACAAAGGGTTGGCTTGTTACTCCCAAAAATCTTGTCTTCCAGCCAGCTTTAGCACATACCAGTTAAAATATTGTAAGCACAAGGGATTACTCATGGAAATTGATTGCATTTCTTTTCTGCCCCAAAGGTAATATGGAGGGCTGAAAGTAAGAAGAATTAAAGAGGATGACTAATTTAAATCTTATGTCTTTCCCACAGAGGGACTTTAAAAATTAGGAAGAACCAAAGTGACGTAAAACATTTTGAGTGGCCATTTCAGGAAAAAAAGGTACCAAAAAGCATCTGAGATAGGTTTCTATTCATTTGAGGCAGAGTGGTGAGAAGAGCTGTTGAAGATGAATGAGGCTTGCTGGCTTTCCAACGAAAAATTACTACATGCTTGTGAACATATTTCTTGTGTTCATTTTTATTTTTGTTATAATTAAGATAAAAATACTCCTCTAGCTGATCTAAGCAGATTAAAAAAACAAAGGTCAAATATTAAATAAATATTGGTACAAAAGCATGTGAATATCTGCAAGTCTTGATACTTCTGTAAATACACTGTGTGCATTGTCAGAAAATATTTTAATGAAAACCTAGATTTGTTAACTCACGTTAAAAAGCTGCCTTGAAAAGAGTGTTTATAATAATGAAAGATGACTAGATTTCTTCGGTCACCTTGGATGTGGTTTGTAAGAGCAGAATTCAATGAACATTTTAGTGCCTCAGTTTCTCTTCTGTGGCTCTACAAGTTTTCTTTATGTACCACCCACTGGAATAAGGATGCATCTATTTTTTAAATAATCACATATCTGGAGAGTTACAAGTGGTTTTTGTCTGCATAGATAATGAAGGCAAGAAAGCCTTCACAGTGATTTCCAAATGTGTATGAAGAAGAGCATATTTATTTGAAGTCATTAGATTGTAACTCACCTTCTTTTTCCCCTAGATTCAAATTAATCTTGATAGCAATAATTAATTTTCAGCTTCAAGGTTTAATAATATATTAAGCTCAAATTCTCTCTGGCTAATTACTTTTGATATTTTGGAGACCTGCAAAGTCAGTGCCTAGATGTGCTGTTTCTTAAAGCAGTGATACTCTGAGCCTGTTCTTCCCTTCCTGCTTGATGGTAGGCTAATTATTGTTTTAAAAGTGTAACATATGCTCAGTCAGATGGAAGATTCATCTGGATCAAACAAGACTTTTTTCTGTCCCAGAGGTTTTACAAACTTTTAATGCTGTAGCAAGGAAATGAGGCTCTGTCTTGGGGGAGGCTAGAGAAATCTTCACCTGTAGCTATTACCAATGCTACTGGAGCATGACCAGATAATATTGCATTATTATGGTTAAAGAGATTAGTAGGAAACAGAGTGTGTGATGGAAAGTCCTAATGTATTTTCCCATTGGAGACATCTCCATAAGCTTGGTTTTGGGCAGAGTTGGACTACCATTGACACTCCTCTCAGAATCACACAACAACAGAATATCTTTGTTGCAAAAGACCTTTAAGATCATCAAACCCAACCTTAGACCCAGCACTGTCAGGTCATCACTAAACCATCTTCCTAAACACCAGATCCACATGTCATTTAAATCCCTCAAGGGATGGTGACTCCACCATGGGCAGCCTGTTCCAATTCCTGTTCTTCCTAATAAACCTAAACCTCACCTGGCACACCCTGCAACCATTCTCAGAGCAGTTTGAGTAGTCCAAGACCTCTGATCATATCTGAACACAATCCACACTGATGCATATACCTCAGTACCTGAGGAACTATAAACATTTCAACTTATTTCATGGGACATCAAATGAGGAAAAAGATACTGAGCTAAAACAACAGGAAACAATTCTTTGCATATTAAATTACAGCTTCCTTAATGATTAAAAATTCAGTATGTGTGTAACCATTATGTAGTTATTAAGGAGTCTTTATTGCAGTCTGGCTTGAAGCCGTGGCAAGTTCTTAACAAAACTGCGTAGTCTAAATATTTATCAAAAAATAACTTTGTATCTGCTTATAGGTGTCAGATTCTGGGCCTTGCTTCTGGCTGAATACCCTGGCTTGTGAGCCTAAATTCCTTCACAGATACTTAAATAATCTTGTTCTTGTGCCAACATTGTCCTTTAGCTTAAACACTTTAATTATTTTTTTCTTCCTTCTTTGACGTGTATGTCCCTTACCTATCTACAGCAGGCAATCATTTCCCTTTTGAGCTGAGTTTTGCTAGAACAAATAAACCAGATCCTTCTGGGACCTGCCCACATCACAAATTGCAGTGTGGTGCAGGTCCCTGGACTTCAATCAAACCAGCTAGCTCTGGGGCCAGAAGACACATTTGATAGAATGATACCCATGGTAATTATTTTGCTCCTTCCATCTCTGACTAAAATCACTACAATACTCCTAGAAACCACGAAGATGGTGTAATTTAGAAATGCCAGCTCATGCTATTTATTGCAGCACTCACACAGTGCTTCAAATAGACCCATTGTAATTTTGTCATAAAATAAAGTCCCAATTTTTCTCATAAAGTCTTGCTCGTCTTTGTAGACTATCACAAGCTTGTTCTGCTGTGAACGTATCCACGTTGAACAAACACAATGAAAAGTTGTATATGTGGTTTGGGCATCATACATGACTAAATATTTGATTTCATGTGTACATGTATCTAGAGCTACAACTACACCCAACATTAAAAAATGTTTTGCTTATTGAAAAAGTAGTAAAATATAAACTTGAAGAGAATTATCCATTTGCAACTTTTATTGTGACTTTCATACACAAAACCTACTTTAACTGTTGTAAGAAACACATCTTTCAGAATCATGGATTCTAGTTATTCATATCACATCAGTAGTTCATTCAAAATTTATGGGTTTTTTTTTCTGCCTCAGTTGGTAGAAAAGGTTTAGACTGATTTGTCTGCGATTTCAAAGTGACAAGAAAATTACTCCCATTCACTACATTTGGAAACATATATCTTTTCTTGTTAGGTATTGTAGTATAACGTCTCTACTTCAGTGTATGGAAGTAACTGCTTGTGTGTAAGACTGTGTGAAGAACAAACCCTTCATGTCCAAATGATTTTCTGCAAGCACCCAAAAACCTAACACTAAAAAAGACAGAGGCAACATAAGTCTCAAAAAGTAACAAAGACTTGAGAGCAGGAAAATGACAATTTTTCAGCTGCAAGCACTGGAGACAATGATTAAATGATCACAATGATTGAAATGTCTGATGTGAAAGAAGTGACC
The DNA here is from genome assembly GCA_013400115.1 of Rhinopomastus cyanomelas. Lineage (NCBI taxonomy): Eukaryota > Metazoa > Chordata > Aves > Bucerotiformes > Rhinopomastidae > Rhinopomastus > Rhinopomastus cyanomelas. The sequence continues at coordinate 110,879 of VXBP01009771.1, forward strand.
TCTTCCACTAACCTCCAGATGAAGATGATTCTCTAAACAAATTAAGTAAATTTGAATTTGAAAAAGAGTGCATAGTGCACTGTGGCACCCAAAAATAAACGGCTTTCAAACAAAGACAATACATTTTCAGCTTTATCCCCTAAACAGGCCCATAAAAGTAGTAAGATGTGTGGCTGGTGCTAAGACAAAATATGCCCCAATAGTTAGACAATATGTTTCACTCTCTGTTAATAAGGATAGGCAGGTATTGACCTACAGGCTTCCAAGGTTTTATTTTGTCCACAGACTTATCCATCCAAGACAACACAAGATCCTTGTTGCGCTACTGCTGCCAGAACTGCAACTCCAAAATCACAAACCAGTGACTCAACTCAAAGCCCTAAAGCCTTTCAGGCATGAGCAGGACACTACAGAAACTGAGCAAGTCAGAGCTGGTTTTGGGCTTGGTTTTTAAATACCTTTATAGCAATATTGGGTCTGTGTTTGAAAAGGCAGTGCCAGATTTCCTACCCCTAGAATGTATGCAAGGGGACACCTTCGGTGCTTGCTAGATACATGTTTTGAGGCACAACCAAACAGAGGAGGTGCCAAGACCTCAGCTGGTTTTGTCCCTCTTACTCCGGGGTTTTGGCACCACGCTGCTAACAGCTTTGCTGTCACTGAATTCAGCTGACTCAATTCTCTGCTGACTCCAAGAAGTACAATGTGACCCACACATACAATAGACATAGAAAGGTGCTTATGCCCCCAAACATAAAGGAATAGGCACATAAAATGTTCTAATATAAGGTCTGCAAGTAAAAAGGAAAGAATAGCAAACCTAGATCTCAAAAGTTCCACAGCAACCAAAAGTTTATCAAATATGTGAACAGCTCTGTAATGTTGATAAAGAGAAACCCCATATTTAAAAGCCAGTTTAAAATCTAAGTAATTCTTAAAGTGTGCTGTCAGTAGCCCTTTGAGATTTAATCAAAAGAAGAAAGGGGATCCTTGAAAAAAACATTCTTCTTCTTAATATATAACTTCACTGTTTCATTATGAGGCAGCAATTCAGCAATGAAGAGCAAGAGTTCAGAACAGACAAGCATGTATATCTGATATGTTGATAACCTAAGCATGGCTACCAATGGCTGTGCACAAATCTCTTTGGCATGAGCAGGAGGTTACAGAATCACAGAACATTAGGGTTTAGAAGGGACCTCAAAAGATCATCAAGTCTACCAGAAAGGCTAGTACAAAACTCTGCAATTCCTTATGGAGATGAAAAAGTGACACCTTAAATTTTGGACTTCTTGCTGCTTGCCCTACTGATTTTGTTCCAGTTAAAGTAAATTAATGTCTAAACACTATATTGGTCTGCTAGGATTTTCCAGTTTTTATCCCAGGAACATTAAACTTAAACATCAAGGAAATAAGTGCTTGAGCACATGGCAATAATTGGTATAATTAGGCTTTATTCTCGTATTTGCTTTATCTGAAGTACATGCATTCAGTCAGTTAAATTCAATAATACAGTTTCTTATTGAACAACTATTTAACTTTTAAAGGGAACATCTTGTTAATAGCCTTCACCAGTGCTGTTTTGTGAGTGTCATTAAGTTTACTTGGCTAGTGACAATGAGTATTTTTAGCATATAAGAGCATCTTTAAAACTATATTATCATTACACCACATCTACGTTTCCAATGTTAATTTTATTCAGCCATAAGAGCAAATTGACAATGCATTAATTTAAGTATCCAGTTTAAACCAGCTGAAAATGAATGTATTGGAATTAGTAAAAGCAAAGACAACAGCAGGCTAAGAGCTTGTGGAAATTTAAATGCTACCAAGCAATTTGAACAATTTTGATTGTACTGCAGCCTTTTCTAAGTGTTCTGACTGCAACAGTTGATTTATATAATTATTATTAAAGTAAGTATTTCCTGCTTTGCCCATCGCTAGAAACCAATGTAATTTTTAAGGTCTCTAGTACAGAAATGAACCTTTTCTCCTTTTTATCTTTTAATTAACAATCTTTTAATTAGATTTTAGGAGTGTTGAAGGCAGCACTAGTGGATCCCACTATTCCTTCCCAAGTGAAGGACTCCACATTTGTTTTTGTTAAAACTCATTCAATTCCCCTAACCCAACTCTCCACCCTGTCCAAATCATTGTGTCTTTTGAAGAGTGAAAAACTGGTGAAAGGTCTCAGTGCCAGCAGTTTATTTGAGGGCCAGTTCCACGTGCTTCCAAGCCAGAGTTCCATTTCCAGTGTGCCAATTCCTACAGGCCATGAAACCAGGAAAACTCTGTCACTTTCAGCAAACAGTGCATTGCAGTGATCTCTGAGTTTCCAGAATTCCCTCTCTCCCCATCACTACATTCTAAGGACAAGGTGGCTGCCCAACCCAGCTTGAGTGCCATGTTCTAGCAGACGAAAAAGTGGATGAAAATTCAAGAAGAAGCAGGAAACCATAAACAAGAAGCTGCAAACCAGTCACACTGGTTTTCACAGAGACAGATTCTTCATATTGGAATTCCAATCCAAACAAAGAGCTGACAACAAATGACTCACTTCCCAAGCCTTCAGGCAAGAAACCTACAAATTGAAACTACGACAACTTCACACCTTGGTATGGCTTAATCCTGAGAGCACTAACAAATAGATTTATCAGGATGTTGGATTTTTAAACAACACTCAGGAGGAGAATATTTATCATGGATGGAAACACAAAGAAAAGAGAGAGAGTGAGGCTGGAACAGGGAAAGAGCTGTGTGTGGTCACCTGGATTCTTGATGATTGCCGATAAAGTCAAGAACTTCAATAAGCACTGCAGTGTGATTCAAGTGACAAACTTTTATAGAAAAGTCAGGAAGACTCAAGAAAGTGACAAAGATGCAGGGAAAGGAAGAATGTAAGAAATACCCAGAGCTCTCTGTTGGCACAAGAAAAGTAAGCAGATGTGGAGAACAGCATACAATCAAGGGCAGGAAAAGAGACATGAGCCTGCTGCCTCATTTATTTATGCCAGTGTCCTGAAAACCCAGGGCTTCAGAGGCTGCTGCTAATGAGGCAAGAGCTGGGTCTGTGCAGCTGTCACCATGGCAAGCAAAGGAGAGATGTAGAAGCAACCAGAGCAGCATGATGATTGTTCAGTACTGTTATTTTAGCTTACTCTCTTAGGCAACCTCTCAAAGATGAGATGAAATATTTATTTTTCCTCCTACAGTTCTCAGAAAATTTGAAGCCACTTAGATACACTCATCCTCAAAAAAAAAGGTGAAAACCTGATGTTTCCTTTACGCCACCTCAGACTTCAGTAAACTGATATATTTAATATTTACAAAAGAAACACAGAAGGAATAAAAAGCTATAAAAGCAGTTAGTCATATTTTCAGAATTGAACGCCAAAATATCAATATAATAGAATTTAGATTTCTGTGTTGAAAGAGTGGTCCCTGACTTAACTTTGGTTTGTTTTTATTTTTAAACTTCATAAAGCTGTAAAATTGTATTTGTGACCAATGTAATTTATAAAATTATCTTCTTTTTATTTTTTTCCAGAGGGAGCAAAATGCTGAGAAGCTTTTAAAACATTATTTACAAAGACAGCAGCAGAAAGGGCTGTGTGATGAACAGTGAGCAATACTGATACCCATAGGGAGATATAAAATACCATCTCTGAGGGGAACAGCTCCAGTATCTACAGTATCTAAATCACATTATCTGTTGACTGGACTATATGAAGACTTGTGTTAATCCTGAGGCAAGAATTTCAAGAAAACTATATCCAAAATTACAGTTACTCTGAATTGCTTAATTTCTCTGTTTCCTTCAGTGGATACAATTGTTCTCTTGTGCTCACACAAACAAATTCTACATAAAAAGGAGAGTGGTTAGTAGATCAAGAGAGGTTCTTCTCCCCCTCTACTCTGCCCTGGTGAGACCACATCTGCAATATTGTGTCTACTTGTGAGCCCCTCAGTTCCAGAAGCACATGTAGATGGAGTGTGTCCAGTGTAGAGCCACAAAGATGGTGAAGGAAGTAGAACAACTCCTTTATGAGGAGAGGCTGAGGGAGCTGGAGGAGCAAGGGGCAATGGGTGTAAGCTGGAACATAGGAGGATCCATATAAATACCAGAAGGAACTTCTTTAGGATGAGGGTGACAAAGCACTGGAAGGAGTTGCCCGGTGGGGTTGTGGTGTCTCCTTCTCTGGAGATGTTTAAAACCCACCTGGATGTGTTCCTGTGCAGCTTGCTCTAGGTGATCCTGCTGTGGTGGAGGGTTTGGACTAGATGACTTTTGAGGTCCTGACATTCTGTGATTCTGTAACAAATTTCCAATGAGAATGTTCACAGTCTATCACTTGAGACATTTATAATGGGAATAGGAAACATATAACATATATAGTGTAGGCAACAATCCTGTGTTTGTCCCCAGGGTTTCAAGTACATGAACTGATAGATCTTCTCAATTTCTAATTCATTTGATCTATGGTCAAGGGAGAAGTAAAAGGTGAACCAAAGCTCAGATGACTGATATTTCCAATATTGGTGAAAAATAAAGCTCTGGATAAAAAATACTTTTGTATGCATACCCACATAAATAAATACACATATGTGTGCTTGGTTACAAACAAACACACTTTCATCTACAATTTAAACATTAAACTGGAATATTAAGTACATGTTTAAAACATTTGTGAGCAGGAAAATGCATTGTAGCCACAGGTAAAAACATTCAGTTTGTATAGACAGATTAGAGAACGAATCAAAAGATGTTCAAAGTTCCCACTTATCTAGGATAAACTGATGAACACCTTTACCCTTTGCAGTAGCCTAGAGGAAAGTGACACATAGAACTGGTTAGATGATCCAAGGTAGAAGCTCGAGGCTTAGTATACACATGAAAGAGCAATATTAAGGGCAATATCCCACCTAGTTCACATCCACCTTGTCCAACTTAAAAAAGGAAGATCTAGTGATAGACAAGAAAGTATCTGGACAAAGCTTTTACTGGAACTTTAATGAATTTTTTTATTTGTGTTATAAATTTAAATATCCCTTGTTATACTTATTCCCACATTCTAACATGTATTTAGGTGTATGACTACAAAAATTATCAAAATTTACATTAAATGTATCTAGGAAAGAAAATCCTGAGTGTATACAATGAAGCCTGAACTCTGAAAGATGCAAATATGCCTTTCATTTAATATTTATATATGAAAATTAAACTTATATTTACATTAACATATTACTTTAATAATAGCTACTTTAAGAGGACATTACCAAAGGCTTTGGAGGTTGCTAAACACAGGAGTTAATGGTTAGATTTCTTAATGCTGTAGGAATACTGTGTATGGAGTGCAGTGTTGTTGCTATCAAGAGTGATCACTGAGGCTATAATGATCTGTGACACAGAGAAACAAAGGTCCTGAGGTAAAGTCTGAGCAAAAGGTTTATCCTTGAAATGTCTTGATACCTTCTGTAGTCAGACAGCAAAAAATTTCACACCATGAGAAAAGGTAGATTTCTTTTTTTCTTCTTCTACATTGCCTCAGGAAAAAGAAAAGCTCACTGGGCAAATAGCACTTCAAGAATAGACTCTGCAGCTTCAGTTAGTATCTGCTCATTTAAACCAGACCTTTCATGTTCATTTAGGGATTTTTTTTTTTCCTTTTTTTTTTTAGTTGTATGAAATTTGATTCTTGAGCTGCTCCTGCTATTGTTGGGGAGTGGGTACTGAGGTACTCAGTGGTACATATCAGGCTGATGAGGTCAATTTTATTCCTTTTCTAAAAAAAAAGTTTTGAAAATAAAAAATTACAACTTCAGATGCATCTTATGGCTCAAAACATTACTGTGGTTTTTCACCTCCTTGGGCAAGAGCAACTGCTGCAGGTACTGGCCGTCTTGGTCACACAAACTGAGCTGGCCAGAACAATTCTGGCTCAAGAGTGCTCAACTCTCCACTGAAGGAAAAAGATCCATAAACTTGAAAGAGAAGAATCACAGAACATTAGGGATTGGAAGGGACCTCAAAAGACCAACTAGTCCAATCCCCTGAGATCTCTTCTAAGAGAAATTACCCTGTGATCCAAAAAATCTGTCAAGTTCTCATTAATGTACACTCTTTCATTTTGTCCCTCATGCCCATATCCCCTGAATTTCACCAGGTTTAATTATGGTGATGATGTGCTTCACCCAATCAACACGACCTTCATCTCCTGCACTCTGCTTCTGAGCTAGTGATGCAATAACAATACCTATAGAGGTGGTGAGTGCATAGTGTGACAATAGTCAAGGGCTAAATTGAGTAACAATCTCAAGGTAAGTTTGGTATATAGCTTTGACTATGAGTCAATCACCTTACCTCCATAAAAAGTGGGCAGCCCAAGAGCTCTCCTGAATGGAGCTCCAGCATTGGAACTCTCCTGAATGACAGGTGGCTACCAGGAGATCCTGTTGGGCAGAAACTCCTGACAAGGATACTCTTCTCAGAAGCTGAGAGATACCTTGCTGCAGCAGATCCTTTTTATGTAGCTAAGAGCAGCAAACAATTTGCAGCTTTGTTAAGGATGTTTTAATGACTAACTGTGTACACATGGTCTTCTAAAGGGAAGAGTTTCCTGGCAGCTTTGTCTGACTGTGTCCTCCATGTACACCCAATCTGATGTACCTCACCACTGAATCTTCTTTAAAAGTAGTGTTTACTGGTCAAGCTTTGTTGAATCTGTTATGTACCAATAAATATTCTGTTACTTCTCTCTTGTGAGTGAAGGGTATAAATCCATTTGTGACATAATAACACTAAAGGAAAGCTAGAACATGCCTTTCAAAAAAGCCATAAATACATAATAATTACATAATAAAAATAAAATAAATAAAAATAAAAAAGCCATAATTACATAATAAACATTCTAATGACAGAAATTATAATTTACTGAACAGGCCTGTAATACACAACATTCATTGCCCTGCCATAGAGTGAAGAATGCAGAGCTTCCTGAATTCATCTGTGAAGGATCAGAATGATCTGTTTAACCAATAACACACTGTCGATGAAAGTGTAAATTCAGTAAAATAAGAATTTGTATTACTTTTCTGATGCATGCTACATCCCAAATACTTGAAAGTTCCCTGGATTTAATATTTTGTTTATGCTTTTTTTACCTTAGTACTAAAAGGAGTAAGTTGGCAACTGATAGTCTGTGAGTTGTTTGGAGACCATGACTTGTGAAAAGGTAACTGTGTTATCAAGCTAAAAGTCTAGTCTCAGAGTGCTATTTCAATCTGTTATAGTATTTGCATGCTATGATATTACTTTGTCAGAGCAAAAGAAGTAGAATCAAGCTCTACCCAATACTGGACAGATACCTTCTCAAGTGACACAGAGATGTGCCAGTGGAAACCATCACTTCTGGTTATTAATTTTGGGGAGAACAGCAGGTGTCTTTTACTTGCTTCAGGCAAAAGTCAGCCAGGTTTCCCTAAACAGTGTGCAATGGTGGCTACAGCTTGTCGATTGTTCTTGCCTGCAGCATACTAAAAGGTACTTCACATGAACTCAGCTCCTGACAGAACAGTGGAGGCAATAATTTTCAGCAGGTCATTCTAGGTAGCAGCTAGAATAGTGACTTACTGGCATGGCTTCACCCAGAAGAAACCCTCCCTAGTCTTTGTTAAGTTCTAATTGAATATCTTAACCTTTTATTTATCTAGAAATGTGAAAAGTTTTTCTAGGGTTTCTTTTTTTTATCCACAAACTTCTCACTGTTATCTGGAAAGATCTGCTTGTTCTTCTGTCATGGTTTGAAAACAGCCTGATTAAAATTAAATTAAATTTAATTAAATCAGCCAGCCATGCCACATGACCCTCTGAAGACCTTGCCAAAAGCAAGGAGAGAGAAAGAGACTGTGAATGGTTTTGAGCAGCACTCCACGATTGGCAGAGCCAGGAGGGAGCTTCTGCTCTGGGGTGGTGTCAGTCACCTGTTTGTTGCAGTGTATGCCACCTCCCCCAGGACCTCTTATCTGAAGCCAAAGACTGCTACACTGTGCTCTCCCATCTTCTCAGAATGTGGGTAATGTCACTGTGACGCAGTTTCTGTTTGTTTATTTCACTTGTTTGGGGTTTTTCCTTTCTTTCTCTTGAGTCTGGATTCAATAAAATCCTTTCTTCTCCCCAAGGTTACTTCATCACTTGGTAAATTCTACCTGAGAGCTGGCTGGAGTGCTTAAGAATGCAAGCACCACCCCAAAGGACAGATCAAGGCCACTTTCAACCCAGGACATCTTGTATAATTTGTTTTATTACTCCAAATACTGTAGGGAAAGATTTATGTTGATTTTGAAATTTATTGTTCCACACTGTAAAAATTGGGAGAAAAACCCCAAAAAACCAACAACAGAAAAAATCTCCGCAGGGCAGCAGAAAACCCTCTTACATCTGCCTGATTCACCTCACTTAACTCGTAAACCTCAGGTGTGTTACTATAGAAAAGTATTTTTTAAAGCTGTAAATTGAGTTCTGATGTTATCACTTGGCTAAATTCCCACACTGATATCTTTGTATGAAAATCCATTCATCTGTGTCATCTTGGATTCTTTTATAATTTACTTTCTAAGATTAGATTTTGCTTCCAAAATGTCTCATCCCAGGATTGTTTTATCTTGGTTTATCTATAAATAGCATGGTCAAATTTTGTTCAAATGGTTTACTGTCACTCAGATGGAAGAAAACTTCTGTTTTTTCTCCCCTATTAAAATGACATGTGAAGGAAATTATCAAAGGTCCCTAAGAGATGTACTTTTAAAAAAGCCTTGGAGAAGGGATTCGGATGGCTTGAAGCCTGTAGCTTTGTCTATTGTTTTGTGAAATGCTCAGTACCAGTTAATACATGAAGGAACTCTAGTTGTTCTTCAAAGTACAATAGCATTAAATGATGGGAGACACTGTGGGGGTGGTATAAAAGACTCAAAATATTGGTTCAGTACAGAGGAAAACTCAGGCTGAGACACAGGCAAATTAACTTCTAAGCATAGTGTGTCTCACTTGGACCTGCAAAACACAGGTCTATGTGAAGCACAGGTCATATTGCACTAGTCTTAGGAGCTGGAACAGTACTCCTTGCTGCACAGGGGTGTTATGAGTCACTACCAGCAGCAACGTTTGTATGCACAATCAGATTGTCAGGCAAAAGTGTTATATAATTTGAGAATATCAAATGGACTCATTGGATTTGTTTTTAGCCATTATAATGAAAAATGTGACTTCTTGGAAATTCCTGTTGAGTATTTCAATGTATAGCCAGAAAATAATAAAAAGAAAGGATGAAAGCTGGAAAACGAGACACATTTATTTTCAGCATAGTGATTATTGCTTTTGAATTGTATTTCTGGATAAATTGTGCTCCAATTCCCAAAGACTTTCTTTTTGCTATTTATTTTAGTCAGAGAATTGGCAAAACAAGTGAATGCACAGCAGTGATGTGGATTCTCTGTTTCATGGTTTAGCTCAGCTCCTGGAGTTTCTTCTGCTTCACATGACAGAACACAAGGTAGAGCACATAGTAGAGATACACTGTGTTTCCACCTGCCAGCAAACTGGGACTGAGTTCATCATGAAATGAAAGTTCACCATAACTATGTCCAGGAAAAGTGACCCAGACAAATGCAAACTTGAATCAAAGTCCTAATTATTATCTAAAATAGAAATGGAAGCAGGTTTCTAAAAAAGGCTTATCTGTTGAGATCAAACATATAGCTTTGATTCAGAAGAAGAAAAGGCAGCGATATGGGGCTATGGAGCAGGGCAATGGTGTGATCTGAGCTCTGACAAAGGAAAGTTATTTCAGTGACAGTTGGTGGATGAAGTTGATGGGTGCAATAACAGAAACACAAGGTTGTAAAGTGAGTGGCTGCACTAGTCAGGATTAGAAAAGTTGACATGCCCAACAATTTACTTGTCATACTGAAGCACTGTATTTATCTGTACAAGAGGGAAAAATAGGGGAAAAAGAAAAGAAATAGGTGTGTATGTGTGGGAAGAAAATCATAACCCAGTCACTCATGGGAACCTTCCGTCTGTATGTGTCTGTTTAATTACTGATAAAAGCTTTAGAGCTGGTACAATCCTGGTCAGTCTTATAAAAAGCTTTTTATTCAGTGCTTGGTGAATTACTTCTAAAAGCCTGAATGCTATGAGAATTAATGATTCTTGAAAGGACTCGTTTAGATCTTATTTGATAGACAGAAAATCTATTCTGACTAGGAACTTGCATCCAGATAATCTTCTGTCACAGCTAATAGGAGATTGCCTTAAATTCTCTCCTAGAAATCCTCCTGTGTTATTCTTCAGTATTCTCCAGGCAGCTGGCCAGAAGGATAGACAGAATAACCTTCATAATTTTTGGTGAATCCTTTTTAAAACAATTCTTAAGAATAAATAATACCCCACTCCAATAAGAAAACCCTAAACCAAATACAAAATTCAAGTCAGCTTGACATAAAACTTAATAACAGCAAATATATAGGCAGATACCTCCATATTTAATAGTATATGTTAGCTACACTATACAAATTTGTAATATTCCAAGTAAATGAGCTTTAAACTAAGGCCATGGCTACATTAGAAACGTGTATGAAACTGAAGGACGAGTGAGCCCAGAAAATACTTGATTGAGGCGACAAGTACAGTGGACTCTACACAATCCAACATTAATAAGGCAGAAGCTGGTTATTAGTTCTTAAGCTTTCCCTTATACTCAGTCCCTCTTTCCCTACACGTCTCTTTCCCTACACATGATAACGTAGAGCTATCTTGCTCACAAGCCAATCACACCTTTTAGCTGGCTTTCCAATTGGTTCTTCCTCTGATCTGGTTGGCAAGGTCCCCTCTCTAGCACTCAGGTGCCCCATCCTTGTCTCTTCTGACTTTCTTGGTTATCTCATCTCCATGGCACCTGGTTCTTCTCCATCAGCTAGCAGCATTCCTTAGCTATGATGTCTTAGGCCTGGAGTAGTGTCCGCTGTTTCATGCTACCACACTTGATCTACTGGGGACAAAGAACAAGTGTTCATAGGTCCCTTCCAACCTCTAACATTCTGTGATTCTGTGATTCTGTCATAGTTGTCCTGAGCTTGATTGTCTAAAGAAGACTTCGGAGGATTTAGTGTTCAGGTCCCTCCAACAATTTTCTATAGAGTTATTTCAGAACATTTTTATTCTAGAAAAGAAGAAACGTAAAAAACACTAGAGCACACATGTCCCAGCTTGAATTAGAATGAATTCTGTTCAGTGATTTTACTTTTCAGCATAAGTCTAAGTAACTGTACTTTCTGAAGTTAACAGAATATTTGTGCAGTGTCTGCTTCTACAGGTGATAAAAATTGATGTTTACAATGACCACCAAGGGTTGATATGTGAAAAGGCTCTTACTTCTACTTGCTCCTGTGAGAACCAAAGGTCACTGTTTACTCATGTACCATACTGCAGGTGCAGTGAGCGAGGATCGGCATGCACAGAGAGGAGACAGGACAGGTGACTCTAAAGTGACCAACAGGGTATTCTATCCCATGTATGTCATGTTTGGTATAAAGCTGAGGGATCACAAGGCTCATCCTTGCCTCTTCAATGACAGGCATCTGAGGAACACTTTGTCTGTTCTACACAGATCCCAATCTGTGCATTCCTGAAACCCAAGTCAAGAACCCAGCCCCTGCACTGGTTCTCTCTCATCTGCCACTGATTCCAGTCTGGGACCTCCTCTGTACCTGCACAGCATTGGTGGTGACAGTGTTGTCATTGCTGTCAGGAGTATTAGGTTCAACACTGATTTTGCATATACTTGTATGTATTGCATTTTAGTATTATTATTACTTTAATTAAAGCAATTTTAGTTTGGTTTTCTTTTTCCAATCTGTAAGCCTCTCTCTCACTCCCTTCCCTTTCTGGGAAGGCAGAGGTATTAAGAGATAACATCTATCACTCATATAGAGGCTGTCCCACCACTAACATGTGATAATGTTACTGATATTATAACTATTGTTTCTGAATTATTGATTAGCAAATACTTACACAGGCTGTTATGAAGGAATCCTAATTCCTCTGTCAATAAAACACCATCTCTTAAATACTTGAGTCGGATCTTTCATGCTAGGAGGCTGACTTTTCAAGGTGAAGAGACATAGAGGGAATGTTGGATTTGCTAAGCAGGGTCAGGCCTGGTTTGTACTTGGATGGGAGACAGTCTGGGTACACCAGACTGCTCTGCTTACCTTGCCCCAGTAGTGGGGAGTTGAACTTGGATGATCTTTCCAGGTGTCTTCCAAACTGTAACATTCTGAGAGATAACCTTTACTTTTTCTTGAATAAGCATCAATGGTGCATCCTGGTATTTAATTCACTTTTCAGGCAGAAGCCAATATCTTGCTTATAAAAAGCTTTTCCAGTTTATCAAGTTCTTTCAGAGAAGTAGCACTTCTTTCTCTCCTTATCACATGTTAGTCCAATATTCACCGCAGCTCTCAACCTTCTTCTGTACACACCTAGTGCATTCATGCCAAAAGAAGGATTCTTGTACCATCAGGTTCCTGTGCCACCTCAAAAGGCTTCCTGTGCTACAGAATAGAAGACACATGTATCTTTATGCACGATGTTTATCATGACCCCTGAATTCTTTATCACTCTGTACCACCTTCCCCATCTTTTCCTTCCTTCATGTATCATACTTTTACTGCTGTCACCTCATGTTGAGGTGACATAATACTATTATTTTCTTTATTATTTGTATTAATGTATTTTAGTAATGCATTCCTAATGTTGTGGTTCTTTGTGGTAGGTCTGCTCTTCCACACATAGAAAATCCATCATATTACAACATGAGTCCAGGAAAATACACCACTGCTTCAAGCATGAAAGAGAAGAGCCCAGTGACAATGTTAGGAGATGGCTAACAATATATTTGCTGCAAAATACAAAAGGATTGGTAGAAAGCTGTTCAGATGAAGGTGTGAATGATGTCCTTGAGAACTACACTTGTGAAGTACTGCAGACACCCATCTGACTTTGGAGCTAGGAGAGGTGATATCCTCCTGTGTAATTCCAGGTCTCCTTCTCTGCATTCTCCAAGGATGCACATCTAAACACAATGCCTTGGTCCGCCCTGGTCACGTTGGGCATCAGTAATCCCAGGAACTCATGCTCCATTTTCTAGTTTACCTAAGTATATCACTTGGGTTATATGGGTCAGGTTACTGAGGTCTGTAATTGAACATTGCTGCTTCATTGCTGAATAAGAAACCATGTGCTTTCTTTGCATTAATACTTTTCTAGAATTCTAAGATTTGAAATTTGTGACAATAGAGAAAATATACAAGCATAAACTTCCTGGAATTCTACCTCTACTTCATATGCAAACCATTAAGACAAAGTACAAGATGCAGTTACATCTGTGCCAGCAAAGCCAGTTTTAAAGAACATGCCCAGTAGCACAACTCAAAACTGTTTTAACACAAAATGAATGGTAAACATAAACTTGCACTCATCCAGCCTGATAGAGGAGGTTGTAAAACAGAGGCCAGGAAGCCAGGCATGTACTGCACTGAAAATTATGCAGGATAAAACACAAGTCCTGCAGACTTGTGCTGCTGCTGAGGGCCCTTGTTATGTTTTCTTGTGCCTTTATGTGAAGGAAAGTACAAACGGTCCAGCCATGTCATACATCTTTAAGACAGCAAAACTATTCTTGGTGTGCAGTGGGCATTGGCTTAAAATGTCTTACAACCCCTGTAATAAGTTTCAGACAGTGAACATATTCTAGCTGTGAATCAATGTGTGTTCTGGAGGTTTACATTAGAATTTGCTCAGGAAATCAGTCTTTAATGATTACGTGGAGGGCAGTGACAGTTATTCCTGAGACAAAACACACTCAGATAGAATTTCAGATGACTGTATTGAAATTCTTCACTTCAGGCCAGGCAAAAAGTAATTTAGATGGACAAATAACAAGGTATTAAAGAAATGGAATAGCTTGAAAGAAAAAAAGCCCACTAAAATATATACTACCTAACAGCAGCTGAGCTTATAATGTTCTTAATTTGGAATTAAAGGTGAATTTCATAACTTTAACTCATAAACAAAATTTAGCACTAAATTTTTACTTAACAAGTGTTACTGAAAAACGACAAATTCCCTTTGAAAAGGTGATCCAATATCCTGAGGAGCTGGGCCAAGCCTATTATATAGTGTCATCAGCATATAGATGACATCTGGTATCCAGGCTGGAACTGCTTCTGCTGCTATCATTGCTGTAAAATGTATGTGTATAGCAGAGGAGGGAGAAAGATAATGGGCTCAAACCCAGACCCAAAGGAGTTACTTTTAGACAAATTCTGGTTTTCCATTTGCATGGTAAATGGGTTGAAGTTCATTTGATATTGTAATTGAGAATTTACTTCTTAGCCATTCTTCCAACCACTGAACATCCATTAATGGTCGATGTAGAACATTTAGTCCAAAATGACTTTTTGGAAAATCTGCAAGATTCAGTATTCATGCAGAACTAATAAGAGATGGAGTCCGAAAACCTGAATGAAGTCCAGTCAGCTCTGTTGTAAATATCTGAATCTTGACTTCTTCTTACTCACCTGGTTAACTTTTGGCTTGAATAATACTAGACTTAGAAAACTATAATTTAATCCAAAGTCACGATGTCTGATTCTGGGGTCTCTAAGTCCATGTAAGTTAAATACTCCACAGCAGTTAATGGAATAGCTGGTGTAACTCAAGTGTGAAACTACTGGAGAAAAACACTGAGAGACTGAGGACTGTATAGCAGTTGGCTTTTAAGGATAAACATCAGAAGATGAAGAAAGTAAAATATACCAGATGGCAGGAGGGATTGGATATTAGGAAGCATTTCCAGCCAAGGACCTCCACAATGTGTTACACCACCACTTCAGCCACTACAACACCATAGAGGTACTCAGTATTTGGCACTTCATTTTGATAGTAGTTGGACAATGAGGATGAAATTCTACCACACTCCAAGCACAAGCAAAGCTCCCATTTCATTGCAGATAAACTGCGTTTCAACTTGGGTGTAAAATACTCCCTTAATTATGCATAATTTTTGTTGGTAATTGAGCTCCATTTCTAAATCAATCTAACGTGTTTTCAATTAGCACCTTTTCAGTTGTGTAAAAACACTGCCAGTTGAATAATCAGCAGTTTTGGTCTTTATTTGTGCAAAGAAGGCAGACATTCTAAAAGTAAGTGTTATGTTTTTCATCCAATAACAGACACAGATACTTCATTTTAATGACATCAATTAACTTAAGAAATTAAAACATAAAAATGTTAGGGGTAATCCAACAATCTTCTAGTCCTTAGCTCAAATATCTCAAAGATATCAAATATATGCTTGTGAAATATAACCAGCATCTAAAGTGACAGGAATCAATTCAATGATTCTATGATTCTATGATTGTATGGTTTATAATATATCAGATAAACCCATGCTAAATGCTTTTGGGTCAAGACAATTAAAATACAGCATTAATTATTACTGTTCCAATCATTTTTGGCCTCTTCAACTTTGGTCTTTTCAAAGCAATTGCTCGGGGAAATCCAATAGGACAGGGCACTGGCAGGTAAAAGGGCTGAGGGTAGCTGGTTAACATTCA
The DNA here is from genome assembly GCA_013400115.1 of Rhinopomastus cyanomelas. Taxonomy (NCBI): domain Eukaryota; kingdom Metazoa; phylum Chordata; class Aves; order Bucerotiformes; family Rhinopomastidae; genus Rhinopomastus; species Rhinopomastus cyanomelas. The sequence goes on from VXBP01009771.1 coordinate 126,554, forward strand.
AAGACCACTTCTTTGAAGCACAAGAAAAGAGCATTCCAACAAGAAAGAGAGGCTTGGACAGATTGGAGCTATGGACCAACATTAACAACCCTAAATATTTGTTGGAAACAATTTCTCTGAACAAAG
>VXBP01009771.1:126728-170131 GCA_013400115.1 Rhinopomastus cyanomelas
AGTTTTTTGGTCCCCCCCCCCCCCCCCCCCGGTTTCTGCTTTGAATTTTCTACATTTGCAGTCATTGTTTCAGTGAAAAAGCAAAGTTTTTCAGGAGTGGACATTCTATTTTTGATCTTCTGAGATTATCTGTAAATCCAGCTGCAAAAAAACCTTGACAATTAAATTATTTCTAGCCCATTCAGTGAGAAGAAATCACCACAATTTAGTTTCTGCAAAGGACTTTCACACATTCTTACAGTGGGGAGCTTGGAGTTGAATTACTGGTAAGTTAAATCCTTCTGGAAGAAACACTGTCACATCAAACTGGAAATAAGTTATCTTTGTGTCTTGTAGCATGTTTGTTTAAGACAACAGGTTTTATACGATCACACTCTCTGGATCTCTCAGTCCTCCTCTGATAGCACTGAAATCAAGTGGCTTTCACATACATTGAAAAGAATAAATGAAGTCTTAAACTGACAACATTTCTTAAGTTTCACAAATACAATTAATTGTCATTTATTCAATCATTGCTTCCCAACAAAGGAAGAAAAGCAGTTGTGAACAGTTGACTCACTGTACCAATATAAGCTTGCACTTATTCCAAGCCTTAATATCAGTCAGATCAGATTCTGCCTCTGACACAGGCAATAAACAGGAGTTTTGAGAAAGCAACAAGTGTTTTGAATATGGAGACATAGAAGGGAGCTGAGACTAGGAGGATGGGAATGGACATAGAGGAGGAAAGAATTAGTCACAGGATGCTGGGAACAATTCTGTTGTCAGCTAGGAGTCATTAATTCTATTTTTCTCAGAATCAACTTGGTTGTGTTTTTTCTGTGGTTGTAATTCTTAATTGTCATTAAATAATATCTCAACATTTCATTCTTTCTGGCTTTTTTAATGTGACTTTATCACTGAAATGAGAAATACATCAACTAGTTGTTTTTTTTTACTATTATTTAAAAAGTACGTACAAGGTTTGGAGAGAGAGAAAAACCCCAGTAAATCAAAATCTATGGAAGTTCAGAAGTTCTATGTTCTTGTGCAAGAGATGAAAAGGGAGGGAAAGACAGAGAAAGAAAACATCTGATGTTATGAAACTATGCTTTGCAGATGTATCTCTAAATAGCTTAATCTTATTAAGCGCCTTGTTATCTCTATTTTTTCTCCATTAAAAACCAGTGTCATGACACCCTGTGTGCAAACCAGATCCAAATCAAAGATTGACTGCTGAGCTGTGAATGCTGCGCTTCTATGAACAAAGTAGTGCTCTGTTTTCTTAACTTCTAAAGAGAAAAGAGAAGGATAACATTCATTTTAATTGCCTTTACTGTTGGTTTACCTCTGCATTTGCATTGTGCATGGTATGCTCAAGCTAAGGCTTTTGAGAAAAGCCTAACAGACCTCAGCTATGTCGTGGAAAACATTTCTGTTCAGTGTGGCAGCATCCGAGGGGAGAGAACTGCAGTTAATTTATATTGGGAGAGATGTGTTTTGGAAGAAAAATACATTTTATTCCATTTCATTGATTTCATTTATTCCATTAACTTAATGGCTGGAAGTCTGTGCTCTACAGAGGATTAACATTGCCTGTAAACAATTACAATTTGCTTCAGTAAGAGGAGGGTTAAACCAGTACCAAACCCACCAATTTCATGTATTTCCCCATTTGGTCTTTAAAATCTCCTATTACAGCTGACATAGTACGAACAAAATGGGTGTGCAGTGTCTGCAGTTTCTATTTGCCCCAGGGTTTTTCGTTGCTGTTTATCCATGTGGTGTGTGAGATCTTTCCTGTAGAAAGAGCAAAGCTCCCAGGGGTGTCGTGGAAGGAACTGCATCAAACATCTCTTTAGCCATGACTGTGTTATAGCTGTTCTGTGCATCGTTGTGGTTTGTGCCCATCAGGTAAAATGCATTGGTACATCTGTCACTCAGAGGAATATTACCATTCAATCTGTATAAATAAATGGGTTGGCCTTTCATGATAATAATTTTAGCAAATGGAATTAGTAAGAAAAGGGAATAATGGGAGAATATGTGAAGGAATTTTTCTGATTGCTCTTCCAAGCTAACAAATGCTGAAATTTGTAAAGGCATTTTCCTGCTCCCTTTCAGGAGCTAAAGAAGCAGAAAGGAGAACTGAGGAAGGAGAATTTACCCAGTGGTCAAATAATACCTCCATCTTCATCAAAATTCTAAGGCAAATATTCAAAATTGCTATTTATTTCAAAAGGTTATATGCCTCTCCAGCAGCAATGGAAGGTAGGACTTACAAGGTGACTTGATTTGCTGCTATTCCAGAATCAGTCTGTTTATTGGTGGGTTTGCTGGGTGGAAGAAGCAGTAATTTTTGTTTCCAGCTTCACTTGTGTATCAGACCTCACTGTCTCTTACAAAGAGAGATGGGGCAATTCACACCTCAACGGTATTGTCATGGGTTAAAAACCTCAAAACAGGAAAATTAAAGCAATTAATTTGACAAAGGTGCTAATGGACCAAAATAAAGACAATACAGGGAGGGTTTGGAAAAAAATAACCCACTTACAGATTTCAGGCAGAAGACAAAACTGATTCCATTTGGGAAACAGTGTCAGCGGGCATATTAAAGCCCATGTCTCTGTTCCATGTGCTTCCATGCCAGTGATCCATTTCCAAAATGCCAATTCCTGTGATCAAGGAAAGAACTCTCTCCATTTCAGCAAACCATGGAATCCATATGAAACCTTTCATCTGACCCCAATGGAACCACATTCTTGACTTAACCATGTTTCCAGGGCAAGATGGAGGACATGTCTACCTCAGTGCCATGTTCTCTGCAGCAGACAGATGTGAAGGTAGATTCAAAAGAGAAGGAAACTTGAAATTGAAACTCCAAATCCCTTCTGCCAGCTCAGACCTCCTCTGTTAACAGAAAACACATAAATTAAGCTGGCAATTTTGGCTTGCAGTTTCCAAGGCAAGCAGCAGCATTTCAAAGTGTCACGGATGTGTACTATTGTATTTAATGAGGATCAGGTTTCAGCATTTTTCTTTGTGTTGAAACATACCTGAGATGGTGGAGTATAAGACTGTAATGTAGTCTCATCCTCTGCTTTATTTGTATTTACAGTAACTATGAAGGGTATAGTAACCAGAGACTCTTGGTTGAACACCTGCTGTGTTTCTCTCCATTGTTTAGTACATTTCCTGCCCATAAATACCATGAGGGGAAATAAAAACAACCTAGTGCTCCCATCAGTCCTTTAAAGCTAATTCTAACACTTATACACACACAGTTACAAACGATGTGCCCTGATCTGGATCACAAATGCAGTGTTCTGACAGGCATTTTGTTTCCTTCGACTGGTGGTAACAAGTGTGCAGCCCAGTGATCAGATAGATGGCGAATAACAACAAAGAGAAAAACAATAATAACACTACTATCCAAAATTTGCAGCTCTACTTTGCTCTGAGAAGACCTCATCTGTGTCCAGCACTTGAGTCCTCAGCATATGAAGGATATGAACCCTTTGGTGAGGGCCCAGATGAAGGCAACACATGAGAGGGATTGAGAACAGCCTGAGCAAGTTGGGGGTTTTTAGCATGAAGAAGAGAAGTGTCTGAGAAAACCTTATTGCAGTCTTGCAGTACTTAAAGGGGACTGTAAGGATGGCCTGTTCTGACAGGACAAACCATAATGGTTTTAAACTAGGTGTAAGGAAGGAACATATTATGGTGATGGTGAAACACTGGAACAGTTTTCCTGAAGAGAGTGTAGATGCTCCATCCCTGAAAAGATTCATAACAGGTTAAATGGGCTCTGAGGAACATGACCTAGTTGGGATGTCCGTGCTCGTGGCAAAGGGTTTGAATTAGTTGGCTTGTAGTTTGAATTTGGCAAGACTTAGCCTCAGGGACTGGGAGTTGCTATGGCAACTTTTGAAAAGCAGCTTGGAATCCCATGCTCTCCCACAGATTCAGTTCTGGCGAATCAAATATGCAAACAAGCATATTCAGGTGAGATAAAAAACCAGTGCTATCAATTTCCTGTTTCCAGTTGGTGGAACTTTATTTTTAGAGATGAAGAACAAAGCACTGGATTGGGCATGCCACTAGCAGCAATCTTTTGCCTTGGAATGTGGCGATGGAGGAGAGAGTGGAATTCAGAAACTCAGATATTAGCAGCGGGTAAGTTTGCCTGCAAGCCCATGGTGTGGTGAAGGAAGAGTCTAATGCTCATGGAAGACTATGTGCTGTAGTAGAGGACTGGCTTTGAGAACATGGAGCAAGTAACTTATCTTTAAAGGAACTTTTGGCTCTGAGGAGTGGAAAGCTGGACTGAACTGTGGACTCACATTTCCACAATGAAAAGAACTGCTAGAGGTTTCTTTCACCTGAGAGGAAGGAGCTTGGCCCAGATATGAAAGATCTTAATTGCTGTATGTCTTAGTGTTTGGGTTTTTGTGTTTTGTGGATTAAGTGTGTATTGTTGTACTTCCCCAAACCAAGCGAGTCATTGTTTTAGCCCTTGACTTTGTGGGTAGTTTTGAACCCCCTTGTTTTCCTTCATTTTGGGATTCTTTGGCTCATAAGCACATTAACTAATACTATTAGCTAATCTCAGTCCTGGACCTGATCAACTGTTCAATCACTTACAGTGACCTTTGAAGGTTCCTTCTAACCCTAACCATTCTATGATTGTTATGATTTACAGATTTTTGCTTTTGGAGTGTACACAGGATGTGTTCCAGTTGCTATGGAAGTCCATTCAGTAGCATCACATCAGTCTAGGCAGAACTAAGAATAAGATTCATCAGTATGTACCGAGTATGGAAAATATCTGAAATATACAGGATCAGTGTGTGTGGGCTTAGAAAATATTTAGTGTCCCAGGTTATGAAAGTTTTCCCATCTTTTGAGGCTTTTCATCTCAGCTGTTAGAGACTTCTTGTGAACTTATGTGCATAAATGGTTTCAATCCTTTGGGTCCTATGTATGCATTTGAAAAAATCTTGGCTTCAAAGAGCTTTTCATGAGTCTTTTCAGGAGGAGGTGCTGTGTCTGGCAACATGCCACAGGCAGCAGCACATCCTGCCAACAGTGTTGGTGTTTGTGTGAATGTACTTGCTACTGTGTGCACAAGTAGTTTTCACCACTAACTGTGGCTCGCTTGAAATTTCAGCATCTTAGGGTTTGGTCTGATTTGAATAAAGTTTTTCAAGGGACAATATACATTACTACATTGCTAAAGAAATCTATGACACACAGTGGCCCTGTCTCTGTGTCAAATATGATGCTTGCCCTCTCACTCCAATTTTTAATGTTTTTTCCTGTGTGTCTCTAAACTTATGAGACATCTATGTTTACTCCTATTTTTATAGAAAGAGACTGAGGATGTGTATTGCTTGCCCCAAGGCGTGGCACATAAAGTTGTGTTGTTAACAATCACTGCTCACCAGGTAATGCTGGAGGATGCCACAGAGCAGAAAAATGAAGTACTGCCTTCATCCACCCTCTCCACTGAAAATATCTTCTATAGAAAACTCTCCTTGTAATAAGGCAGATTCTATATACCAGGGATCTGATTGATAGTGCTTCAAAAGGCAGCTTAGAAACAAATTAATATTTATACAGTGTCAAATGTGAAGGAGTCAGGCCTTGGGTCTTATCTCAGAGGCCAAATTATTTGACAGGACAGACAGACCTCAAATTTTGTACAAGAAAGGACTCTGATTTTCAGTCACATCTGTTTGTCAGACCAACGCGTGCTCTTGACTGGATTTTGGATATTCACTATAAATACCCTGGTTACACATGAAGAGGGACTGAAAATATTTTACTTCAGCCATCACACATAGCCTACTTATCCATAAAACATATCATAGGGAGCTTTTCCACTTTCCAGGGCTATTTTTGTTTTACCACTTTTCTTTCTTTGTAAGTATCTCTGACATCTGTGCCTAAGCAGCATATACATGTGAGATACAATTACTGTTCCCGTGAAAGTTGTCTGTAGATTTTGTCTCCTCAGAAAAAGAATTTTTGCTTTTTCCCTGGATTTAGTCCTGACAGATCAAACTGGGTCCTTCATGCTTTGACATCATGACATAAGACAAAGTAGTGGAACGATGTGAGAGCAATTAGATGTGAATATATTTAACACAAAAAGGTTTCCCCCAAATCTCAATCAACTTAATAACATTATCACTTGGTGAAAACATTGGTTAGCTAACTCAATGCAATTCTTGTTTAACAACCCAGATTTTTCCCTGGTTATGCTCAGATGCAGCTGGTATTCAAATACTTTTGGTAGTTGCTTTTCTTATAGAATTCCTGTATGCTAAATTAGAAGCAGGGAAAATATGTTCTAACTTTTCTAGAGTTGCATTTGAGCATTTTTTGATCATGACTCAGACGTAAAAAATTCTCTAGTCTCAGGTTGTCTCTTAACCAATATTTACATGTTTTCTTTAATCATAGAGATGAATATGTGTCTTGGACTCTAGAATAAAGCTTCTGTGTATTTGCGTAGTGTTTCTTTTATCTGTGCTCAACTGCAGTTTAGGAATATAAATACCAAATAAAGGCAATAACTTTTTGACCCCATAAAACAACGGCATCTGCATTTCTGCGTGTGTGTGATTACAAATTATTAAGGTAATTGCTAACCAAATAATGTCACTCTCAGATACATGTTATGCAATATTTCAGATGTCTCACGCATAAAATGCAAACACTTTTTAAAGTAATATCCTAAAAGTTCTTTCTGGCAGCTTTATGACTTTTCTGGATGGTTTTATCTTTTCCTTTTCTTTTGCTCCTCCATACCTGAAATGTTGGATTTTACACTTTGGGGTTTTTTCTGTCCACACACTGAGACAATATATTTTCAAACTCACACTATTATTATTTTGTGCCTTCTTTTATTATTGCTTGAACCGGAGGGGTTTTGGTATATTTTCTTGCCCCAGAATTATTTGAAGCAGAGTGTCATATCAGATGGGACTTTCATTAATGTACTGCTTTATTGTACATCCTACCCGTTGAAGTGAATAAGTTTTGTCACTGACTTCAGGGAAGTCAAGGCTCCACCTAAGTTCATTAATCAAATTGTTAAATAGGAATTGATCAAATAGGACCACACCTCACCAAAACTTAATACTTATTTCTTCATGACTCTGTTCTACAAAACTGAAGATGTAGCACTTAAATAAATACAGAGTGAAGCCTCTCGAACACCCTCAGTCCTACCGGTGGCAGGGGAATTCACTCTACCCTTATTCACAGTCAGCAAAGCAAGCCTCCCTCACCAGACATATTTTGCATCTCTTCTGAAGGAGTGAAAGACTTGTGGTGTTGTGTGAGCTCAGTAAAGAAGAGCTGAACCGAAGCCTTCAAAGGGCTGCCAGCAGAGTAGCATGGCCTGTCTTTGTCCCTCAAAAGAGAAGCAAATGAGATGGTAATGAGGCACGTTAAGTATAAATCACACACTCATTCTGCACAGAATCATTGTGCGAGTGACACATACCTGCCACATGATAGATTGGAAATCTCAGAGAGCATTTAAAGATTATTAGATTTAAAAAAATCCAATGACTACTAACAGAGATTTTTTGCAGGCAATGAAGTACATATTTGCCATAGATACTTTGAAAAAAAGGTAGAAACAGCTCAAGACAATTCTCTAAGCATCTTTATTGTGTTAGCTACAGACAAGGAGATTGCAAATTCTCATGGATTAATTTGGTTTCCTACACTGAAGCATAACATTTTAACCAGCAAGACAAGGTGTTTGTCTCATCAGGGCTTCCAAAGCAACTAAATCCCATTATTTCAGTCAGCGCTATGAATCCAAAAGCCTTTGAGAATCAAGGCTATAAGACATTAAAAGGATTTATCTCCTAAGCTGAAAACAGTCATGAACAAAACTCAGTGGGAAGAAAGAATTAATGAAAACTATGAATGATTAGGAAATGTTTAAGAATGATTTATTATGTTTCTTCTAATTGCCTACAATTCCCAAGTCCTCCGTCACCTAAAGGACTTTTATTTAAAAATCTGGGTCAAGAGAGGAAGTGAAAGTAGCAGTTAAATTAAGTCTCTACCTCATACATTTGCAATGGAAATGAAAGACTTCATTTAAATAAATATCTTGTTAAAGTTACAGAACACAGGCAATATAAAAGTAAGGAAAGTGCATCTATGAAAAGTCTGTGGTTAACAGAGAACAGGAAGATGTCTGAAAGTAGAAAAGATAAATTAAAAAATTGCTTGTCCTAGAAAATAGTAATTTTGTGTTTTATTGAAAGATGAATAAGGATCCTTCATACCAGCTTGTCTGTGTTATAATAGTCAATATTACAGAAACAACAGTTGTATTATCAGCTATGTATTGTCGTGGGTTAGGGCTGGTGCAACCACTAGACAAATAACAGATGCTCTCTATTAACCTCTCTGCCTTCTCAGAAGGAGAAGAGAAAGGGAATCAGGGAGAAAGTCTTACAGATTGGAGAAGAAAACTGAAATGCTTTAATAAAAGTAATTATTACATGAAATACATGCAAATATATGCAAAACCAAAACTGAACACAACACTTTAATAGCAACCATCTTTCTGTCATCACTGCTGTGTGGGCAGATACTGTGGAAGTCCCAGACTAGACTCGGTGTCAACCAGTGTAGGAGCTGAATTCTGGAACTGGATTCAAGAATGCACAGATTGAGATCAAAGGCAGAAGAGACAAATTCATCTTCAGATGGCAGCTACTGAAGAAGAGACCTTGACACTTACGGTCTCTCAGCTTTATACCGAATATGATGTTTATAGGATGGAATACCCTGTTGTTCATTTTAGGTTCACCTGTCCTATCTACTCCCCTCCAAAGGTGTGGCCTCTAACTTACTGCATTCCAACAAATCATATACCTCTTTTTTTCAAATTAAAAGGATAGAATTTGAGAAGGCATTTCTACTTCAATGCCACTGGGAAGGCTGATCCCTCTAAAAGCTCTCTCTCTACCTGTTTGCATTCTCACAGCTTTGTTACTAAATTAATTGATCAATAAACTCCTCCTAGATTGAAAACTGTGACTCTATGCCAAGTCTACACATCCTTTCCCTCTTGCAATTTCTTTTTTTGTTTTCAGGATCCATGATCTTCCTCAAAAAAGTACCATGATCAAGAAAGTACCATCATCTCTCTCTTGAGGTCTTGGCACTACGCCAACCCGCATACCTAGAATGCAAGAAAATTGTAATGCTGAAGTCAGAGTGAGTCAGAAAACAGCTTGAGTTATGGGCAAAAGTAGTATGGAAAGAAGTTAGGCTGCTCTGGGCAAAATTGTTCACAAAAGCATTATGTGAAAGAAAAGTATTTCCTGAAGTGCTGCTTGTGTTGTAAGCTGCTGGTGTTAATGACTAGCACAGTAATAAACAGAAAAGACTGATGGCTGTGAGGAGGTTGCCTTCTACAGACACAGATCAATATGATGTAAGTCAAATACAAAGATGTACATCCAGGAGGCACACATCTGAGTCAAATAAAATACAGCCTGTAAACTCAGAAGTTTCTAACATAATTTTCAGTTTGGGGACTGGCACAAAATTCCAGTAAATTTTACAGAGCTTCCTTGTAAGGGTTTCACCTAGTATGAATAGAAGCCATCTTTGCAAGAGACCCTGCTCTGAGGAAAGATTTGTCTTATCTACTATTTGAATGTAATGCTTTATACCTTGTGACAAGTACAAAATCACATCCACTGTACACAGGGCACTTATTTAAATCAAAAGTGTTACAGTTAACACTGCATCATTTAAGGAGAAGTGTTAAACAATAAGGTTAACTTATCCTGAGTAGGTCATGGAGTTAACAACCTAAGAATAATCACTGAATTAACTTTCCAAATTTATCGTGTCATCCCATAGGCAAAATTTCAAAGTAAAGATGATGAGGCTGTGGGAGAGAATAGCAGATTATACAGGGTATTAGAAACGAGAAAATTACAACTGTTTCATGCATTCTTAGCATTAAAATATAAAAGATATATAGCGTCATGCATACTGACTGCCAGATGTTTCTTGACTAAGACAAACATCTTGAACTAGAGCAACAATCTTAAAATACGTTTTAAAACTGATGTCTTGTGTATCTTAAGCAACACATGTTAATCTGAAATAAATTGTAAACAAGACTACAAAGTGTTCAGCATCAAGAAGAGAAGACTTAGCTTTCTTTTTGCCCTCCTTAGGAATGGAGTAGTGTTTTTCTCATTAAAATTGAGTTAGAAGTCACCACTTAGGAGCTCATTTTCCTCTTTTAATTTTCCTGCCACTAAAATGAGGAAAAAGTATTAGTCTATTTTTGTCCCAATGACATTTTTAGAGATGGAACTCAAACCTGCACTCATTAAGACTTAAGAGAAAGTTAACAGCCATCATTTAAAGCACGGCAACTTGCTGTACCTCTACTCTTAACTCTGAGGACGTGTAAAATCACTGACTGTAGATTAAGTTTTCCTTTCTGGACCAAGTTGAACAAACTACCTGATACTTGTAAAAGGTAACAGTATTCAAAAGGATAATTACCAAAGGTACTAAATTGTGAGGTGGGAAGATATGAAGATCAGGAGAAACACATGTCAAGGAGCAAGTGGCACCAAAAACCATCATATGGTAACAAGATGCACAGTTTCAGGAGATGGGTTGCAGTTTGAACTTGATGTGAAGAACAGACAGGTGTCGGGGACAGAAAAAAAGAGATAAGTAGATAAAAGCACAACCTTGGTGACAAAAGGGAAAGATGGTTAAAACAGGACTGATATTTTTAAAATGCTCTGTCTTATTAGTTTTGCATTATGTAGGTGGGGTTTTTAGTTTAAAATCAACTTTTAGCCTTTTTGTTTTCATTCTTCCTTTTCTGAAAAGGAAGACCGCTGTAATAAACTTGTCCCCAGTAGAAATGTATTCCCTGAACTGTCATGTATAAAAATATGATTCTCTGAGAAAGCATTCCAGGAATAAAACTGTAGCATGAAGAGTAGACAGATAATTTATTTACCTCATTTTCACATTTGTTTGCTATTAGTAAATAGCTTGCAGTCCCAGCAGTTTCTTCCCTATGCACTTTTCCTTATTTATCTATTTGTCATGGAAATGAATTTTTCTATTGATTTTTCTAAAATCTAAGGCTATTTGAATTCTCTTCAAGTCTTATTTAATTTGAGGGGAACATTTATTCTGACCTTACATGCTTTAATTGAAATACTGAACTGCTGTTATCTACATTCTGTCACCACACTGCCGTTTCAACATGAATCTGATTCCTGATTTTTTTTTTACTATGTACTAAAATCTGAGCTCAGCACAGCATGTTTCATTCAGAATTTTAAATAGGGATTATCTGAGGAAGAATTATGCTTAGCAGCAAAAAGGCATCAGCTCAGGTGAAATAGTGAATAATACGTTTTAGACTTTTTATCCTGTTCTAATTGGGAGATAGATAGAAATATATTCCTGTCTATACCAAGTGTTCTAGACAGAAAAATGCTGATGCCAGAGATAACAAGCAAAGTCTGCTTAATAATGTAAATACTTACTCCCAAAATGGCTCAGCCAGTTTTTTCTTTAGCTTTCTTGTCATTTTATAGTTTCTAAGACTAAACTTAACATTTAGATTCTCAAAAGTTAAAGGAGATGATAACCCGTGAGCAACAAATTGAATGGAAACATTCTTAATCATAGGAATTAAGTTAAATCAGTCCTTGGGAGAGTATCTCTGCCCTGAATAGGTAGACCATTCCCCTAAAACATTTTCCTAACTGTTCTGAAAATTTAAATTCTAAAGACTATAATCTTTGCTCCAGCTGTCCCCTATTAGAATCATTAGAAACTTTTCCCTGAAGTCCAGTATTGAAATTATTTTAATAGATGACTGCACTTTGTACTCACACCAGAAAGAATAGAAATTAACCCATTCTTTTCATGTTTGCAGATGATCTTATGTATTTGAAGATTACAACTCTGTCTTTCTTCCCTTTCTTCTATGTATGTTAAGTGGTTCAGAGTCTCTCAGCTTTACTATGTCTTCTAAACCTTTTACTGTTCTTGTTAAGCTCCAGATGTTTCTGACCGATCCATACCTGTTGTGAGGCAACCTAAAAAATCCCCCAAACTCATGTGATGCTGAATTTGCATGGTGTTTGGCAAACATCTTTGAAAAAAATGTCCTGGTATTTAATTGAATCTGTTTTAACAGATGACATAATGCCTTGTAGAGAAAGATCAAATGTTAACAAGCACTACAGACTAGAATACATTCTATCAGTAAATAGCTAGTTATTAGAAGATTGTAAAGCCCACCAGAAACTTGAAACAAGCAAGTGAAGTTTGTGACACAGATTCTTGTATCCAGCTGGCAACTGATCACTAGCTTTGTGCCCCAATGGTGTGCAGCCAGTGCTGTTAAATATCTTCCCTGATGATCTGTACAGTGGGATGGTGTGTACTCCTTGGCAATTACACAGGTGATACAATACCAGGACACCTAATTTGTAGATTGGATGGATAGATAGGGTGGAGGAATGGGCAGAGAGGAATTTCACAACATTCTGTGAGAAGAAATGCCAAGGCCAGCCCCTGGGGAGGAATAAATCATTAGGACCACAGAATAGTTTGAGTTGGAAAGGTCTTCTAGTCCAACCTCCAAGTAACAGGGCAGACTGGGATTTAGATGCTGGAAAACAGATTGGCTAAAAAGAACCTTGGAGTTCTGATGGACAACAAGTTGTGCAGAAGCCAGCAATGTGCTCTTGCAGGCCAGCTGCCTCCTGGGCTGCCTTAGGCAGAACATTGTCAACAGTTCTAGGAAGGAGATCCCTCTGCTCTGCTCAGCCTTGACGAGACACATTTGGTGTGTTGCATCCAGTGCTGGTCTGGGCAGCACAAGAGAGACATGGACATACTGGAGGAAGTCTAGCATGTGATCATTAAGGAACTGGAACATCTGTCATGTGGTGTCAGGTAAAAGTGCTTAGAGAGTTGAGAATGTTCAGCCTTGAGAAAAGAAGGCTCATGGAGGATCTTATCCATGTATACGGATATCTGATGGGTGGTGTAAAAACAGACAGACCCTTTCAGCAGCATACATTCAAGAGAAGAGGCAATGGGTGCACTAAAACCCAGGAAATTCCATCTGAACACAAGAAAACACTTCATTTTCATGGGAAGGTAGTCCAAGATCGTCCAGGGAGACGTGAAGTTTACATTACTGAAATAATTGACTGGTCCTAGTTGACCTGCTGTAGGTGACCTTGTTCAGGAGGTCCCTTCCAACATAAGGATTCTATGATTCTGTAAAATAGGACAAAAGAATCATGATTTTCTCTCAGAAGCCTAGTAAATGCAAAGGAGATTATGAAGGTAATAAGAATCATAGAGCTATTAGGGATTGGAAGGGACCTCGAAAGATCATCTAGTCCAATCTCCCTGACACAGCAGGGTCACCTAGACCAAGTCATACAGTCAGTCTGGGTTAGAANAGAGCAGAGTAGAGGGGGAGAATCACCTCCCTCGACCTGCTGGCCACACTTCTCCTGATGCAGCCCAGGATCGGGTTTGACTTCAAGAGAAGCATAAATTTAAAAAAATGGCAGTGCAGAAAGGTAAAAGGAGTGGATGAGCCCAAGCGCAAAAGTGTTGCCCAACATAAGCTTCTTGGAGAGCTTTAGATATGGCTTGAGACACTTTAATTTTAATTCATCCCCTAAAAGCTGTAATGCCCCAAACTAACAACCATTACCACCAGCAATACTGCTGATAAAAGTAACATAGCTGATGAATATAAACTCAATGAATTTATGCTGCTTACAACACTGGGTCTCTTTCACCTCCTAGAGTACACCAAAAAGGTAAAAATTAAATGTCTCTAAATACTTGTTCATGTTTCACCATTTTTTTAAATCTGTAGATAATTTCTATCCAGCATTCAAACTGAAGTTGGTTAGACACACATGAGAAGGATTTTGTTACGTAAAGCAAGAAGAAAATTGTATGGATGAGAGTGAAAGACAAAATAAGCACTTTGAGTAGGAAGAAAAATATACCAAAGCAAATATTTTCAAGCCCTGTACTTTATTCTATAAAACAAGTGGAATGATGGAATGTTAGTGGAAAAGAACAAATCTTTAGACCTCCATGACTGCACCAACAGCTGATGAGCTTCCCTGAAGTAAATGTACCATGGCAAGATAGAAATGAATAATAAGCCACTTGAATCAACATGATAAAAAAAGGACGAGAAGGAACCAGAAAATACTAGAGAAAGTGTTCACAGTCACACAATATATTTGAAATTGAAAGAAAGGTTTGAGTGAAATGCCTGAAATTCTTGTGAAAAACATGCTGACAGGGAACTAGAAATCAAATGGTTCCAGGATGTATGTAAGAACAGATGGAAAAAAGGATTACCAAGCCTGGGTTATTTCTCAATTTCTTTTTTTATTTCACTTATTAATTAGTAGGAGCATCTGAATTATTTATTTAGCTTTCTTACCTGTTGTCTTTCCTTCTTTAATGTTACTCTTGTTTTCTCCCCACAATTTTCCTTAAGTTTTGATTTGAGCTTCTAATTGAAAATTTACTTTAACTTAGACATTGTGATTAAGCTTCCTTGGTATTTTTTTTTGGATGGTCATGTTTATCCATAAAGGACAAACTGTGTGTGAGAGAAAGTCAACTTTACAAATCATTTATGTTTACTTCCACTCTGTCTCCTGCTACACCCCCATTCCACATTGCTTCTTTGCACACAGGTCAATTTCCTCACACACTTCTTACTCCAAAGTGGTTTTATGCCTTTTCTGTCTTACCAGAAGTCTTATTGCCTCTCAGATCTGCTTTCAAAGATAAAGATGTTTAAACTAAAAAGCCAAGAGGAAACAATAGATAGAGTAGTCACAACACAATCTAAGAGAAAAAGCCATGGTAAGCATGCTGTTGAACTTCTAAACACCATTGTGGTTGCTGACTTTATTTGTCTTCTTTCTTTGTTTTGACTCATGTGTGGGTTTACTAACACTCCCATCAAAACAGTATAGACAAGAACAGCAAGGTCTTCTGACATTAAAGTGACAGGATTCTATTTTCTGATGGGAAGCAATATTGTCAGCTTCTGAACAGATCATGACTGTGTGGATAGTTAAAACAGTGTACTTGGATTTTTCAGAAGCTTTTAACAACACATTCTTCAGAGCTCCACTAGAAGCTTCTAAAGAATCTGTTGAAAACTAGGTCAGTGAGTGGCTAAAATGATCAAAAATAAGAAATTGATGTTTATGTCCAGTTTTCACAGCAGGAAAATCTTATGGAGTGATACCATAGGTGCTGGGACATAGGTTGTTTAACACATGTATAACCTCAGTATATGATCTGGAAAAGTATATAATTAATAAAGTTATAAACTTTACAAGTGATAAAAACTTAGTGGGTTTTCTACTTACAATAGGAGGGATTTTACAAAGAGCAGTTTTCATTGCCAGAAATTCTTTTATTTTGGGAAAACTGCAAAGGCATTTACTGACAACAGGTCTGTATCAAGAACAGTCGGTGTTTTGAATAAACACAAAGCACACTGACTTCTGCACATGTGCAAGGACAGGTTGGATTGTTCTAGCAGGAGGTGGCAGGGGGTGTGGAACTAAATGATTTGTAAAGTCCCTTCCAACTCACACCATTCTAGAATTCTGATTTGAAAACAAAACTGTGCGTAAAATTGTGCCAGTAAAATTAGAGTTTAAGAATAAACAAGTTGTCAAACTTTTTTTCCAAAAAGAACACTTAAAATTGTTTTTCACTGAGATAAGAAAAGTGTTAAAACTGCATCAAGTGGCAACAGTTTTCAATTTCCATTTAAAAATATTGCATTTCCATGGTTTCTTACTGGATGCAAGTCCTAAAATGAAAAGCAAAACTTATAATAATTTTAGGTTTACATTGTTTAAAAGTACCTTGCCTGCATCTCTTTGGACTCTTGGTGACTTTGGACCTATTTATATAAAGTACAAGTGGACCTACCCGAGCAGGAATTGAGCAAACATCTTTCTACAGAGCTGTGTCTTGTTCACATGTCTCTGCTTAGAGGCTCAATAGCCTCTGAACACCTGTGTGTTAACATTGCTACTGTGATTTTAGGAACCACAGACCACTGTTGCTCAGTACCACAGAACTATCTATCTCAGAGGTAAATTGCAAATGTCTTACATGCCACAACACTGCTACATAAAAATGTTTATAGAGTCCCAGCACTCTGCTGATAGAACCGTCTTTCTAATGAGTTATTTTCTTACTGCCTGGTAAAATGCACTTCTGTTTCCTAAACAGGTCTCTGGAAGTTACCGCAGTCATAATTTACTTGAAATGCTCAATGGAAAATGCCTGACCATGGCTGAAAATTAAACAGTACTTGTGAGTAGGTGTCAGTTAAACTTAATTTTCTTCTTTTTCTGTTTTGGGGTTGCTTTTAATGCAATATTATTACAATGAGATGGTATTAATAGAAGTAAGGAACTTCAATGGTTTAAGGACTTCTTACCATCCCTTGGCCTCAGAATGACACAATACAGACAATATCAACTGGAGGGGCCCCTGCTCTCTTCAGTCTGTTCACCAAAGAAGCCTCGTTATGCTGACATTGTACCTTGCACCCTGAGCACTATGAGCAGAAGAATACAGGTTCTGAGAAATGAATGACAGGTTTTATTCTCAGTGTCACAGTAGTTAAAGAGAGTTTTCCAAGTTCAGTTAGCGGAAGTCACATAACTGTTCACCTCGTCTTGCCAATTAAGAGAGAAAACCTTTAGAAATTATAAGCTTGGCCAGATAAATGAAGAATTCCAGGGCTAATGAGACTCATGTTACATAAACTGACAGCATTATCTTCTCTTAAGTGAAAAGAAATAAGCATATGGCATGTTTTTTACCTATTTTTTTGTTATGATTCATTTCTGCAATAACATACAAGCTCATGATTAACAGATGAAGGAAAAAGCAATGCTCTTCGCTGGGCACGTAGCCTTCCTGGAACCTGTAAATAGTCTACAGCTGCAAAACCACATACAAAACACATTTCTGTATCATGCAAAATATTATTTATATAATCCATTAAAAACTCAGAAATGGTTACATTATTCACAAGAATGACAAAGAAAATCAGGTGTGTACTGTTTTAGTGACAGGTTAATAGCATGTTAAGGGGCTTTGAGACAAAACCAAGTTTTAAAACTCAAAGATGTCTGAATTATGCATATGATGCTTAAAATAATTTCCAGTGAATATAATGTATGGTCTACCTCTTGGGACCTTGAGATCAGTATGAAGTAAAGTCATGTTTTCACCCCAAGGTATGTTTTAGAAAGACCATAAATATCAGACTCTTTACAAAGTGAAATTCATATAATCATGGAACCATTAGGGATTGGAATGGACCTCGAAAGACCATCTAGTCCAATCCCCCTGACACAGCAGAATCACCTAGACCAGTCTGCAGGGGTGCCAGCAACACCACCCAGCTTTGTGTCATCAACAAGCTTGCTGACAGTGCATGGCAATCCCTCATCCAAGTCATCAATGAATAGATTGAACAGGATTGGTCCCAGCACTGGCCCCTGGGACACTCACCTAGACACAGGCCCCCAACTAGACTCTATCCCGTTGACCACTACTTCTATCCTGCAGCCAGTTCACAGTCCACACCTCACTACTGCTTGAGTTTTCTATATATAAGATTTTGTGTAGAAATCTATGTGTCTTTCCGGCCTTGTATCTTCTCAACTAAAAGAAGTGATAGATGATCTTTTATGGAGCACTGAAAAGACCAATTACATTTACACATATGCTGTGGTATTCAGTTCCAGACACAGAACCCCATTGTGCTATTTAAAGTATCCTAAAGCATTTTGTTGGGATTAGCAAAGCAAGACAAACTGCTGGAAGGCCTGGGGATGCAGACAAAAACGATGCAGGATACTGCATTGTCCCTACCACGTATTTTAGGTAGGTTCCACATAAAGATAATGTATTGTCTTGTCAAGAAGATAGTGACAATAAAAATCATAAAGATGTTTAACCAGTAATGAGTTTTATTTGATTAAATAAAACTGGTATACTGTTCACATGCAGAAATGTCTATGGTGATGTTGTGGGTTGACTCCTGACCCCTTTTACATGCAACATGCAACAGCCAGATAGCCCCTTCCTTTTCCCTTTGAGGCTCTTGGAATGCAGAAGGCATGTTCTTTCTGGCATCCAGCTTGACACAGAGTGCCTACTCAAGCAGCCTGTCTCTGCTGCTACACAGACCTGGTGAAAGGTAATCCATCTTCTATCTGTCTGTTCTCTTTCTCTCTTAGAAAAGCCAGAACTGTGTGTTAGTGGCAGCCATGAATTTGCACGTCCAGTGGGGTGGGGAGACCTGAAATGGCCTGACTGGGCTGATCAGCTGTTTGCATTTTTTAATGCTTTTCTTTACTCACGTGTCCTTTAACCCGTTCTTTACTCTCTGTTAAGAAATCCTATTATTTTTTCTTTTCTATCATACTGTTTCTGTTTTTCTGTTGTGTTTTAACAACATTGAGAAATCCAAGCCAGCACTAAATAATCTAAACCAGGACAGGGGAAGAAGTAAATGAGCCATTACACTTGTCACTTAGTATTGATCATGTCAAGATGGGTGATTCTGAGAGTAAAGAAGAGTTTAAACAAGTGAGTGCCTCCTCCATCTAGGTCAGTAAAAGCCTAAATATTTTAGAAAACACAGGAAAGCTATTCTGATTGCATTTTTCCCTGGAATATTGTTACACAGCAGTGAAAAGTTAAGCTGCTGTAACAGGAAGTTTAGATCCCTATTTCTTCTTCTTTCCTCAGTGGCCTGCAAACCTCATGTTAGAAGACTTATGACAGTTGATTTGAACTCATTATATGCTGCCCAAAGTGATTGTGGAGTCACCTTATCTGGAGAGGTTTAAAACCCACCTGGATACGTTCCTGTGCAACTTGGTCTAGGTGATCCTGCTCTGGCAGGGAGACTGGACTAGATGATCTTTTGAGGTCCCTTCCAATCCCTAATGTTCTGTGATTCTGTGATACGTGATTTCATCATTTTGTTGTATAATTCTTCTTATGAATGAAACTATTTGAACTCTAACTGAATTGTCAATTTTTCAGTAATGCACCTTACAATACCTCGTTCTCTGATGCTACTTACCTCATTTGTTTGACATCTCTTCAAAATGTGCATGGTCAGACAGTTCATGTAGCTGAAAACTACATGCCTGAAGTGTGGTATTGCCCATCCATCAAATACAGTTTGGGTAAGGAAGGAGTAGGGAGCTCTGTGGGAAGGAAAAGTCATTAGAGCAGAGCAGAGAATGCTAAATTAAAGGCTACAAGATGAATGCGAGAAAGAAAGGAAGAAAAATGGTAGAGAGAGGAAAAACATGTAAAAATCAGCTCAGCTGTCAGAACACTAGGAACCTGTGGGTAGTAGGGATGGAGATCAGGGTGGAGAGAGTAAGATTGCTGTACTTTTCCTCACAAATCTACTGCAACTTTGGCAATTAATCAAACTGACCTTGATTGCTTGCATATCTAGCTCAGTTTCACAATGTAAGTATTAAATTCCTATTTTGAGGTCAAAGTATTTTCATTTTTTTAATTTATTATTAGATTGTTTTGTACCTTGCAATAATGCTCCTGGAATACTTCTGTCTGGATTTATGTTTTCTATCAAGTCAAAGAGAAATTGGCTTTGACAGTGTTTTCCCAAATGCTTGGCTATGCTTTCAGCTTTATTATATTTCTCACAACAGAACAACCAAAGGTACAGTCCTGTTCTCAGTTATGAAGTGCTCAAAACATTCCACCTGTCTGGTTCCTTTCCAGCAAATGTGGACATGTAATCATATTGCCATTTGTACTTTTCCAGAATTTCAGAGTTTTAAAAACAATGTTATCTCACAGATGAATTTCTAAAGTTAAAAACACCATGATGTGCTAAAATCATTACTCTCACATGTCAACTCTACCACATTGACAGAAATAATAATAACAGAAAACAAACAAGAAGTAAAGATATTGCTAAACTCAGTTAATTCATTGAAGTCATTGACTGAGTAATCAGGTTGATTGCTGGAGTAATGCATTAAATTCCCCTCAAGTTCATAGTGCACATTATTCTAATGCTGTTTAAGAAAAACATACTGCTCAGGTTTTTTGTTGGATAAAAAAAGTCAAGTGACTTCATAAAAGAAAATTCTATCTGATACCAAAACCATTTATTGGTGCATGCTATAGAGAAAGACAACACCAGCATCTCACCACATCTGCCATGCTGACAGGTAGGTATAGTATGAAAATGCTAGTAGGGAATAAACCTGCAGCAGGGAAGTTTGTAACAAAGCATACCGATGGAGTCTGCTGGTTTCAGGTCAGTTTGGTGCATGGATGCATGAACAGCATTGTCAGTGCTTCTGAGACAATGAGCACAACTCATCTGTCTGGCAAAATTGAACCAGTGAGTGAAGATCAAAGACTATGAAAGATCACTGACATGGGATCAGACAGAGTATGCTGGCACACTATACAGAAGCTACAGTATGAGTCTTAGAACGTAAAGCTGTATGTACAATGCACACATTATATCTTTTAGAGAATAAGAGACAGGATTTTTTTTTTCCATCTGTTCCTTTCCAACATCTGAAAAGACTTGGGGAAAGACAGCAATTACTTTAATTGCTTCAACATGTTATTTATGTCACCCATCACCTTCAAATTATTGCTTACAAATGAAGAAAGTTTAATATAAAATAAGTGGGAAGGATGTTTATCTTCACACAGTATCATACAGTATCACACAGTAATGATAAGGTTGGAAAAGACCCTAAAGATCATCCAGTCCAACTAAATCCAAAAAAGCCCAGTAATCCTAACATCTAACATCTAGATCATGGCACTCAGCACCTCATCCAGCCTTCTTCTTCAGAAAAGAAAAGAAGAAATAATTTTAATCATGATTATTGTGCCCATTAGAATGAATATGTCCACAGAGAAGTGTTCACAAAAGTGATTGCATGTGTAAGGTTTAAGCAGAATGTCTACATTCACAGGGCTGCTCTGAAGGACAATGTTTTTAGAAATATGCTATATACAGTTCCAAAATTCAGTTTGCACTACTACAGTCTTGATGTGTATAGCAAGAAAGAGATGCAAGATAAACATACTTGACTTGTCCAAACATTATAGCATAAAATGGCAACTGCAAAAGAAAAAGATCTTCAATCTGATGGCAGCACAGAATCCAGAACACTCAGTCAACTCAATCCTCAAAGCAAGAACCACAAAGGACCTGTGAACAAAACACATAAAAGAAATTTTCAGCTGTTTGTATTCATCATGTTGTCAGTACTTCCAGACACCAGAGAAGTCATACATGCCTCTCAAGAACACAGCAATAGCAGCTGAAACTTAAAAACAGGTAAAATAATGTCAAGGAAAAAAAGAAAACAAAAAAACAACTTTCTTAAAGAGTTTTGAAGCAAATTGCTGTCAGAAAGGCAGAGCTGCTGTAGCAATCCACTGGTGTCAGTATCACAGCTGCTCACTTATTCCCCTCTGTGAGGAGATGGAGAGACTTGGAAGTATAAATACCATTATCTGAGTTAAAGATGGTTTGATTGGCAAAGCTGGCACCAATTTGGCTAAGAGTGGCCAGTCCAGGGAAGGATTCTCCCTAATCAGCAAAAATCTTAGGAGCACAGACAAAAATAAATACACCAAGCATGAAGGACTCACTCATCACTTAGCACAGAATCATCAATCCAGCCTGTCCAGATTGCTTTGCAGAGCCTCCCTACCCTCAAGCAGTTCAGCAATGAGCAATTCTGCCCAAGAATTTGGTGTCATCTGCAAACTTACTGAGAGTGAACTCAACCCCCTCACCCAAATAATCAGTAAAGCTATTAACAAGGAGTGGACCTGATTCTGAGCCATGGAGAACAGCACTTGTGACCAGTCCCCAAATGGATTTAACCCCATTCACCACCACTTTTTGGGTCCAGCAATCCATTAAGTGTTTAACTCAGCAGAGGAGTGTATACTCCTGTGTATGGGCAGCAAGTC
Organism: Rhinopomastus cyanomelas; assembly: GCA_013400115.1. NCBI lineage: Eukaryota > Metazoa > Chordata > Aves > Bucerotiformes > Rhinopomastidae > Rhinopomastus > Rhinopomastus cyanomelas. Next base: position 148,863 of record VXBP01009771.1, read on the forward strand.
TTTCCACAAGAATGCTGTGGGAAATTATGTCAAAGGTTTTCTTGAAATCCAGGATGATCATAGGATCATAGGATGTTAGGGGTTGGAAGGGACCCAAGAGATCATCGAGTATAGTCATGGCTAAAAGAAAGACCTGATTTATGTTTCTCCCCCATCACCCACCAAACACAAATGGGAACTGCTAGAAAAAAAAAGCCCAAATGAAAAAAAGAACAAAACCCAATCAATCTAAATATATTTAGTTAGGAATAAATAATTCCTAAATAAACACCAGGAAACCTAAGTATATTCATTCATAGAGGTGCTGAGCTACAGAGAGTGTGACCTAGAGCTGGAGAGAGCATTCAGAAGCTTTTTACAATGGCCATGCCAGCCACCTCCTCCACTACCAAGCTCTGCCAAAGTCAAACCAAAACAAAAGCAAAAACTGTGCACACAAACAAAGCAAACCAATGAATTCATTTACTGCTTCCCATCAGCAGGCAGGGGTTCAGCTGTCTCCAGGAAAGCCAGGCTGTATAACAATTACTTGGGAAGGCAAACACTCTCACTTCAAACACCGACACCCTCTTTCTTCCCGAGATGCCATATCATCTGAAAATATCCCTTCGGTCAGGTGAAGTCAGGTGTCCCAGCTGTGCTTCCCAAGTTCATGTGCAGCCCCAGCGTACTTGGAGGTGGGGTGTGGTGAGAAAAGGCTTTGATTCTGTGTAAGCACTGCTCAACAGAATCTAAAATATCACTCTGTTATGAAGTGCTTTCATCACAAATACAAATACAAAGCGTAGCACCATACAAGGAACTATAAAGACAACTCTGCCCTAGCTGAAACCAGTACAACAGGTAAGGATAAAAATGGAGTGTCTGTAAGATCGGTGTTACCTGAATGTGAAAATGGAGACCACACAGCAGAAGACAGTGAACATGCTCAGCATTATTTAGAGATGTTAAAAAAAAGATTATTTTTTTTCTAGGAAACACAGCCCATAGATTTCTATTCACACGCTATCAATGAAGCCATTACAAAAAGAGATTACTCCATCTAATACAGTGCTGCTTGTCAGATAGTTACATTAATTGATCCTTTCTTACCTTTTCTTGTTTAAAAGTCTCTGTGTGTTTCATCCTGAAGACTAGAGAGTGGTATCATTGTTCTTTTTATATCCTGCAAAGAAGGATCTGGATCTTTGCAATGGTTTGAGAATTTTGGTGATGTTTGTCCTTCTAACTGCAAGCTTCATTTATGCATTTCTGTGAAAGTAGGGGCTTGGGCTGGTAGAATTCATCTGGAGCTTCAGGTTTGAGTTTCTGCTTCTGCCTTCTCCTTGGACTCCATCTGTACTTCTCATCTGTGTTTAGAGGGAGAGCACATCTTTGAGCTAGACATGGCAGCCATCTCGCCCTGGGAACATGGTGAGCAGAGAGAAAGACTGGTAACTTGGGGACTCGTGGAAAAGTTTCATCTGGTTTCCCTGGTTTGCTGAAAAGGAAAGAGTTCTTTCCTTGCTTGTGACAGTAGAAATCAACTTTTTGGAAATGGACAACTGATGTTGAAGCACACTGAACAAAGAACTGGACTTTAAAGTGCCCTCTGATATTTAGGAACTTGTGCGTGGACTTGCTGGACACCACATTTCTACTGGAAGCAGGAAGGGCTGGAAGCCTCTTCCCTTTGAAGGGCTGGACATTGGCATTTTGACTCAGTTATATAAGAACATGTGACTATTCTCCATATGTCTTTCTATGTGGGGTTTTTATGTGAGGTGAATAAAATATCTTCTTGGTTTTTTTCCTCAAATCAAGTTAGAGTTGGGTTTTTTTGCCTGCCATTCATTAGTTGTTCTCCAAACCCTCCCTGTATTCATTTTGATCCATTAGCACATTAATGAATTTAATTGGCTAGTTTTCTTGGGGATTTTTAACTCTTGACAATCCTAAAATCCTTGTTTAACCTAGGGTCATTAACATCATATTGGAAAAGTCATTGTTTCTCTTCATTAGGTATTTATACAGAGCACATGTAATGAGCCAATAGAAATTAGTACAAAAATACAGTTTTCTTAGAAAATATAATGCTAACATGAAGTCTAGTGATACTCTTTGATCAGGTGACGAAGCCACTTTGCTGAAGCAATTATACACTTTAAAAATTTCAAAGCTTTCTTGTTCTGCTAAGGCATACAATATACACTCTCAGTTGGTCATATACTCCACGTGGGTAAAATCCAATGTGTTCAAAAGTAGAAAATGGAATCTGAGGGGGAAGAAACAAGCGCTAGGGTTTAGGATAGTTGGGAGCACAGAGAGATCTTCAGGATCTGCTACTACCCAATATTTTAGTAAATAATAATATTCTATGTATTCAGATGACAATCTTTGCAATGGAAGAAGTAACCAAAAAGAAAGGGATGTTGTTATACTATGTACAGATCTCCAGGATACGAGATAATAATTCAGCAAAATGTGTTTCAGTGCTGCATTGACACTGCAATTTGTTGCACATGGGAAGTGGCACAGACTTCAGCAGCAGAATGAGAGATTTCCTCCTGGACAGCAGCAGCGTGCGAGAAAACTTAACTGTTGTCAGAGACAACAGTGAGAGACAACAACAGGGCTGTTCAGTATAATGTTCAGTGAATGTTGTCTCTGCATGCATAAAGGAAACAGCCTTTGCATACAGTATTCAGAAGAACTGGAAGAATTCATCCAGTGTCAGGACTGCAATGCATTGGAAATGTGGATTTACTGAAGATAATTCAAAGGACTCTAGGAATTACCCAGATGTAGAAGCCAATCCTTGAAGTCGGTTACTTATGGAATTTAATTTACTAATTTACTGAAGAGAAAATGAAGTTGCTTGATCACACTGCATAGATGTTTAGCTGTATAAATGATATTTTAATCATTTTCTTAATCAGTTTCTTAATCTTGCAGATTAAGGCCTAAGAAAATCCAGATCCTGGGAACTGAAGTTGGGCTTATTCAGCCTGGAAATAAAATGCAGTGAAATGCATTAGTTAACCATTTGAAGAACTTGCCAAAAGAAGCCATGGGCTTGCTATTGTTTAGATGCCTAATAAACACAATAGATTATTCTCTGAGAAACATTTTAATCCAGTTTCAGGAAAAAATTCTGCAGCCTGTATAAGCAAAGCACAGGGCCAGATGGTCTCTTTCAAAAAAAGGAATGCTGGTTCCTTCTGTTCTCAGTGTCCTTGAGCTAGAAAAATGAATCTTTTATTACTGTCTTTTTCAGAGCAGCACTCAGAAGTCAGCATTTCTAGGATTAGTGAGCTGGAGTATACTCCTGCGGCAGAGCTGTGTTTCTAGTCTCATGCAGTGTGCAAACAGCAGGCAATAAAGTTGTCTGGTTGTTCCCACAAGACCATGTTTTGCCTACAGAACCTAAATGTTGGGGGATGATGCTTAGAGAAATGTCAAGGCCTATGTTGTAAGAAAAATGAACAACTTTTATACTGAAAAGAAATTATACTTTTAGATTAGGACGTATTTGATGCATTATATGTCAATTCTTCACACTGTAAAACTAACAAAACCATTTTTCTAAGCATAAGCATGTTTTTGTGGGGTGTGTCTATATGCTTCAACTTACAGATAGGTTTAGTATACAATTTACACTGCAATGAAGAAGCTGCAAAAAAATTAATTCAAGGTTAAAAATCTCAAATATACAAATGTTCAAAAACTCTGTTGACCATTCTTTCAATTATTAATTATTATTGAGATACTTATTTTTCTAGTAAATCTTCCATTGAAGTTCCCTTTTTAAAGCAAAATGTATTGAATTGACATGAGCCAAAAGGGATTCCTGCAGTGTTTCTTTTAGGTTAATATGTGATTTCCATCAGGCTTCATTCATAAGCACTGGCAGCATACTAATTAACTCAGCTGTGCGTGACCCCCCGTTATTTTACTGGGATTCCTTGTGTTAAAATAAAGAGACAAAAATAATAGATGAAACTTTGTATTTGCAGCCAGTAGAGAGCCATGGCAGAGATCTTCTCCCATGATATTCCTTTCAGTGAAATTCTCTGTGTGGATGATCCCACTATTGCAAATCTCTGATGCCAGACAGTGGGCTAAGGTCATACACAAGGAAAACCCTGGCAAGTTCTGGATAAAAATAAAATCCAAGGAAGTTTCTCAGAAGGTTTTAGAAAGTTTCTCACATGAATTCTCTCACCTGTATTGGATTCTAAATAATACTCGCATTCTGTATAATGTTTCTCTGTGCTATTTTTCCCGTTGTTCTGTTGAAAATATGCTTAGATGTTCTTTTTAAGTCATTTTGCATTTCTCTTGGTAATTTTCTGCTGTACTTACTTAGAAACCAGTACCATTTTTTAAGATGCTGTGATATCTTACAAGTACCAGTTGGAAATGCTGGGAATTCACATTTGTGAGAAACAATTTGCAAAGTGATTTTGTTATGACAGGTATTAATCTTAAGTTGCTTAACAAGTCACTTAAGAATTGGAACTATATGCAGAACACATCTCTGAACCAACACTAAGCTGTTTAGAAGAGGATGAAAAACATACCTTTTTTTTTTTTTTCATTTTATGTAGTATTTTAACTTCCAGAACTGTTAGGTTTAAAACTAACCAGAAACGATCTGTACACTGTTAATTAGAGAGCAAGCAAGGGGCTTGATGGATGGAAACTAAATACTGTCCTGTCTCTTGAAGACTTTTTCCTTTTACAAGCACAGGGCTCCTAAAGATAAGATAAGGGGGAAGGTTATCAGGGTGAGGTTATCAACACTGAATCACCATGGCAAATGATAGATGTACCTTTGCTGAATATGTAAATGTTGAGTGTGATTATGATAATTTTTGGGCCATAAAAGTGCTTTGCTGTAACCTCTGGTGTGTCTTCGGTAACCCGCATACCTACTGCACCTGGTGCCACACTGTAAATAAATTTCCTTATTTCACAAGATTTAACCATCTCATAAAAACTTTTATAGTGATCATGTTTCTCACATACTTTTTCCATAAGATGACAAGACAAAACATCTGTGATTCAAAGACACAAACAGAAGCTGATGTAGACAACTAGTTTTTCCATTCACAAGTCTCTCAGGTAGCAAGAAAGAGCAAAAACAAACTGAAAGTGAAAATTAACAACTAATTCTCACATTGCTTTTCTGAAAACTTGCTAATTGTCTCAAAAAGCTTGGTTGTTTCACTTCATTTTTCAGTGAGGACCTGAGAGCAGATAATAGGTTTCAGTAAATTGATTTTTTTTTACATTAATTTGGATACTAGGAGTATTGAAACTCTCTATAGTTTTGTATTGTTTCAGGAGTAGAAGACTATATAAGACTAAGGAGCTCATGCTTTCTTTCCTTAAGGAAATGAGGAAACTTGGTTAGCTTAGATATGGAGAAAGGTGAGATACCAAATGACCTTTTTGGCCTTGGTCTTCACTATCAAATATGGCAGCACATCACCCAAGTGGCAGAAGACAGAAGAAGACATTGGGAGAATGAAGAGTCATCCACTGTAGAAGATCACGTTTGAGATCATTTAAGGAATCTGAAGCTGCAATAAGCAATATAAGCAATAAGGTGTGGTTGTAGTTATTTTTAAAATCACACATGAAGACATTTTTGTAGGCAAACTTTGGAAAGACTACAAATCTTTTCGTCCAATATGTTTCAAAAGATTAGTTCAACAAGAAACCATATTCTAATGCATTTATTATCTGTTATTGATTTAATTTTGTATCTACACAAAGAGACACATTGGCTTTATACAATTTGAGATTCACGCATCTCAAAATTTTCTTAAGATATGTGTAAAAGAGAGAAACATTATTTCAAGATAGCTGAGAAAATCCATACTTTATATCCTTTTAAATTTTTCTTTCACATATCTTTTTTCTTTTCTACATTTCCTTGTTCTGCTTCCACATCTCATGTAAAAAAAGAATAATAAAAATAATCTTTAGAAAAAAATATTATCCTGGAAAATTCAATTCCAGAACATCTGTTGTAGGTGTTATTTTTATTATAGCACTACCGTTGCTCCACTTTTTAAATTTCTGTAATCTTTTTTTCCCTGAAATATGAACATATTCAATTTTATTTGCATTCTTTCACCAGCCATCTGTTAATCCACCACCAAAGACCCCAAAACTCATCTAATTTGCTTTTAAAATTTTATATCCTTTTTCACAGAGCTGCCAATCTTGAAAATAGCCTTGTAGACTGGTGTGATTTATCAGCACAAGTCATGTTTCTTAAAATATTTGAAATTTGCCAAAACTCTGTAAGAAAGCAAAAAGTGGCTGCCTGTGACAGTTTCTTAGGATGACTAAGACATACATTGTAGATTCATAGAATCACACACTTTCAATGATCATCTGACGATGAACAGGGATATCTTTCACTAGGACATATTGCTCAATGTCCTGTCTGACCTCACCCTGGACACTTGTAATGATGAGACAACCACATGTTCTCTGCACAATCTGTTCCAATGTCTCATCACCATCATACTAAAAAAATTTCTTCTTTACAGTAAATCTAAATCTATTTTCTTTCAGTTTAAAACCAATGTCATTTGTCCTGTCACCATAGAGGCTGGTAAAATGTTCTCTTCTTCTCTCATATAAGTCCTTTTTAAGTGTTGAAAGGTCACAGTAAAGTCTCCCTAAAGACTTTGGCAACTATTTCACTCAATTTCCTCAGGACATGGGATTAATTTCATCTGGTCTCATGGGTTTATGTAAGTTCATGCTCCTTGGGTGGTCCCAAATCTGATCTCTCATGATGGAGGGTAACGGAGCACTGGAACAGGCTGCCCAGGGTGGTTGTGGAGTCTCCTTCATTGGAGACATTTAAGATCCACCTGGATGTGTTCCTGTGTGACTTGGTCTAGGTGATCCTGCTGTGTCAGGGGGATTGGACTAGATGATCTTTCGAGGTCCCTTCCACTCCCTAATGTTTCTGTGATTCTGTGAATAAATATCCATGTTTGTGCTCCTAGCTCATGGTAAATATAAGATAACTGGATTTAAATTATCCCTTTTCCATTAGTGGCTGTATTAACTTGAATTCCATTGTGTCTGCCTTGGGCTGAGTTGTGTGTATACGTAACATTACCACAGATCAGCAGATACATGTCCACTTTCTACTCACCAAGAACTGGTTTGTATTTAAGGCCCTAACTCTGTTAGTGGCTCTAACAAATGAACAGTACCTTCAACGTGCTTTTAGTATCTATCACTGCATGGCCATTACGATAAAAAGTACAATATGTTTTATTTTCCTTTCTACTCTACACATGCATATTTATGTTTCAAAATTCCATCCTGCTAATTTACTAATTATTTTCTGGGTGGTCCTCTACGACACTGGTTGTCTGTTATGCTAATCACACTTCAGGGAATGTCTTTCTTTCTAATCATTCCAGTGTCAAAGTGCTCTAGAGGGGAGATGATTAGTGATGGAGTTTCATTGAGCTTGAAATGTACTGAGGTCTGATCTTCAATTCAGGCACTAACCCTCAAAATTTTGTTTCATGTCAGAACACTGCACCTGCTCCTGCTCAGGGGCACAGATTGGATGAAGGATTTACAAACCCCCAGAGAAGTTCATCTACTCTGTCAAGTGAACCTGTCAGTTTTTCTGCAAAGTCCAATTTCTAGTTATACAGTTCCTGTGTCTCATCTCTCTGGCTCACCAGTGGGTAAACTAATTTCCTGCCTAATGGAAGGATTTGTGACAACCTAAATGTGACATGAGGCTAATGAATTGAACTAGGCTCATTTCAAAATTCATTCCAACAAGAAAGACTTTCTGACCTGTGAATTGTCTTCACAGCTACATGTCATCTTTAAAAGCGTATTTAGCTCAGCTTGGAAAAAGACTCTAGTGCCGTATCTGTGCTTGAAGGGAGAATTTTTTCCTCGCCTCATCCGCCATCCCCACTCCCACCAATATCTGGACTGCCTTTTACTGGTTTCCTTTCACACTTTGCAAATATTTTCTTCTGCTGTTCTTCAGCTGGCAGGAATTCAGCAGCTCTGTGCTCACATTTGGAATCCATCCTGAGAACATGAGGAACTGATGGCAATGAAAGAATTGGACTATTTTCCCTACATGCCGCTGCAGCTGATCCCACATTTCTCTAACTAATTCAGTGACTGATTTCTGGATGTATCCTCACTAGTGTTATGACTATAGACATGGAAAAACAGACCATGTGAGCAAGTTTCACAATTCCAAGAGATGTTATGGGGGAAATGTTTGCATGGAGAGAAATAGCTAGTAGGAAGAACCGTGTGTTTGCACTTACCAAAGTGACAGCTACTTTGCTGAGTTTGACTGATGCAATAAAAGCTGGCTGTGAAATCATAATTAAGCTAAGAAAAATGCAGAACTCCATTAAATATTTCTTGCCAGCTGCTCAGCTGAACTTGTGTTAGTGTATGCTTTTTGATGTAAAATTGCTTTCTTTCTGTTGAGAATGGTCTAAAAGAAAATAAAATTGCTGTTCCTGGTAAAATAGGATTATGATGAGGAGTTTGAGACTGCGTGTTGGCCACCACCAGTAGCCAAGCACCCAGACAGCCACTTGCTTTCTCCCACCTCTGAAGGATGAGAAGAAATATAATGAAAGCAAGAAAACATATGGATCAACATAAAGACAGTTCAACAGATGAAACAAAAGCTATGTGTACCAGCAAAGCAAAATAACAAATTAATGTAGTACCTCCATTCAGCAGGCATATGCCCAGCCATTTCAAGCACAAGTGGCTGTTGCGTGGAAAGGCAAACGTCGTAACGACAGGTATCTCCAATGCCTCTTCCTTTCCCAGAGCTGGTACTGCTGAGCTCAATGCTGTACTGAATGAGACACCCCTTTGGTCACTTCAGATCAACTGCCCTGACTGTGTTTCCTTGCAAATCTTGGCTCACCTCCAGCCCAGCCATCAGGGGGAAGGGGAAGGCAGGGCAGAGTAAGGAAATAAAAGAACCTCGACCCTGTGCAATTGCTGTTTAGCAATAGACAAAACACTGGTGAACCCTCTGCACTGTTTTAGTCACAAATCCAAAGCAGAGACCCGTTCCAGCTGTTAACAGTAAATTAACTTCATCTCAGCCAGGCCCATTACTCAGAGGTGTAGACATTTGTTTAGTACTAAATGAAAAAAAAAGGAAAAAGCACCAATCTTCTCCATTCCCCTTGTGATATTAGCAAACTAATCCATTTATTACATACAGTTCTGACAGGTGCAGCTGTATGAGACTCTGTCACACATTACAAGCTCAGTTTTATCCTTTTGGCTGCAATCCGAAAAAGATGACACACTTTTCAGGAGATTAGTACATCTCTCTGCGGCGAAATTCTGGCACAGAACCCACTCAGTCTAGTGCATATGTCTGTATTATCTTTCTGTTAGGGCTTGAACACTGCTTACCAAGCCAATGATCGTGTCACGGACATCTACCCTGCTCAAAGCAAAGGCGACCTCAAGCAGATCCTGTGCATTCATATTGTGTCCACTTTGATGTGTTTGATGTAGCTGGGGTGGAGTTGATTGTCCTCACGATGTTTCTCATGGTGCTGGTTTTTTGGTGGCAGCTAGAGGGGTGTTGATAACACAGCAGTGTTTTCATTACTGCTGAGCAGTGCTCACATAGCACCAAGGCTGTGGGGTGTTTTCTCTTTCCTAGTATTCTCACCAACTGTAGGGTGAGAGGTGAGCTGGGCCAGCTAACACAGACTGACCAAAGGGATGTTCCAGACCACATGATGTCAGCTCAGATAAAAAAGGGAAAGAAAGAAGCGAGAAGCCATTTGTTGGTGTTTGTTCCCTGGAGCAACCACTACCTGTATGAGAGCTTTGCTTTCTTGAATAGCAGCTAAACATCATCTGCTCATAGGAAGTAGAGAATAGCCTTTACTATTTGCCTTTACTTCCATGAATGGATTTTGCTTCTGCTTTGTTAAATTATTGTTGTGTTTACCTGCTAGCCTCTTGCTATTTTTATCTCTCTTCTGTCCATTTAAGAAGGGGGAGCTTTGGTGGGCACCTGGCCCCCAGCCAGAGCCAAACCACCACACAAGAAAGATATCCAGTTCCTCACACTGTGAATTTAAACACCAAATCCATTGTACACACACCCTGGGGATTCAGGCCTAGGTTCAGGCCTAGAGTGAGACACTAGAGAGAGAGGCCTAGAGTGAGACACTAGAGAGAGAGGCCTAGAGAATCTAGTCTCTGTTGTTCTACAATGGAGACAAAAGTGCTAATAACTTGTCTGAGAACAGATTCATTTGCTACACATTCGTGACTGGAATGTCATTTGGGGCACTCCTGTGTGTCTGAAACACTCGGAGTGGGCTGGCAGATTTGGCATAGAGAACTGACAGATAGAATCTATGAGAAACTCAGATTCATTTCCAGTAGCAGAGGCCAAAGGCCAAACAATCTCAGACTGCGGCAGAATGAAATCAGCAATCAAATATGCACTTTGCTATTTGTTCATGATATTAAAAATCTTTTACTGTGATGAAAGAAAGTAACGTGAGGATTTATCCAAAAGACTATTAAGGAAGACTTGAAGTGTATCAAGTGTGATGACATGGCTCACAGGGCAGTGGTCAAAGGCTTGGAGGCCCAGCTAGAAAACGTCTCTATAGTGCAATCAAAATGCAATAACTAGGTATCATTAGTCCAATCACAGCAACACTGATGGTTGTGTTCAAAATTGTATTGTTAGAACACTTCAGTAATAACACAGTTAGAACTGTTATAAATAAAGTCTATTGTTACCTACCCTTTTTCTCAGGTGTTCTAATAGTCCTTCTAATATTTTCTAGCTCCTAAGGAGCCTTCCTCAAGAAGAGGCATCAGGGTTATTAGGTCACCAGCATCATCAGTCCTTTGCTAGGAGATCTATGATCGTGGTAGGCTGCATTTCCTTCTCGGTTTACTTGGGGATATTGATGTAATTCCATGAACAACCAAGAATTATGTGGGAATCTCAGACAATCCTATTTCAATAGGATTTAATGTCATAGATACATGGACCCCAAGAATAGTACCTATCCTATAGAGAAAAAAATTAAAAGCACATTTTTACATTACTTGAAGTGAACTTGTCTTGATGAGTACTTACATAACAGTTATGTCCTTTCCACACAAGACAGAACAACAGCAACAAAATGTTTCCTACCTTGCAATCCAGATATAAAACCTTAACCTTTATGTCTCATATTGTAGAAATCCTGCTTACCTGATTTTGAGTGGTACATTTCAATGGGCAAAATCATGTCTCCCCTACATCTGTCTCTCCTCCAGAACTTTGACTCTTGAAGCACATTCTAGGGTGCTGACCCTCAGTTATATTTCTGTATTAACCACATCAGTTCTACCAAGTTCAACATCAACTTCAAATTTTGCCATGAGTTACTTTACTCAAAGCCAATCATCAAACAGTACTTAGTTCTAGCTTTAATTCTAGCTTCCAAAAATCCTGAGATTCTCTTAAAAGCTACATAAAAGTTTAGGATACAACTTCAGACTTGCCAGTTTAATCAAAAGTTATTGTCATTCCTTATTTCCTCCCAAAATCATGTAACTACATCTCAGGTCAGTCAAATATGCTATAGCTCTTGGGTTTTTTTGAGGTTAAGGGGGTTTTTGGGTTATTTTCTTTGGTTTGAATAGACTCTGCTCTTTTCCAACTCTGGCACAAGCTCAATGTTCAAGCACTGTGCACATGTACACACAGCTGGCAGTTTCTTGTCCTACTATTACTTCAATGTCATTTGTTTTCCTCTTTTGGCAGAAATGACGTATTCTGTCCTTCAGAGGAAAAATTAGGCCTTTGGACTTATGTGATGAAACTCGTGGCAATCGTTAAGACATGTCACAATGCAGATTAAGCCTTCTGTTTGATAAAAGTCAATCTAAAGGTCTTGCCTGCTGAGTTCAGCTTGCACATGATGTTTTCCCTCAGTTTTTGCTGACAGGGGATGTGCTATGCTACATCATTTAAGACCTTAATCAAGGGGCCATTTATGGGGCTCATATAATCTTGCAAACTGCAACTTATAAAAGTGTTGTCAAGCTTTTTATTTAACAGAATTCTTTAAGATTGAAAAATTTCAAATAAAAGTTTGAGTGAGGCAAGAAATGTCTGGGTACATTTGTTTGATTTGCACTGTGGAGGGGAATACTTTTAGAAATTTTATTAAGTTTCTTTATCAAACAATGAGAAGCTTGTCCTTTATCCCTTTAAAAAAATGCATTGTTATCCAAACCATGGGAAGGTTTTGTTTAAAATATTCGTTTCTGTTACCATTAAACAAAACAAACCAGTAAGATGCTGCATTTTACATGACAGATCGTCCTACGATTACCAGATTCAAACTAAAATGGCATGCAAGTGAAAGCTTCATTTACTTGGCCAGACTGGCAGCTATTGCCCCCATTTTTAAGTCATTGCATGAGCAACACTGCATTATGTAGGTCTGGAAAGACAGTGACTGTAGTACCTCTGTGTGGTGCAAGTTATCATCTTGTAAAATTCTAATTAAATGATGCTTGATTTGCATTCCCTAGAGGCAACGTGCTTTAGATAGAGCACTCTACACATATTCCCCTTTTCCCTATTCCTCCAAGCAGTTATAAAGATTTTAGCACCAATACACACACCAGATCCCTTTCCACCTGAGTATAATGTGGCACAGAATGTAAACACTTCAAGAATATGTCTTATCATCTGTCTGTGTCTTCTCCCAGAAGAATCAGTAAAAATCTGTCCAATGCAGTTACATCTCATGATATTGCCTGGTGAAACAGACCTTATTGCTTCGAAGACAGAATTTGAAATGCTGTCATATTTTCAATACAAAATAACCATAAAACTTTACTAAATCACAGGGAGTTTAAAGCTGCTCTTCAAGAAACTTCTCCAATCTTTCATCTCAAGCTAATTTCTTATTCAGCCTAATACAGCTAATTATTATGAATACCTTTGCTGTTCATTCTAACAGCATTAATTATAATGAAATTATTTAGTGTTCATTATAACGACACTGATCATAAAGAATTTATTCGACGTTTATAAGGTCATCACATGTATTTTCTCTGTACACAATTACAATTTAGCAACTGCAAAGCATTACTTAATAGAAACATAAAGTTAAACTTCATCTGCATTTGGAAGAATAAAATACGTGCATACTACTACTGAAGAGAGAGAGGATTCAGCCCAGTTGTTTGGGAAGGAACTTGTAGATCAGCTTTATTAAGAAATCAAAATCAATTTTCATATGTGTTTTGATTTCTATTATAATTTTTTATTACAAAACTCAAAGAGATCTTCATTATTTTGTGGTGATCAAAATTCTGCACTGCATATATAGTTATAGCTACAGATTTATACTTTTAATACATGTGATTTAACAAAAGTCAGCTTTAATCTATTCACTGAAAATCCTGATTCAGGGACTGAAACAAGCCCATATGAGTATTTGCAAGTAAGGGCTAACTGTGAGGGAGCATTTAGAGCTTTTGTCTTATTTATCTAATATGTAATAGAGCAGCGTATGTCTTATGCTTTCATCAGACTTTAGATCTTGTCACTGACACTGCCAAAACAACATCTCAGCACTTGTATTTTCACCGTGGTTAATTACTGCACATCAACATAATTATAATATGTATAGTAAATAGCAATTAAAAATAATATATATGTAGATATAGGTTTAGTGATATAGTAATAGATTAATAGTGGAAATTGTATTTAAATAATATTTCATAAGAAAATATTTTTATTTTGACAGTAGTCAAACACTGGAACAGATTGCCCAGAGATGTTATCATACCTTCATCCCTAGTGATATTTAAAACTTTACTGAACATGGCCCTGAGCAGGTCTCATCCTGGTCTTAAAAGTATTTGAATATACATGCTGGACTGGAGATTACCAGGGTGCCTTCCAAACACAGTGATCCGTGTTTTCATATGTTAATAAATAAAAGACACTAAATTAATGTTCATTTGAACATGAAAATAAAATGAAATAGGCAATTTTTAAAGCCAATTAATTAAATGAATAATCTACAGCATGCTACAACGTAAGTAATTTTGTATACACACCATCAATCTTATTTTTCCTGCCATGGAAGTTCTTGTTGCAAGGATACAATCCAGTTGCATATTCCTCCCAGTTTACTTGCTGGCAACATTTTAAAGCATATATTTACAAACGTGTTTGAAGGTCTGTTCTGGAGTGCTTGATTAATCCTGAAGTACTTCAGAGGTACTCTTACAGGACTGAAGAGGGAATAACATATTAGCAAGGTGCTAACATGAACACTCTAATCATTTCTTTATTGCAATTCATCACCAAATGTGGCACCAGTAATCAGTAGCTCTTAAGAGAACTCAATGCACTTAGTTTGTACATGTGCAAGTAAGGAAATGACTCAATACGATACTGATAATGTTTATGGTGTTGATAATATGGAAAGTTCACATTACAGTTGCATTTTATGGAAAATCTGATTAGATGATATTGACCTACTGGGTGAACTGGACATTAGTCTAAAGCTATTTAGAATGTGAGAGGACACTGAGGAGTAAAATCTAATCTCTGTTAAAAAGGAACAAAGGGAAAAAAGAAAATGCAGGGCATCACTTTGTCCATGAATATTCATCTGAACATCTTCTGTGCGTAAAGGCAGAGGATCACAGAATCACAGAATCTCTCTGGTTGGAAAAGATCCCTGGGATCACTGAGTCCAGCCATCTACCCTACCATAACCCTCAACACCTCATCCAAATGCAGAAATAGCATTTGGAGAGTGGCACTGGCTCTCTCACTCTGCGCAGTCTCAATATGCATATATAAGTATTGTGTAATACTTACTAAGTATGTAAGTACTGTATAATACTTATAATTACCACCTGCATGCAGAAAGATGCCCAATCAGAACATATAAAAGCTATAACGACATACACATACATTTTAGAATCAATGAATCACCTAGGTTGGAAAGACCCTCAAGATCATTGAGTCCAGCCACTAACCTAACTATACCGAGCCCATTGCTAAACCATGGGCCTAAGGTCCATGTCTACATGACTTTGAAACACATTCATCATTGACAATTCAACCATCTCCTTGTTCCAATACCGGATGATCATTTCATTAGATCATTTCAATAGAGGTTTTCTTAATGTCTAACCTAAATTTCCCCTGGCACAACTTGAGTCCGTTTCCTCTTGCCCTAAATATCACCTTTGAATATGTAGAGATTATGAGAAAGCAATAAGTTATTATTGCATTGCCTGAAATATTTTCAGGTTTGCTTTGATATTAACTTTAGTAATATTGATACATATGCTGTTGCTTTTGGTTTCAATACTTCAGCTAATATGGAGATCACAAGATCATAAGGGAGTCACACAATCTACAACTTATAGTTTACTTTCAAATGACTATTTTCTGTTCCTAATACATGCAAGGTT
The DNA here is from genome assembly GCA_013400115.1 of Rhinopomastus cyanomelas. Classification (NCBI taxonomy): domain Eukaryota; kingdom Metazoa; phylum Chordata; class Aves; order Bucerotiformes; family Rhinopomastidae; genus Rhinopomastus; species Rhinopomastus cyanomelas. Next base: position 164,385 of record VXBP01009771.1, read on the forward strand.
CTTTTCCTGTTCTTTTTCATACTGATTTTCCCTAGTGTTGCTGAGAAAGTGAAATAATCAACTTATGTAGGAGAAATGTAATCAGCTATATAATGCTAAAAACAGCACAGGGAAAACAGGTTGTAATTAAAACATAGAATTCCCCTTGCACTGGCAAGTGATTAAGACCTTTGCTGTGAAAATAACAAAGACAAAGGTATTCCCAAGAATTACAGCAAAAGATCATTCTACGTTATTACATTGGAGAAATTTGTCATCCATAAGTAAAAATTACACCTGAGAGTTGTGCCATGCTCACGGACCTGAAAGGATTTTCTGAGCAGTCTCTAGAAATAGGTGTTGGATGTGTGAATATATATATATATATAAAATGACTGCTTGCCATTTTTTTTGCTGCTAAAGTCTAAAGGTATTTACTTCTGTGAGGTTTCTGGTTGGCTAGTCAGAAGTCAGTGACCCTCACTGAAATGATGGTGTGTTTTATATTTGCTTTATGATCCTTGTAATTTGCTCTAAAACTAAAGTTTGACATTTAAACTAAGTAATCTGAAATTAGGCATCCAAATATACTCAGATGTTCTAGTCTGATAACTTATGAGCTGGTATGAAGTTCTCTCTTCGTTAATATGGAAGGAAATTTCCACTTTCAACTGAATTTTCCCCCTCTATGTTACCATTCTGTGGAGTAAAGCTTGACTGGAAATATTGCTTCAGTGAGTGAGACTCTAAGTACATCGGTCCAAATATCTACCTCTAGTAGTCCTAAAAAAATAACCCCAACTACTAAGCACAGATAATTTCTATATGAAAACTTTTCCCAAATACTGAGTCTTCTTCTGCTCTGCTAATTGTTTAGATGTATTTTGGGAAAGACACAAGTACAGGTGAACTCTCAACTTTAACTTACAATACATTTGGGGCAGAAGACCAAACAGTGTTAGCAAAGGGGGTGAAAAAAACTACCTGGATTTAGTTATGGAGAAAGTCAAAGCAATTGGCTTGAGTGATGTGGCCAGTGAGACCATTGTAATGTTTTACCAACAATCCAAGTCAGAAAACACTAAATAGTAACAGTATTACCCCCTCAATGGAAATGAATCCATGGGCATCCAACACCTTGTGAAAAGTTGAACCCAAGGTAGAACAATTGCATGTACAAGACTTTTTGTACTCAGGCAAACTGACTGGTTCAAATAAAGTATCTTTTACTCCTGAGGCTATGGTGCTGATCACAGAATACAAGGACAAGTGACCTCAGTTGGTACGAGTGTGATATGGGATAGAAACATTGAAACAGAAAGTGATACACCTGCTATGCTCAGGGTATTTAGTAAATAAAAATTTCAGATTTATGCTACTAAGTGAAGTGGTTCTGTTTTTGCAACTGTCTCAACCTAAATTCTTCTATGATGTAGACCATAAAGAAATAAACAAATCTTTTATGAAAATTTGGGGACTGACAATCTTAGCTAAATGACCTCACTCCTTTGTTGAAGTACACACACAAAATCATCACTCACATTAGAATATGGGGAACTTAATAGTAAAATCAGCAACTGGATTTGCAAAAGAAAACAAAATTGAAGCCTACATGTAACAAGATCATGGATGAAATCTACACTTCTTCCTTCAATTTCACTAAGCTAGCTCAAAGTGCTGCACTGTGCACTGGCTAAAAAGTATGATGTGTTCATTGACATGTATTATATTTCAGTAAGGTACTCTGAAGTTTCCAAAGAAGGGGATTGCTTTCTACATTTAAAAGAAGGGTCAGTTGCATTAGGACATATTGCTTCATTTGATGGGTTTGTTCATTCGATATTTTAGAAGAGCTCAGCCTCGCATTTGATTTTTATTTTTTTCATACCTGTAATGGGCTGTGGCATACTTCCTAAAAGAGCAGCTTCCTAACCATAAAGTTAAAAAAAAAGAAAAAAAAGGCAAGGAAAAGAAGAACCCAAAAATAAGAGGGCAGTGGTTATACCATAAAATGCTATGCCTATTATCTGTGTAAGAATAATGACAATTTCTGCTCATTGTTCTAGCCTCAGACAAAACCTTTTTCTCCTGTTGCAGTTTGCTTCCACTAGTTTTTAGTCAATGAAAGTAAAAACATTGCATTCACAAAAAAGTGAGGATGCAATTTTGAAATCACAGCCACAATCTGGTTTAAGGGTTTTCCACTGATCTACAGTGACTAAAAGTGTTTGCTGTCATCTTTAGAATATCTTCAACTATTTTCCTTTAAAAGTATAATGCCTGTGAGTTGATTTCATCTCTCTGGAAGCTCTAACACCAAAACTTATATTTGTATCCGTCACACAGCTAAAGCTCTCAAAACCTAAGAGATCTAATTAGCAAGGTTTTCTTCAACTAATTCTTAGAGAACTTAGTTTATTTAGCATGTCAATAATTTAAATGAATCACACTTGTTTTTCAACAGTTTGTTTTGTGACTTTGTCAAGCTTGTCATTTTTGCACAATGTCACCAGACAGCCTCAAACACCTCCCTGGGCAACCTATTTCAGTGTTTCATCACATTCATTGCAAAAAATTTCTTTTTTATATCTAATCTGGATCTACTTTCTTTTAGTTTACATACTCAGTTCTTGGGTTTTCCTTGTTGTATGAAAGTGCTCTTCCTTTATAATCCTCATTTTGCACTAGGACTTAGTTGGTGGTAAATCTTTCTCAGCTTATTCATTGTATCATAGAATCATAGAATCATAAGGGATTGGAAGGGACCTCAAAAGTTCCTCTAGTCCAATCCCCCTGCCACAGCAGGATCATAGAATCATAGAATCATAGAAAAATCATGGAATCATGGAAAATATATTGTCTCCATATGTATTGCACCAGCATCTGACATGTAAGGCTGCCCAGTCTCTGTTGATGCATTAGACAGTTTTCCTTTTGCAGGGTCACTGTGGTATGAAAAATGCTAGTGCTACATAAATTTGGAATATATTTTTCCCTTCTTCATATCACTTAACTGTTCAAATTGGAAAGACTGTTCAGTGAATATAGTCCTTGTTAGTAACGGAAGGTGCTATGTGATTGATTCACATGTCTAAACACAGAAACTGCAAGCCTCAATAAAAATTAAAGGTTTCCAATTGACTTTGTTGCCCAAACCTGATCAGCTTAGTGCCTTTCCAGATGCATTTGGAAATCTTTACTTTGTGCAACCAAGTCAAAAGGTTGAAGATCTCTAATAGATCTTCTCCGATATCTTCTGGGTCCTTGTAGAATATCTACTATATTCAGATATTTGAAATTATAGTAAGTTTTTAAATTTAAAAAAGTCAATGTTATCCTGGGAACTAGTTCCTAATTCTTACTGACAGTTTACAGATCTACTGCAAATGTTGTAAGCTATTTATGTCTGTTTAAATAACCTTCTGCATAAATGTGAATTATAAGAAAAAAATATTTCTGTCTTAGAGGAACTATGAACATTTAAAGCTACACTTATAATACTGATAGTAAGGCATTTGAAAACGTCTGTGGTTAAAACTGTGTAAACATTTAGGAAGGATCTTTTTGATGTCACAGAAAAGATTGATTAAAAAAGTACATCTGTCTCCACTAAAATTTACATCAGGTAGTTTCATGCTCAGAAGAGAGTGTCTTCCAGGTAGGCATTAAAAATGAATTTGTTATATTTATAAAAGAGCATTATAAAATAAAAACAGTAAATTGTGCTCAGATTTCATTTAATGCTGCACAGAAATAACACTGTTAACTAGTCTTCGAAATTTGGTGACTTCAAGCAATAATGAAAATATATGTCATGGCCAGGTGTCATATTTGTGAGTTTTCACGTCCATGCCTAACCTCAGTGGAATATGCAGAGGCACATAAACTGATTCTTTCCTGACAAAGGGCATATATTATTAAGAATAGTACTTGTTAACATCAAAATGACTAGGAAGGGCACTGAGGGAACTTGGGAAGGCAGCCAATAGTCAGATTTCATGCTGAAGGAAAAAGTGCAATCTGGGTAGCAAGAAAATACGAGAAATGTTCTCAAAGCAAATGGCACAGTTCCAGGACTAGTGATATCTTCAGCTTCTGTCTGTATTTTATGATTATCCTTCCAAGTCTGGCACCTGCACATCTTTGACTAGTATCACATGTTCCATTCCATTTGCAAAATACCTTTTATATTTATAGCAATTCAGAAAATTATTTAAAAATAGAAGGAAGTATAAGAAATAAAAGTTGTGGTGATTTTTAAAAATGATTCACCCCTTCATGGGGAATTTGAAAGGAACTATTAAGATCAATAAGACTTTCCGGATGTTAAGCATTTCTGGCAAGCAGGTTATTTATTTATGAGGCTATTTACAAATAATCTTTACCTTTGGCACTGATTCAATTCTTAAACAGCTCATCAAGCATCCACATTCTCTGTCATTGTCACAGTATTTATAAATTAATTTACTTTCTTCAGCTCCTTTGTGGCAGAAGTGCTTCTTTTAGGCAACAACAGGAGTCTCATAAGCTAAGTTCACCTCTGTTTTTGTGCTCACCTAATGGTACAGCTGTGCCAAAACATAAACATTGTTTTCTGTTCACATTGTTAAGGCTACCTTAGGGAGGTTACAAATCAGTAAACAAATACATTTTCCATCTAAACTTACACGAGCTACTTTGTTACAGGTGTTTTAAAGACCTTTCTATTAAAATGTAAAACGTCAGGGTATTATTTCTATTTTAGAAGTTAGATTTAAGCAGCTACAGAGCACACTTAGCTTTTGGTCATCCTGTTGTATATTTAATGTTCTTTCTGAAAGGGACAATCAGAGTAATCCAATCACGGATTCATTGTCCTCAAAACGAAAAGCTTTCATAAATCCTCCTGAATGGATCCTAAGACTTCTCTGAAATCAGAAAGACTTTAGGCAGGTTTGACAGCCTCTCCTTCATAGGTGGTGTTGTCTTGCTTAATTTTCTTATACATTAAAGTAGTACATGTTGAAAAATTATAGAAAAGATTAAACATTTATGTATTTATAAATATCCAGAATTTATGCTACATTTTCGGTGTTAGAAATAGTGTCTATTGTGTATTTAAGTCACTAAAACTTTGCAAAGAAAAAAATAATGCTACTTGTAAAAACTTAATCAGGGTCTTTAACTTCACAGTACTTTCAAGATGTTTTCTCAGATTGTGAGGTCTTAAATGCATTGAAATAAAAGAAAATTTGCCATTGTGTCACTTAAGATTCAAACTAAGATTCAGTAAACATGAACAGTGACACCGGAGAAAAGTGGTGAGCTAATTACAAAGCATAGAACTCAAATAATATTTTGGCCCCCGTTGCAGAAGTTTGGGGTATTTTTAATGCCATAAAAGAACACCAAAATTTTGCTAAATGATCTGTAGTCGCATTACACTATACTCACAGAGAATGTTTGTGCAGGGGAAAGGAAGACTGGAAAAGCAAAATCTAGGAGTAGTTTAGCCTCATGTTGATGTACATATACCACTATGCAGATTATGTGTCTCCTTTCAACAGTTAAAAACACAGAAAAAAAACATTAAATTTGACCTGATGATACTAACATTTAGGCACACAGTGAAATTTTATTGTGGAAATATAGAATCATAGAATCATAGAACCATAGAATCATCAGGGATTGGAAGGGACCTCAAAAGATCATCTAGTCCAATCCCCCTTCCACAGCAGGTTCACCCAGACCAAGTCATAGAATCAGTCAGGGTTAGAAGGGACCACAGG
>VXBP01009771.1:170683-409532 GCA_013400115.1 Rhinopomastus cyanomelas
AGGGAAGGGAAGGGAAGGGAAGGGAAAAGGAAGAGAAAAGGAAGGGGAAGGGAAGGGAAAAAGAAGGGAAAAAGAAGGGAAAAGGAAGGAACAAAGAAGGAACAAAAAAGGAACAAAGAAAAAAGGGAAAAAAAAGAAAAAAGAAAAAAGAAAGAAAAAAGAAAAATAAAAGAAAAAGAAAAGACCATCTATGGGGGAAAGAGTACAGTAAGAAAGAACTTCTGGTAGATTTCTGTTATTTGTCTTCTTGCTATGATAGATACAAAGAATATTGTTTTCCTAAAGTTATTTGCTTTCTAGCATCCATTTCCTATAAAGGCCATTAAAGAACGATAAATAAAGATTCCCAATTTTATACTCTACTGGAATAGGAAGCCGTAAGCCATTTCAGGAATTACAAGAAAACATTAGAGTATTTTCTTGGAAACTCTGTCATAAAGACTTACTCTTGCTAAGAGTCACACATAAATTACTGCAGAATTATGCCAATGCTAAAGTGTATTTGTAAAAGTGCATGCAGTAAGCACTGCATATCTAATCAATTAAAGTGTACTGCATGCAAGCTCTCCGCTTATGACAATATATTTATTACTCTGCTTAGGAATGCTAAGTGTTCTGGGCATTGATCACTGCAGAACTTCATTGTCTCAAATAGCTATTCTGTATCTTTAAAAGTCAGTCAGTGACAAATGCTAAATGTATGAATAGTCAATAACTAAATAAGACAGTACTGCAGGCTTCAGAGTAAAATGCTGGTGCAGCTTCTGACTTACCGCTGCAAAACTGTAAGAACTGTTTTGAAGACTACTGCTGAGCAGCATTAAGAATAAATTTCTATGACAGAGCAAAGCTCACTTAGGGAAAAAATGGTCTAATTTTGGGGGAAAGAATAGTATTGAACAAATATTTTGTTAAGTATTGTGATGGTGTGTGCGTTTTTATATGAGAGGAACTGCTAATGGACTTCATTATTGGTTGGCAGAACAACGGTTAGGAATTGTGTTTATATTGTTTGTAAGCAATAAGAGCCATTTAATGATTAGTTCTGTGCTTACAGTGTTATCTTAGGAAGACTAGTCTTTGCTTAACTTTGTCTTTAAAAAGCTCTGTTGTTTTTCACCTATGTCACTGAATCTGAACAATTTCTGTAGGAGTAGGCATGACTGATTTTCAAAAGGAGATTATAAAATGTAGATGTCAATCACCAGAAAAGATTCAGTCAGTATATGTCAATATGTCACTGGTGTTTCTTGGCTCTTCAGCTGACCATGTACTTAGTCACCTGTGAAAAGGTTGAGTAGTACCATGGGAGATGCCCTGCCATTGTGTATGAAACATCTGCTCAGGACTAGTAGGTATGGTGAAGGAAATGCACCTTATGTATTAGACACCTATGGTTAGATCCTGTCATGGAAAAAAAATACTGATTCTGTTGACTAAAAATTACATCTAGATTAATTTTAGTTTCTGCGGGTTATGCTACTTGACTATGTTCAGCTTCTGGTTGAGAATTCTACAGACATTTCATATTTACCATTCCTTTGCAGATTTCTTGAATCCTCTGCAGCTTCTCAAATGGCACTGGACACATACGTTAGAAAATGGATTGATTCTGTGATGCTCTGTGCTTTAGCATGAATCAAATCACTGTGTAGCTCTGTTCCGGCTCCAGTTCATAATCTTCTGCATCTCCACTGCCTACATAACAGAAACTTACACTCCCAGCTATTTAGAATAATGATATATGTGTGTCATGGTGTGACCTAGAGTAGGGTCTATCATGGGGATAGGAACCTTAAATGGTACATGGATGGAGTTTTGGAAAACCACATAAAAACTCTGCACAGCTCCAGGCAGAACCTGCCAGTGGTTCAGCCAGTCAGCACCTCTATGAATGAAAAGATTTGGTAATGAAACACATTTTCATGGGTTTCTGGGCTGTTTTTATTTTTGTTTGCTTAGAGAGCTTGGTTTTTTTGAGGAGCTCCTGTTTTTGTTTAGCTATGACAGAAAGAAGACAGCTGTGCTGAAGCTGTGCTGGAAGAACAAGAAGGGAGGAGAACTCATGGACAACAGGAATCAAACCCCGTCATGATGACTAGAGACAAGACTGAGAGATTGTGTCTAGGGAAGGACATAGGGGTCTTATGTTGCCACTTGTAAGGACTGAAGAGGTTTTTTCCAGAGCTGGGACTCTTAAAGGATTTATTATCCTCCCTAATATATTTTTTGTGAGTTGATGAGGGTAATTTGTTCTTATCTTTGGGGTTTTTTGGTGTTGCATTTGGAAAGGGATATTTTATGAAGGCATCTAGTGATAGGACAAGGATGAGCCACTTCAAACTAAAGATTTTAGGAAGAAATTCCCCACTACCAGGGTGGTAAAGCACTAGGACACGTTGCACAGAGAAGTTATGGATGCTCCCTCTGCAGAAATGTTCAAAGCCATCTTGGATGGGGCTCTGGGCAACCTGATAAAGTGGGAGGTGTCCTGGCCTATGGCAGGGTGCTTGGAACTAGATCACCTCGGTGGTCCCTTCCAATAAGAACAATTTTATTATTCTGTGATTCTATGATTTTATTCCTGGCACAAATTTTCAACTTTTTATATTATGATTTTCTTCTGCCAAGTCAGTAAAGTATTTTTAATTGTACACATGAAATACACAGAGCAAAAAGGACATAATCCTATCAAATGAATAACTGTATTTGGAACCTCATTATGTCAACACATCATCACAAATGGTAAAATTGTTCTCCAAAATCATTCTCCACCTTTTTGCTTTATTTCCTATTCAGGGTTACTAGATGGACCTGAAGTTCAAATTAAGTCCTTCATATTTTAGAAAGTGTGAAGTCTTTAGTTGAAAGCTATTAAAAAACAGAATAGTCTTATTCTTTTAATATATTTTTTACTTAAGCAATTCCTGTTGTCTGTAAGTCTCATAATAGCAGCATGCTAATCTACAGTATTTAAAATACATACATAACATCACCAATATCTGTAATCTGAGCAATGCAACTTTGTCAACTCTTCACTGCAGTTTATGAACTTTAATAACTTGTGCAGATATGAATAGTTCTTTTTCAAGTCCTGTATAAATAACACTTTATTTCAATATTTCTTTAGTATATTACACTAGGTTGGAAATACAAGAAAAAGAAAAGCTTCATAGAGTTGCTTGGAAGAAGTGTGACTGATCAGAGGAATTTAATGTCACTTGAAATAACAAATAACTGTAAGCATTATAGTTTCTTGTTTTCACATTGCAATAACAATACAAAATTTTCTTGAATTACTGTTCTGTTCTTTCACAGCTGTGTTATTAATTTGTTTAATGAGAATCAGTCATAAATTTACACACTTAGAAGTAGACATTAATAACCTGTTTTTCCCAGGTGTTGAACTTTCTCAGAGTTCAGTGAATGCTATGGGGCGTGTAGCACCTCTGTAGGTCAGGCCATGAGATGCACACTTAAGCACCTAATGAAAGGTGACCTGACTCTCACAGGAGATTGAGCTTCCGTATTGAAGTTAATGAACCTACAGCACTTACTGTATCTGAAAATCAGATTAAATTTAGCTACATGACTTTATACTAACAAACAAGCCAAATTCTAATTAATATGGAGAAAATGCTAATCTTTTGATCCTGTCATTGCATTCCTGTCATTCACCTGTCTGCTTTTTTCTGTTTTGCAGGGGGATATATTTTTTATTCTTTTAAAATTTTCTGGCCTTCTGTACCTCTGTAGGAATGTCACTTTCCACAGTATTTTTGATTGAATTATTCAGAAATGCAAGTGTATTTCTGGTTTCCTGTGATGACTTGACAGGAAATGGAAAGTTGGGAGAAGATAGTACATGTCAGATAAGTGCTGTTTACAAGATTTATGACATCTCTTGACATGTTCTGAATGTTGGCAGTTTTTCTCCTCTGGATTTATGAGGATTTTAGATCCAAATTGAAATAATTTTTTTGTTCCAAAAAGATCAAAGATTTAAAAATACTTATGTGTCACTTGGAAAAAAGGCAAATTATAAAGAAACATGCATGTACTTCTTTTAACATTAAAATTGCCTCCTTTGGGACATTACAAAGACTGTGCTATTTCGCAGAAGCACTTAGGCACACCGTCTCAGAGTAGTTGAGGTCTGAAGGCACCTCTGGAGACAATCTAGTGCAGCTGCCTGCTCAAAGCAAAGTAACCTAGAACAGGTTATTCAAAACTCAGGTTTTGTCAGGTTTTCACAAAAAAGACAAGTTAGCTCAGAGTTCATGTTGATTCCATTCCAATACAATCCGTTATTGGGGACAAATATTCTTGTTTCCCTGTTTAGTTTAATGAATGCTTAAATAAATTCAACCTGTATTTTACTATGTCAAATTGTATTTTAGTCTCCATTATTCCAAATACAGAACCTTAGGAATTAGCTGTGAATTTCATATTTGAAGATGAAAAAACAGTATAAAGTTTTCATATTTATTTTTCCATGTTCCCCTCTTGGGCAACAGAAAGACTTTCAAATTGTACTTCACATTTTACAGTGGAGACTTTAGTATAACATTACGGGTTTCTAGCAAACTAGTTTAGAAAATCTCAATCTGTTTATATGGAATCTGGCAATGAAACTGTTTTTGTGATAGTTGATGCTTGGATTTAATTGAAGATGGACTATAAGCTGATGGTAGACTGCAAAGGATTATTACATAATTAATACAGTGAAAACTGCATAGTGATAGGTTTACCTTAATCTTAACAGATTGGGACTAGAAAAGTTTTCTGAATGAAAAATGATTTCTTTTCCCCCTCAGGAAATTATTTTGCGTGAAAATGGGTTGTCTCAGTCGGGCTTTTTTGTTTGTTGTCCCCTCCAGTGAAAACATGCTATAAAATAAGTGTGTCCAACTGTTAAGGAAGTTAGACCAGTACAATGGACTTACAGAAGCAAGTACAGCACAGTGCCACAAAGATGACTAGAGTCCCAGCTGTGAGAGTCATTTCACCAGGTTTCTGTGATGGCTACCATATCAGAGTTTTCCCGTTGCACAACAGCCTCCAGCTCCTCCTGTTTATTGCCCACGCTGCATGCATTGGTGTATAAAATGTCAGCACTTGCAAACCAGTTTGACTCACACAGCAATGTTTGATCAGAACACTCCTTTATCTACCAATGTTTTGCTACAGCTTAACACAGTCTTTTATTAGGAAAAATGCACAAAGACCATTATTTTTTTTACTTAATTCTGATATAAGCCTTTATGTTCTAGACACTGTTGTTAACAGAAGAGCCACTCCTAAACAATTTATACCAAAGACAAAAAGAGAAATGACAATTGTCAGTGTCAACCTTATTCTTAGCCATGGGGGAAAAAAGAAAGCTTTGGAGCTCTGATTTTGGTACATTCTTTTGCTGAGGTCCCCATCTAGAAGAGTCACTGAACTGAGTAACAGGTCTCAGCTGAGGTCACTCTCTTCTACAATGATCCAATAATTTTACTGATATTCTTCCCAGCTCCTTATTATTACTAATTTCTCCCAACTACTTCAGGCTTAATATCTTCATCCTAATGCTGCAGAGATTGTTGATTATTATTCATCTTTCTAGCAGAGCTACTTGTTCAACTCATTTGCACAGAAGCAGCAAATTAGTGATGCTCCACTACAGTAGTTTATTGGAGTTTAATGTACTAGTTCCTCTGCATTGGCTTACTGAAACTATTTCAGATAATGTTTTACAATAGCTTTACTTTTGCAAGTATCAGTCACTTTGCATCTATTATGCTGGTTTGTGTGTAATTTTGATAGAAGTAATTTACCGAAGTTCCATAATATTCTATTTAAAATATACTGAAGAGATATTTTCTTCCTTTTTTTTTTTTTTTTATTACAATGAAAAGTAAAGTGCAAAAGTTGAGAGCAGCATCACTGGTATTTGTTTATACAAATTGATAGCTTGTGCCAGTAGGTCCTGCACTACAGCTTGCAGGAGATGTTATTATGCCCAGTGACTAGGGAAGGAAAATGAATCAAAATCAAACACAGGATTGAACTGCTGAGTACTCAGTATTTGCCTTGTTCTGATTAATTAATAAAGTATAACTTTATCTTTGACTTATGCTTATCTGACCTATGGCAAACACCAGTACTTTACATCCTGATTATAGTTATTAAATGGTCAGTAGTTTTCATTCAGTTTCAGATCTCCATATCCCTTCCTTTGAATGTGTGACAAGTTTTTGCTTTCTGTCAGTGCTAGTTGTTAGAAGATACATCATGAGTTGAATTAATCTCATGCAACATTGAAAATCTACCACAGAAACAGCCTTATCTATGATTTTCCCTCTGGGCTTCCTGTATAATCACCAGACCTATTTTAGCTGTCTACTTTAGGATGAGATGAATCATGAGCTAGAAGTGCTTATTTCTCACAATTGATCAAACTAGAAAGGGACATGTAGATGGGATCAAATGAATCCATGCAGTGTACTTGGTTTAATTTAATTTCTTCTTTACCTGAAATTACTTTCTTTCTGAAGGTGAGACAGTACAGATCAAAACATTTTAAGCTAAATAGGGACAGTTCACACATCATACAATGCATGCATAAGGTCTGTGTACAACATAAAGATTCATATGAGTGCTCAGGAAGTATCAACATACCACATGTCATAGCTCTGATGTGTTAAACAAATAGTTAATATCTTGGGGTTTATGACAGTGGATTGTTCAAATTTTAAGAAAAGTTATGGGTTTGATTTTTTGAAAGCATGGATGTCACATCAATAATGGAATCTTTTTTCTGTCCTGAATTAGGAGAGGGAAAGGACAGCTTCACAGCAAGTTATCAGGAAGGAGGACATAGAGTTTTATTCACAGATAAGAAACAGACTGAGAATAACCTATCAGAGAAATACTGTGAAGAAAAAGCTTAAATATTGTTATTAGCATAAATAAAATGTTTTAACAATTTTTTCTGCTTCTGTGTGTTAGAAAAATGTACAACTCCACACATCATGAGCTTTTTCCCCATAATGTATTTTTTGATGTTAATGACAAATCTGGGCACAAGAGAACACTCACTTGCCTATCTACAAGCCACAGAATATTTTGAAACAAAACTTCTATTTTTTTACCTATAACTGAACCAGAATATATTTTTTTCTTTATTTCTTCTTCCGTATTTTTTTGTACTGTGCTTCTCTTTGACAGTCTAACTGGCTGCCTGAAGTGTTCTAGCTACATCCCAATGTCTTAAAATTCAGACATCTTTAGAGCTCATGGTATTTACAAAAAATAAGGGTATCTATCTATTTTCGTGCTTGTGAACATACATGCACACACACACACACACACACACAGAATTCACAGAATCACAGAATCATAGAATTACTCTAGTTAGGACTCTAGGTATTATCTTTCAGTTTTGTTTTTCTGTGGGAGCTGAACTCTCCACACACAAAAAACCCCTGAAAAAGCTTTTAAGTCAAACCACTTTTTTTTGTAATTGGATGCAAAAGTGCAAAACATGTTAGGAAACAGAACAAATTCTTGCAATTCAGACACTGTATTAGGACTAAGAGACAAATATTCTCACTAGCCTCTTACCAGAAGGAATGTTAGAGTGTTTTTAACAGGAGTCTTGACTGTTGCAGTAGGTATATGCTGATAAAGGTGATCCTTTTCCGTTGTTGTAGACATTGATCCACCTTATCCCTCAAAATATGCTTAAATTTTGATGAAAATGTAGAAATATTATTGAATGAAATAAAAATGCATGAAATCATAAAGGGGAGAATGCTGTTTAGACAAAAATGCATTCTATTCTAAATACTTGTGGGACAGAAATGACACCATTCTCGTAAAAAATAAAAGGAATAAAAGGCCATCCCAAGTAATCCGACTGAAAATGGTCCCAACTCTGGTGCTTTGAGCAGTCATCTAGGGAAGTAAATGCTTTCAATGTTGTCAATGGTCTAAAAAACCCAAACATAATTAACCAATTAATTTAGTTAATGTGCTAATGAGCTGAAACAAAAAACAAAGAGGGTTTGAGAAACAACTTATGAATTGCAGGCAAAAACAGTACAAACTTGATTTATGAAACAAACAATAAGACATTTAACCCCACTCCGCACAAAAACACACTAAGACTTCACGCTACATAAAAAAAACCCCACATAAAAAACAAACAGACAAAGACATATGGAGACTAATCACATAACTGAGACAGACTGCAAACATCCAGCCCTCAAAGGGAAAAGATTTCGAGCTGTTCCTGCTTCTTGTGGAAATGCAGTGTCTACAAATCGATGCACACATCTCTCAGTGTTAGCAGGCATTAAAATCCAGTTCTCTGTTCCATGCTTCCATGAGCATGAGTCTTCCATTTCCAAAATGCCTATTCCTATGGCCAGGAACAAGGGGACGAAAAGGACACTGAGATGCTGGAGTCTGTTAGAAGAAAAAGTCGCATGGCTATTGAAGGGTCTGGAGAACAAGCCTTATGAGGATTGGCTGAAGAAACTGGGATTGTTTGGTCTGGCAAAGACTAATCTTGACCCTGGTACACAAACTGCAGCTTACACTGTGGGTTTTTTTATTTCTTCATAGAATATCTAATTGAAAATAATACAGGAATGATGAGAGAAGGACTACTAAAGACCAGGAGGTTGAGGGGAGACATTATTGCTATTTGCAATTACCCTAAAGGAGATTATAGAGAGATGGGTGTCAGTCTCCCAAGTCACTAGCAATAAGATGAAACATCCTTAAATTGTCCCTGGGAATGTTTAGACTGGACATTAGGAAGCAATTCTTCACTGAGAGAATGGTCAGGTACTGGAACAGCCTGTCCAGGGAGGTGGTGGATTCAGTATCCCTGAAGATGTTAAAAACACTTGTAAATGTGGCACTTGGAGACTTGGTTTAGTGGACATGGTGGTATTGAGTTAACGGTTGGATGTGCTGGATCTTGGAGGGCTCTTCCAACCTTAATGATTCTATGATTCTATCCCATGATTCTAAAGTATTTATCCTATACATAGTGTTCCAAGAAAAGGAAAAAAAGAATAAGATACAAAATGTTTTATGAGCTTCCTAGAAGCAACATTCATCAAAGGCAATTAAGAATAATGACATAATTGCTAGTTCAGGTAATCCACAAGTAGCATGTAACTTTGTGTTTGTGGAGAAAGGGAAGATGAGAGCAACATTTACTTATCTTTTTCGTATTTTATCTCTAGGACAGGTGTTATATGTCTTTGTCTAGTTATGAAGAGCAGCTATTGGGCAAAGTGGACCTTTAATCAGACCTGTTAGAGCCATTCTCATGTTCTTGTATCTTTATCAGTCTGTAATAAAAAGAAGAAACCAGGAGACAGGAAGGTGCTAATTAATGTTTACAGTAGAACTAAACTATTAAAGAACTTGAAAAAAAAGGCTAAGAAGAATTGATGTAAGCCTCAGAGGTAGCATGACACACCCTTGGAGGCCTATGAAGTGTTTCATTCCACAGGCACAATCCCTAGTAAAGGGCACGGGAGGGATGTTCTCGTATAGCAAAGGCCCTTGCTTTTACTAAGTCACTTATGCAGCACCAGAAGAAAGAGAAAGAAGAAAAAAAGCATATGCTTCTTTCCCCAGTGCTGAAAACCTGTATTTTGGTAAACACTGGATTTGGTTTAAATAAAAATACATTTAAATATCATGTAAAGGTAAAACTGACTCCTTGGATGATGATCTAGAAATCCAGCATTTATCATCTACTTGAGCTGCCACTAAAACTTACTGAGATGCTCTAACAGGGCCAGTTCTAGACTAATTGGCTGTATTTCTACTTAAGCTCCTGTATCAGCCTAGACATGATGACATGAGGTCTGAAAAGGGGAAAAAATAGAAAGAAAAGTTTTATTTGTATAAATGGTAGATGTAGGACTTTTATAGAATAAACCAAACAAGCTTGGAAGGGCTAGAGTGCACCTTTCATGGCGGAAAATGCTTAAGAGAGGGTGAAAAGGGAAAGCAAGACATAAGGAACACTGATAGCCAAGAGTATCACAACTAATTGTTTTTCCCCTTGTTTCATTTAGTTAACTTCTGAAAGTTCAACTTCAAAACTTAGTTTAAAGGCTTATTTACTTCTTTTTAGCATTGAACAGTCTGACTTTGTTGTTCCTAAGCTTTTCCTTGCATTATAAATGTAAATTTTATAAAGTTCCGTGCTGCTTAAGTGCTTGGTTTCGACCATAGTGCCATCCACTTAATTGTAAGGAAATGTGAAGAGACAGCTATACCAGAAGGTTTTATTAAAGTATTGAAAACCAGCTAGCTATCTGCACAAGCCAATTAAGTGGCACTGCATGTTCCCAAAGTAGAAAGTACATTGAATTACATGTAAGTTGGTATTGTATTCAGCAAATAAATCAACCCTTAGACACTCTATAAAATTAATCAGACACAATATACTCCATATGGACTAGCAGTCATTTCACACCAGGTTTATTTAGAAGGTCACCTGGTTGGTTGGGGGCATCTGGTTGGCTCAGTTGGTAGACCATGGGACTCTGAATTCCTGGGTCATGGGTTCAAGCCCCATGTAGGACATCTTGAGACAGTACTGTAGGCTGACCCTGCTCCAGCAGGGGTGGTTGGACTTAGATTATCTTTTTGAGGTCCCTTCCAAGCTCTAACATTCTGTGAAAGCTACTTTATAAGATATCACTGAAAGGTGCTCATCTCCCTCTGCTCACTATGTTTGAGCCATTCTACTTGCTGCCAATCAGAGACTGACAGAGTGCAGTGCAGGAGGCCAACCCTATGCTGTGCTGTTTCAAAGGAAGTGTCACTATCAGGTCAAGGGATGGGTTCTGTCTACTCTGTTGTCGTGAAACCTGAAGTAGTGGCTACAGTTCTGGAGTCCCCAATACATAAGAAGGACAAGGAACTGTCAGAGCCTGTCCAGATGAAGACCATGGGGATTGTCAGAGGGCCAGAGCACCCCTCTTATGAAAATAAGCTGAAGGAACTGGGGCTGTTCAGCCTAGAGAAGGACATTAGAGAATGTGAGGACACTAGAGAAACCTTCAAGTATGCAAAGAGGAACTACAGAAAACTGGACAGGGACTTTTTGAGAGAGAATGCAGTGATGAGAATAGGGCAAATAGTTTCAAACTAAAAGAAGGTAGATCAAAATTAGATTTGATGAAGAAATTCCCCATTATGAGGGTGGTGAGGTACTGGAACAAGTTGCACAGAGAAGTTGTGGATGTCCCCAGAAGTGTTTAAGGCCATCTTGGATGGGGCTCTGGCCAACCTGGTTCATTGAGATATGTCACTACCTATGGCAGGGGGGTGGAAACTAGATGATCTCTGGGGTCCCTTCCAACCTAAACCATTCTATGATTCTGTGATTCAATTTCTAACTCATGGCTTGGGCATTTACACAAATCTACGCAAGTTAGGCAGATCTTCCTTTCTTATTTTTTATTAATTCACAAAACATCTTTGAAATACTCATGGAACAAATAAATGAAAGAATAAAGAGCAAATAAATTAAGGGGCACAATCTCAAGGTGATTAAACCTTGAGAAGACTGTGAATAGGGAATAATATTAATTGAAACAAGCGGGAGTTCATAGAATCACAGAATGGTTTGGGTTGGAAGGGACCTTCTGAGACCATCTAGTCCAATTCATCTGCAGTGAGCAGAGACATCATCAACACATCATCTTCACTATATACCTAATGAATTTCAGGTTTTTGTCTCAATTTTGTGTATAAAACAGAACATAAGGGATTACTGCAAAAATCACCGACTTTAAGAGCAGCTGCTGAATTCCTATAGCTTGCATTATTTACTAATTTAAAAAAAAAAATGTGTTTTGTATTTTATCTCAGTGATTCTTTTCCCCACACGCTTCAGAAGCCAGAAAAATAAATGCAATATTTTCTTCTCCTTGGAAGTGACATCACTAGCTGCACATATCCTGAGACTCAAAAAAATATAGGAAGTTCTGTTTCCAAAATATCCTCTTTGACTCATAGGTAGATGTAGCTGAAACAGTTCCAAGAGTGCTATAAGCATTTGGAGAAGTAGAACATCGCCAGTTCTGAAAATGAGAACACTATTATTGACATGAGTCAGCACTTAAGGAGATACAATTGCTTGCAAAGTCACTAATTGGATCTCTGAGTATTATTTCAGTTCTACTTTAGGCAACACTTATACTCTAACATATATTGGATAGAAATACACTTTCCACAATCAAATGACTGTAAGAACAGTTATTTTATGCTCTCCATTTTGTAATTTCTAATATGCCTTTTTCTCCATGTGACTTTTATCAGGCTTTATGGAGATGATAGGATAAGTATTTATCTTTTCACTGGTGTCATGATTTAAAAACTTACATGATATGATTAACCAATTAATTTAGCTAAGGTGCTAACAGGCTGAAATGAAAACAATACAAGGGAGTTTTTAAGAAACCCCAAACTTATGAATTACAGGTGAAAAACAAAACTTACTCAATTTGGCTAAAAGGCAACAAGGTATTTAATTCACCCCACATAAAAAGACATACACATAAAGACATAGAGAGATTAATCAAAATGTTCTTACATAACTGATCAAGAAGAGGAATCCACCAGCTCATTGCTATGCTGATGGGCGGCTCCAGCATGGGGAGGGTGGTGGTACATCTGCACCGAAGTCTTGCTTCTCCGGTCCGTGGCATCAGTCCGGGCCAGGATCGCTTGACATTAGGTCTGGGCTGGGGGAAGCCGTGTGGTGTCAGGTTGGGGCCAGGATCAGGGTTGCACCTCCTGCGCCAGGCTCGGCGCTGCGTGGGGCCATCTTTCCTCACCTTGCCATTTACAAGGTGGGCTCAAGGTAACCAGCGCTTTCATCACCTTACCTATTGACACCCCTTAGGGCAGGTCTTGGGACAGTGTCACCTCCCTCAGCACAGGTCACTGGGGGGAGGGGGTCCTCCCAAAGCAACATAACTTTTTTTCTTCATAAAAGCACAAATCTGTACATCTGAAAATTCTGGTAATTTTCAGACTGCAACAATACCTTAGATTTAGTCCTTGGCACAATTTATGTGACAACAGAGATTTGCTGTGACATGCTGCAAAGATGACTTGTTAATTCTTCAAAGATTTAGAGCATGTGAAAACCCAACAACCACAGTGTTGTGCACATACTGGCAAGTTCTGTTCAGCTCAGCAACATCATGATTTGGCCATGATCGCTTGCGTATGTTGATTTGCAGTTTAGTCTGCCACTTTCTTAGTTTTCTTCAAAACCTGAGTTTTCAGAACATTGAATTATAACATAAAAGGGGAATTTAATGAACAATTTTGCCTCTCCCATTCTGATGGTCCAGCATCTTTCTCTGAGGAAAGCCTTGCACTTGACAGTCTGTCAGACTCCCTTTTAAGATGTTAACCTTGCTTTAAGTGTTGAAAATCAAGCAGTGTGATACTATACAACTTTGGGGTGCATGTCAAGCAAAGTAAAGGGAGTAGGTGGGAGGAGAAGCAGAAAACAACCATTTCAGAAATTATGAAAGTGTTAATAAACCTACGAAATCTTAGTGCAGCTTTGTCTGTGAATGTGGTCAGGTTTATGGCATGTGCAAATCACTACTGAATTACTAAACTGATGGATATTAACTTAATGATGTGATTATCTAATAGATATTATTTTAATTTATAATCTGACAGTACTATTGAATTTTCTAATATATATATTTACAGGTCTTAGTACAGTGAACAAAGACTGTGATCAAAATTCACCATTTTAATGCTACTAATAATGATACTAATACAGTTAATGAACTATCAAATAGGGATGAGCCTCTTATTCCTGTGTGGTGTTATTATCACATTATTGTCCACACCTGGAAAAGTCTTATGGTATGTTAATCTTCCAGATCTGTTTCAGTATTAAACACAGATCTAAAAATCCTAACTACAGTTCTAAATAATGGGATTCATAAAACATAATTTTTATAAACAGAGATCTTCCTGGGTTCATTAAAGACAGACAACAGACAGAGCATGTTAGAGTACTCCATTCCAACAGCTCACAAAATAAATTCTTTGAGTCTATGATTATATGGCTTAAGGTCCCTTCCAGCCAAAAACCATACAATGATTTGTGTGATTCTGTGAAGAAGAATGAGCATAAACTGGTTCAACTATAGCGAAGAAAGGGTTAAAACACATCAGCAGAGATTTGTTTCTCTGTCAGCAGAAAAGCACAGTGTAATGACTGTCTTTAAATGTAATTTTTATGTCTGAAAGGATAAAAAGTAATTAAAGCTGTTGGCCTTTCTTATTCTTTATCTGAATTAATTTCTTTGATCACTGGCTTATTGCAGTGATCTGTTGATTCTGGACTTGCATTGTGTTCTTGTGCTAGCACTACTGAGAAAATATCTCCTGTACACTTATAATGAACAGGCTCAAATTGCCCTGTAAAGTGACACTTATCATTAACTCCCCCTTCACCAACTGAGAGTGGGAACGTTGACACATTAAAGACAGTCTGAGGACAACTGCTGGTAACTTCAAATGCCGTTAGATCAAACCCTTCTCCATTTCCCCACGATGAATATCATCACTGCAGATGAGGAAAATGAAGAACTATTCTTGCTCTTATTATATGGGTATCGAGTGGTATTGACATCAAGGCCCACCACGTTACCTGTGTGAGATTTGCAGGCTAGGAGAGGCATCTCAAGAAACAGCAGCTGAAACTACATCTATTCAAGAGTCATAATGAAAAAGAGTCATATATTTAAACAACAGGAAATATCTATTCCATGTCCTAAATTCCAGAAAAACCACTTCAGACATTTAGAAATCAAACTACTGCATATTAAAATGCTAATTACTTGGATAAATACAGGAATGATGAATGAAATTTTATGCATCCAAGCATATCAGATGTGACGAACTGTTTAAGCCTCTGGACTTAAAGTCTCAGAATGGGAATCTCAATGCGTAAACAGTGGGCAACAGGGTGAAATCACTATTCCTATTTTACAGATGAGGAAAAAAGACTACAGAGGCAATGTGTTTCAGATACTGGGCTTTGAGATGAACAATTTGCATTTTTTTCCCGCTGTGTAACAGAGCTTTAGTTTCACTCTTTAAAATACATATATACAGCATTTGGGAGTAGAGAGGTCCCCTGTGTGCCACCTTGCACAGCTTTTCATCTCTCTGGTATTTGAACAGGGTGCCTGATAAGTAATGTATAAGAAAGACAGCTGAACTGCCACAGCCGTGATTTAATCCCTGTTCTTTGTCTTCCCAGCTATCTTGTGATTGGTGCTTACTGTCACATCATTGCTGTTTGACTTCTTCTTCCTGTAGCAATAGGATTTCATTCATTTACCAATTTCAGCTACAGACAGCCTATGTTCATTCTTTTTTAATAAGAATTAGTGTCATCTTTCCTCCTGGAACAGAACCATAATTCTCCTGTGGAATAGCTCCTGCTGTGTGGAAAATATGTTTACAGTATTTTATGGAGGGTCCAGCTTAGGAATTTAAGAAAAATGTGTGTAAGTTCTGGCCTCTATCCCCACAATCCCTGCCAATGTGCGAAGCACATTAAGCATTTGCAGATGTACAGCTGTCCAGCACATGAGACAACACCCTCTGGGTAGCTATTGCCACTGGGGCTATTACAAGTTGGAAACCAGCATTTCTACACAGGCCAGGAAGCTAAAGTCTTACAAACTCATTCATGCATTTTCCTCTACTGTATTTTTAGAATGAATACAAAGACCCAAGGCAGTCCTTTTGTTCCTGCTACCATACTCTTTGCTGCTTCTCTGATTGATTTAGTGTACGGCTAAGACTGCTTCCTGCAGGCGTATAACTGAGCTGCATTGACCCTAATTGGCTTAGAAAGTCTGCCAGCATCACAGCACTATTTGCTTACCCTTTGGTATCATATTAGTTTGGAGGAGAAAAAAAAATCAGTATAAGCTTTCATTTTCAGATGCTGTAGAAAAAAACAAAATAAAGACAGCACCAATTCTTAGTCTAATTTAAGACATTGCCCCAGATGGATCCTGATTGACCCAATTAACTGAAGGACCTAATTTGAGAGCAAGGTTGCTGTGGGCACTGGCTGTTATCAGAGGACAGATGCATACATCTCCATTGTGGGTTAAGAGCATCTTCATTCTGAATTATCCTGTGAAGGTGCCTTTCTCTCCCCCTAAGTGTTAAATATGCTTATGTTTTCAAATTAAGTAATTCTGTTAAGTACATACACATTGGTGAAATTAATCAGGACTTAAGCAGAAGTGACAATTTGAATGGGAATATTTGTGTAAAGCAAGAATAACAGCAGTGCAACTGTGGTTTCTTATTTATATAAAGCTGATACTAAATCTGTTGATGTTGCCTGACGTATGATTTTTCTAATGGCCTAGTCACTGAGCTCAATTTAACCACCCATGTCTTTTTTGGTAAAGACTCAGCAAAACTGAGTCTTCAGTCAGAGAGAGATTTTTATACAACGTTGGTTGTTTGGTTGGGTTTGGGTTTTTTTGTCAGAGAATGTCCATTCACTGAAACTGAAAATTCTGAGCCTGAGGTTATTTTTGTTCTATGGGTCTCTTCTTTAGACTGGGAAAACACAGAAGTGAATAGGTCTTAAATTTAACCTTTTATGTAGGTTTTCAGGCCTAAACACTCTTGTGCAGGACAGAAACGTCAGTATAAGCACTGGCTTTGGTTTAGGGAATCAGTCTTTAAACTAAAGGCTGTATCATGCACCAGAAGCACAGGCATGGTGGCTAACCATCACAGAAACTGCCTCCCACAGAGGATCAACCAAGGCACAAACTGATAAAAAACCGAAGGCCATATTGTTTTGGGGCAAATAGGAAAGTTTTTAACAGGGAAGGCATTGTAGGAAATTCACAGAAAAAGGATCAAAATTTCTAGGTGACTGGGAAGACTGAAGCTATTTGAAGGACAAAGATGTGTCACAAAACATTGATTTTATACTGGTTGTTCTGCAAACATGGATTCCGTATGCCGTGGACACGCATACTAGACTCATAAATGGAATAATTGCATATAGATGGCTTACAGACAAGGATGCAATTGTTGTTTTTGCTCCTGCCTATAAAACTGCTGTCACTTAATCACAGGCTTGTGTTGCACACTTTAATTGTCAGACTGTTGGAACTCTTTGAGGACTGGTTTTATTTGACTGAAAATGTCTTTGCGCATCCAGAAGTTCAAATGGGATGGATGAAAGCATTTCTAAATGGCTGGAAATTATTTCCTTGAAAAACATTTTTTCATCTTTTCCATCAAGATTGCCCTGATCCATCAACTAACACTAGTGAGAAGCTTGAGAAGTGACTCATTCTGAGTTACAGTCCTGAGAGTTGTTTTATGAGCTAAATACACACTATGGCAAAATGCCTTATTTTTAACTCAATGCTGGGATGAGATCCAGGATATCTTTATCTGAAATCACTTCCCTTTTCTCTGTAGGTCTGTGGGAGAAAACCCAGGATCAGGGGTTAGCCAGTGCAGGCCAGAAGAAGCAGAGTGTGTTTGAATACCTCTGCATAGCTGTTTGGATATTGAGAATCTTTCTTAACTGTAGGGAAGACCTCAGCACTTATGTTAGGTGAAAGATGATTCTGTGAGTCTGCACATTGCAGAGACAGCTGCTTAGAAGCAGCCATATCTGTACACACTATGTGAAAAGTATATCTGAATAGGTACCATACTCAAAGCTTCCTAGCAGATTCCTCTGAGCTCTCACACTGCAGTTTTCTTTTTCAAGGTTAGCGTCTGTTAGTAAAGAGATGAAATGAAAAGTTCTTTTGAGAGCATTTCAGCTGCCATTAGCTACAGGCATCATTTGCTCTCCTTTTCGTTACAAGGAATCAAATCTTCCTACAGTTTGAATGTGGTTTGCCACGTCTATTTATGTGTCAGCTCCAAGACCACGCTCAAGAGAAGAGCTCAGAAACACAAAAATAATGAGACTGTGTAATCAAACACTGTCCAAAGGTGTTCACCTAACAGATGGCTTAGAAAAAAAGAAAACCAAACCTACTCTGTGGTTTCCTGAATTGAAATATTTGACTTTGCAACTTCAAAGTTCTTCCAGCACATTCCTGTGTGTTCATAGTGGGAAAGATGTTACATAAACACAGATTATTCGTCAAACAGACTGAATATAGTAAAGCAAATGCAAGCTTATGTGAAGCCATCTTTAGCAGAGTGCTGTTGCAGTTCCACAGCACACGAAACCCTATATTTGGACACAAAGCATGTTCTGCAGCAAGTTGCACTGTAATTTAGGCAGAACATAATTTTGAGATTTAAAATTAGGAAATCTATTACAGCGTCAAGTACTGAATCTCAAAAATAAATTTTCAGCACTGAAATGCAAATGATTTAACACCACTGATCATGTGGTACAAAATGCATTCAGTGGGATTTTAATAGACAAAGATATAATTAAATGAAATTATATACAATCTTTCAGTTTAATACATCTACATATGCACACACACAATAGGCAGCCTGATCACTTTAACTTCTAGCTATTGCTAGAAAATTATGGCTCAAATAACTTCTTATTTGACACATAATGAGAAAACCTTCTGCTTATACTGTAATTTCTCCCCAAACCTTATAAACTGTGCCAGGCAGTGCCTCCATTTGAGATATTAAGGACATTGTTAGACACATTAAGGTTTGAGGTAAGAAGCAAGCGACCAGACCAAAGTAATGTCAGAAGCTGTGACAGAGCCAAGGACAAAGTAGTAAATAGATCATACAGATGGAGCATCAAACATCCACCTAGTCACATATATCTATCAACGTTACAAAATTCTAGCCCCAAATTACAGTGCTCTCCCTCTAACTCGCTCTAAAATGTCTGTAATGACAACGATTCACCAGAGAAAGCCTTCTTTGTACTATTAATTATTTACGTATTCAATCAATTGTTTATACTGCTTTTGCTATTCATGTCATAATTGACACATTGTTTTTAAATATGTTGGCTAATTTTATTGTAAAATCCTCCAGATCATGTTCTCCGTTGGATAGTAACTGAGTTCATCTTTACAAACCATTGTGCACCTTCCATGTGACAACTGCTATTAGACCATGTTCCCCTGCAGTTTGTTTATGACAGGGCCAAATGGGACTGTGTGAAAATGACTCCTGATGTCAAGATGTATGAAATCTCTAGCTTATCCCTTGTCCACTAGGCAATTATCCTGCCACAGAAAGAACTTGGATTGATTTGATATGACTTTTTAGTTTCTTGACAAATCCGGGTCAGCCCTTCCTTATCACCTTATCTGCAGGGTGCATCCAAACTAATTAACAACTTGCTCCAGAATGTTTCTGGTATTGAGGCTAAGCTGATGGACCTAGGTCTTCCCTCTTACCCCTTATTAAAAATAGGTGCAATGTCTCTTCAGAATGTTCCTCACTCTTCAGGGAATTAACCCGTTTTTCAGGTATTTTTAAACATCAGTATCTCCTAGATTTTGCCTGTTTCTTTGTGTGTAAAAGGTGAGACACTTACCTTGCCTTGACATTAACTCTTTAAAGTGCACACTTATAATTAATATTTGCAATTCAATATATTTTAAAGAAAGCTTAGATTTAAAAATCCATGTATACTTCTTTGTATAACTTTAACAACCAGGACACATAATATCTTTCACAAATCATTGAATTCTGTGAACATCCCATTTAGATGACATTCAGTTTTCTAGTTGTTAAGAGAAGTAGAATCTGGAGGACTTGAAACCCAGGAGATTTCTCCTCTCTAGTCTATTTGTTCCCAAGCATATGTGTTGCCAGGAGCAAAGCTAAGTATGTGCTGTAAATCATGGGATGGTAGGAGGGTGAATGGATCTCTGGAGATCATGTATTCCAGCCTCCCTGACAAAGCAGGCCCTTCTAGAGCAGATGACACAGGGACACGTCCCACAGTCGAAGGCTCCACAAACTCTTTGGGTAGTCTGTTCCAGGTCTCCCTTACTGTCACCATAATATATCCTCATAAGCTAGATGTCCTTCAATTTCAGGTGTTCACAGATTTTTTTTCCTTGTATCTCTGTAGCAGTGTAATGCTAGAAATATTAATTGTTTGGGATCATATTATTTTAATTCCTGTCTCTGTGATGGTTCTTTATACAAGGATATGATTAGTGCTAGCAATTAAGATTTGCTATAACTTTAATGTGATATGATTACATAATAAGATCAGAAACAAACTATATTTGGAAGATCTGATACAAGACAAATTGACTTTTTTATTATAACTATCTCACCACCTACTTAATTTTATTTGTTTATTTACAGCTGCTGCTGTTATTTGTACAAACCTTTAAGCTGCAACACCTACTTGGTTAGGAAACACCTTTAATACCTTTAAAACACCTTGAAGGACTTGATGTGGTCCACCTTTTCATTTCCTCCTATTTATTTCACACTAAGAATCATATTGCCTCATGAGCTATCAGATATCCATCAGGCACATGAAATTCATAGAATAAATAGAAATAGCAGTGTGACAGCACATAGCTATGAGAAATACTATTTATCACGTCAGTTTCTCAAACTGAAGGCACACTAATGAGCAGACTTAAGTATGTGACTTCAGCCATCAAAGTCAGCTAAACAGACTGTATGAATGTCTCTTCAGCATCCTGTTCTCTGAAAGATGCCAAAATGTACTTCCATTATTTTGGTTATACTTGCTGCATATTCCATGAGCTAATAAAAACACTTTAATAAAAAAAAAAATTAGTGCTGTGTGAATTCCTGTATGGAAGGGAGAATGGATATAGGACAGTTTAGCACAGCTCAGGCACTGACTGGGTCATGCAGTTGAGGTGCAGCTGACACCGGGCAGAGTTAATGAGATGCCATAGAAACCCTTCTTACATGTTTTTTTTTAGCCTCTCATTAGACATTTTTGTGTCACTGTTACTGGAGGCATTTAAGACATGTAGATATGACACTTGTGGACATGGTTTAGTGGTGGATTTGATAGTGTTAAGTTAATGGTTAGACTCGATGATCTCATGGGTCTTTTTCACCTGATATGAATAGAATCACCTATGATTCTGTTCTTCTACTCAGTGAAACTTCTCAAGATGTAGTAGCTTGTTTCTAGATGAAAAGTAACTTTTCTGTCAGAAACCTACAGGTGATGAGGATTCCACTACAAAGACAGTAGATTTGTGATTCCAACAGTTGTGTCCAAACTCCAGCACTGTTCTAAGAGTTTATGTACTGGAAACATGACAGGTCTTGAAATGAGAGCCTCATAAATATAGGAGTACTTAGAACCTCTTATGTTATGTTATGATTCCTATTGTTTTAAACACTTTGCTTATTATTTTTACATATCCATAGTGAGAATTCTGTTGGATCCAAAGGGTGATTGCTCTGTTTATGCCACTATGAAAACCTTTGAATCTCAAAACACCCTGGGGAACTTAGGGCAACTTTCAGCTTACCTAATGTTAATCATCCAGACATTATCCCTAATGATTCTATGATTAGACATCACAACTAATTGACTTATGCAACCTTTCCCAATTGCCATGGGAAAAAGACAGATATGTCTTGAGGACATCTTGCCCAACCTATCTCAGACAGAATCTTAGTAATTGATAAATTACTTTCTGGGGATGTCTTTCTCACTGCGTGAGATACAAATGGAGACTTGTCAACTAGCCCAGGAACGATGCTTTATTTTCAGGAGGATAAAGTTAGGTAAAATCAATCCAGCCTCTGTGATTAACAAGCCAGCATTTTTTATTTACTGGTTTACTTCATTTTGAAATTTTAGATAACACACAGGCTAGCTTTTAAAAATTATAAACAGTCAAGTTAATAAATTTATTTAACTTATTAATATCAGTGATTTGTCTGTTCAGATTTTGGAGATCTAAAAATTGCTTTTCAAATTTGACAGATTTTAAATGCTTGATATGTGGATTGATATTTTCATAGTTGGGTGCATCAATCTGTTAATGCTACTGGTGCTATGAAAGTGTAAATGAAAGCTTAACTACACAATTATAGTATCAGAGACATTAAAGATAATTTTATTCTTGCTCCTTATACTGTCAACTGTGACATCTATTTCCTTCTCCTGACTCTTTCCCCCTCTTCATGCTTTTCAATCTCATTTGAAGAAACTTACAGCACTTTGTCACATCTTAAAAAAAAAGACAAAAAAAATTTTAAAGGAAGAAAGTTAATTCACTGAATTCGGCTGAGATTTGCTCCCTTGTAGCAACTGCAACCTCTTACTGAGTTTCATACTCATCTGCATGACCTTGCTGACGCCAAACACCATTCAGTGTGGGACTTTGGTACTACTGTGTCATCAGCACTGACATTTATTGAAGAGACATCTGATTGCCAAAATGTTAACTCTTTTGTCTGTGTGAGCGTGTGTAAAATGAGAAAGTTATTGTCAATGCTCAATTAGTTTTCGAGTCTTTCTTGGTTTGAAAACACAAAAAAATGACAGATTGAAGCACATTTTGAAAAGTTTTGATGATTCATGTTCTCACATTTATTTTGTATGATTTTTATATTTCTGTTGCTTAGGAAAATGCATGAAATCAGCTTGACAAGAATTTTACAGATTTGCCTGATAAGAAACAAATGCCACATCATTAAATTCGAAATCCATCTTATTTGATTACTCATTTTGTGGTTAGTGTTGGATACACCTCCCGAGTATCGTTCTTATCCTTTATAGCGAATGCTGCCTGCTGACACTGTCTTTTTTTCCCACACATCTTCCCATTTTGCTTCTCTCTCACTTACAAATAATGAACCAAATCATCTCACTCTGCAAATGAGAGCAGCTCCACTGAAGTAGAAGCATCATTTATAAGCTTTAATAAGCATTTAAAGAGAGTGTTTTACTTACAAGGCTGAAGCGTAGTTTTAGAGTTGACAAGGTGACTTTAAAAATCTGTTGGTTTTCTATTTCAAGATGGTGCAATGCATGATTTTGATGTCATTAAATCATGGTGAAAGGAGATATTATGTATGAACTGTGGACACATCCAGCCATTGACGGGTACTGTGACATGAATCAGAACTAAACATTACATATTGTTGAATATTTATTACCAAATGGTCATTTGGAAATCCTCCTGAGTCTGCCTCAGAGCTGTGGTCACAGGCATCAAAATGAATAATTAATGATTCACCTGCTGGAAGCTCTGCACAAATGATAGCTTTGTGAGGCTTTTATTTGGGGAAAAAATGAGCTCCAAATTACAGGTGTTGGAAAAGTACGGAAATTTCTAATAAATGAATAAAACTGTATTGCCTAAGT
Organism: Rhinopomastus cyanomelas; assembly: GCA_013400115.1. Lineage (NCBI taxonomy): Eukaryota > Metazoa > Chordata > Aves > Bucerotiformes > Rhinopomastidae > Rhinopomastus > Rhinopomastus cyanomelas. The sequence continues at coordinate 194,088 of VXBP01009771.1, forward strand.
AAGTGTCTTGTCTAATAGGCAGCATACAAAAATGCTGAAATATCTGGCTATTTGTCTCTGTGGATGCTCAGAGGATGCTTACCTCTAAAAACCAGCTGTCCACCTGAGCTGGTAAGTCTGAGCAGTTCCAGATCTCATTTATCCTTTAGTCATATTCCCAGCTGATAAACTAAAACTCTGAACAGGATAGCTCTGTTGGCTTTCTCAGAGCATACTCAACACAGTTTGGCTCCACAAAAAGCAAAACCGGGAACACCTCCTACCCTCGTCCTCGATCTGTTTTTATCTAGGAACACATGGGAAAAGGGGGTTAGTGGGGTTAGCTGTTCTGATGCTGGACTGTAAGCTTCCCATGGTGGTGCCCTAATTGCCACGCTGGAGTCTAGGGAAACAAAGTGCTTTTTCTTTTTTTTTTATCTTAAGCTAAAATCATTCCACTTTGCATGGGATCAATGAACATTCATTTGGCACAGAAGACAGAATGAGTGTGATTGTAATGGCTGGTGGATTCATCTGGGAGGCAAAAATGACCAGGTGTTCCACTTTGTGAATACTTTAATATTCAGTATTGATTGGATTAATGAAGAGTCTCCAGGTCTCTCTTTTCCTTCCCAAAGGCTTTACTTACTAGACTCTAGAGTAAGGCTCAGGTATCCAGTTTATAAGTGGAAAAAACAAAACATTTTAAAGACATGGAATGAGGTGAGTTTTACTTCATTCCTCAGAACCTAAAAGAGTCTCATGAAAGACAGGTGCTGGCCCTCCAAATCTTTTTACCTAATTACTCAGAAACTGAATTAAATTAACATTCTCAAATGTTTTAGTCTTTTCTAGGGAAAGAAAAAATAGTATTTGTAATTCAAGCAAGAGTCCAGAAATAAGTACAAAAGCTAAGTGAAGACAAAGTCCTGCTTCCAACCAAAATGAAGCACTTGCATATAGGACTAAGGACATAGTGATGGTTTTGGTGCTATTAGTGATCTAGGTGATTAACTTGTTTGGTACACCAGCATTCAGATAACTAACTCACAGTATGGGCTATCTGTGAGCTACAGAGGTAGCCAAAACACCTAAATATGTGCTGTCACTAGGCACTTAGCTTTAAAATTTAGCACAGCAATAATCTCAACTGGCCTTTTGTTGATCTGCCCCAGTTTGAACTTTGCAAAAAGGGGAAATAGTCTTTTGGTTTGTATTGCAGAACCTGATGCTTTCCTCCACTTTTAAAATATTAAAACAATCTAATTTTCACAAAATCCACTAAAGCTTGCTTTCCAACCATTCATCATGTTTTTTAAGGTGCTCTTAGCCAAGGTCTCCAGTCTCCAGTCAAAGCATCACAAAGAAAGTACATCTGACATGATGTTGCAGCAACATCTTGTCTTTTCCTGGAGAGGTTATTCCATTTAAAGTAAGTTGGCAGATACTATAGCTATAGCAGCTAGCAGATAGAAAACTGAGTAGAAAGGGATAATGTCCTTGAATACTTTGTTTATGCTTCAGAAAACAACATGGTCAGCTCGAGCCGTGACTTAATTGACTGTGATGATACAAAACAACCACAAGGTGGAGAGAGACAGAGGCAGATTACGTAGGTGAGTCACGATATGAAAGTAACTTCAAAATTATACAGTATTCCCACTGGATTTTTGTTCTGAAGGAGAACACATTGGCTTAGTCAACAATTGTTTCATGATGGTTATTGATTTGAATGGATCATTTTGTCTTAAGGCCAACCTCTGTCAAAAACAAATGCATGGGCTGCTTAAAGAAACTGCTAGGAGCATGCAGTGGCAGCTAGAAATATGCCAACAGGCAGATTTAGCTGAAGAAATTATTAATGGAGACAGCAAAGACCTTGTAAGAAAGTAACTTTTAGTTATAGAAATACAATGAATATGGGAAAAAAAAAATGAGTGCCTGTTCTTTACTTTTCGGTATATTTATTGTATCTTTCTCTGTTCTTCAATACAGAAAATGTGCCGTTTGGCCTTTTATTAATAGCAAAAGGCCAAAAGGAAAAAGTGATATAGCTGACTCAGGACACTCTACATCTTCCTTCATACTGGGGGATTTAAAATTCTGTGTGAAAAACATTCATCATGAAAGTGCAAAAACGTTTTTATGCAACTGCACCAAGGGATCTTCTGTATTCAGCCCTAATGAAGAAACAAAAGTGCTTAGGGAATTCTTGCAAATCCACCAAATAATATGTTTATTTGTCATATAATTTTGTATAATTTTCCAGACTTTTGTTAACAAAACTGATTTGAGATTTTGCATATGTAAACTTATGCTTTGCAATATACTGTACATTAGAGTGGTTACCAAAATACATGTGTTGTTTTGTCCTTAAATAGCACAAATGACCCAAGCAAAAGCACATTGATATATTCTTTATGTTAAAAAAACCACCTTTTTTTTTAGCCAAGTTAGTTCCATGATCTACATGCATATTCCTCCCTTACACACGTGATCTTGTATCTTTCCCGCCTGGATATGTTCCTGTGTGACTTGGTCTAGGTGATCCTGCACTGGCAGGGGGATTGGACTAGTTGATATTTCGAGATCCCTTCTAATCCCTAATGACTCAAGAAAGCCTCATATATTATTAGAAATTAATCTACTCCTCAGTCCAGCTTCTTCTGTCATTTCTGCTGTTTGGCTCTGCTGACATTTATAAAATCATTGCCTCCTCCATGATGCACCATCCTCTAATGCCTAAGAACATGAAGACTCCAGTGGCAGCTTTAATCTCATACTTTTATAAAGGCAGTCAACCATGGCATACAAATCCAGAACATTGTATGCAAGGCTTCATTAGTCCATAACAGAACTTCTATGTCTTCTACTAATCATTCAAACATTAAAAAAATATTAATCAACTCTATAATCAGTAGGGTAGTTTGGGTACTTTTTGTGATAGTATTTGTTATTTTACTGTAGTGTGCAGTGCTTTCTGTCTATCAGTGATTTGTGTCTCTTGTTGGAAATGCAAAAGCTCTTATCACTGTTTTTGTGCTAAGTGAATTGTCCAGTCAAATTCACTCACTCCCTTTAGGACCACTTTGTATAGTTCAGATTTACAAATTAGAGAGTCTTTGATACTTAGTTCTGTGTTTGCTGATTTCAGCTGACAATCCATGGTCTAAGAAGCATGTTGCTCCCAAACATACAGGCAAAGCATGGACCAAGAGGAAAAGACAGAAGGAGGGCAGGCAGGAAAGACAGAAAGAGAAAGACAAAGGACTGATGACATATTTCTGTGCATTTCCACAGTGCTCCATCAACGTATGTGTACCGTGCCCACCACCTAAAATAGGTACTGGTATTCCCAGATGTAAAAGACACATAGACAGAACTAGCAGCTAAAGTCAAATGGCAGTTTACTTGATCCAGGCAAGTTCAGGCTTACCCTTTTCATTGTAAGAATCATACTCTTAAAAATGTCACAGACTTCTGGAAGACTTCCCTATAGGCTGGATTCCTGTTCTTCACATATACCAGACGCCTTTTGCCTAAACAAATGCAAATATAGTTTAATCTCAACATCGATTCTTTTATGAACTTTCCTACTAAACTCAAGCTTCAAATAAACATCCCTTTTCTGAGACTTAGCAAAGAGGTACTATTGAATCTGGAGTTCAATCTGGTGTCTTTTCTAGGTATATTTGTGCTTAACCACACATTAGGAGGGATTTACTGTACCTTTTTTGTATACTACATGTGGCAGTCTCATGATACCCTCGGTGTATCATCCACATAAGTTATAAATTTTGTGCCAGGGTACCACGGAGGAGACAAAGTGCCAAAACTGATTTAAGTATAATCACCTGCAGGTGTACATACAGGTATTACTCTACCAATTTTTAGATATATTCAGCACAGTCTGAAATAAGCTAGCTTGCGTCTTCACAGCAAGGAACTGCTGCAGCAACAAGAGATCAAAGCAAGTTTCAAGTGATTCTAAGAATCAACACAGAATACTCCACTCTAATCTTTGAATAGCTGCATCTGTGTTCGAGTCCTGTGCTTCAGTAAAGATGTCTGGTGAATCTATTGTCCTTAAGCCTATTTTAAATCACATATGTTCAGTATTTAATGTTCAAGTCTGTTGAAACTAAAATTGTGAAAATTATAACTAAACCAAAGATGATTTTATTTTATTATTGTAATGCCAGAATCATGTGGACTGTGTGCTTGCTTTTCACCCTCATAAGATGGTGAAATTACACCAGTATGAAATGTGGACTGTTGTAGATTCTAACTTGTTTGAATTGTTTGTAGATATAAATAGCAATGGAATTGACATGTCAGGAAGATGTGAGGTTCCACATCAATATGAGAAGGAATTTCTTCACAGCGAGGGTGACAGAGCACTGGAAGGGGTTGTCCAGGGTGGGTTGTGGAGTCTCCTTCTCTGGAGATGTTTAAGACCTGCCTGGATGTGTTCCTGTGCAACTTGGTCTAGGTGATCCTGCTGTGGCAAGGGGATTGGACTACATGATCTTTTGAGGTCCCTTTCGATCCCTAATGTTTCTGTGATTCTAAGATATTTAGATATGAGGGTAACTGAATAACACTTTTTGGTATTTCCATTTATTTACCTAGATGGCAGGAAAATTCAATTTCCAATGGCCTTTCTCATGTGTAGCCTTTACAGACATTTAAGTCCATAAAGAAGAAATTATAGAGCAATTAGGAAATTCAACTGCAATAAACCTTAACAGAACTGGATCATATTTCCAGAAAGACTAGAAGAAATAAAGCGTAAAGCAGCACTGAAACTGGCATTTATGCAATAAACCTTAACAATTTCAAGTGGAAGATTTTTTCTAAGGTTTCTCTTTTCTAGGTGAGGATGGAGTGCATGTAGGTGTTGGCTTTTTTTAGTTTTCTTGTTTCTGTAGACACTATGGGTTGAGTGACAATTGTATTAGTGGAATGGGGTTCCAACTCCCGTTTCAATCCATTTTTGCTTATGTGTCCTCTAAATGTGGAGGAACATCCAAAACATGATCACATACAACTAGACATTGAAGCAAATAAAAGAGGAGCAAAAGATCACTACCTAGCTCATGTATCTGTACTTCTGTAAAATATGATGATGGTTATGGATATGCAAGTCTGTGAAGAGGATGTATTTATTGCTTTAATCTGCACAGATCTATGAAAATGACTCACTGAAGGTCCAACAGTATTTTGCAAAAAGGTAGAAAAGTTGTAGAGTAAGTATATGGCCACAATAACAACCACACAGTAAAAGACCATTCCACATTCGTGCTTTATAGCTGGTGGGTCTGTTCATTACAGGCATGTTTCTGGAAATACTAGAGTATCCCAGAACAGATCAGGCCTATTTGCTGTCCACACACAGTGTATGGCCCATTAAAAAAAAGACAGGATCCTCAGGGGAAATAACTGCATTTGTGAATTTCATTTTTATTGACCTTTTTCCTTTCTCATACAATTTCACTGGCAAATACTTGTTAATATTGAGTGAATTAAGTTGTTTGAGTTCTTGTACTAAATTGCGAAGGGCTTCAATACACCCCCTTAGTTCTTGTGAAGCATCCACAAGCCTAATTGCTGTCACTGCTGGCAGAACTTGTCAAAGAAGACACCAGGAATGTTGTTCGTACAGAAGGCTGATGCAACAAAGCCTTTATATATGTGCTTAATCACTTTAATGTTAACCCTGTCTATAAGTGAGGAGGCATATACAGAGAAAGTAACTGGATCACAGAATGATTACTAGCATCTCGAAGAACCTAGAAAATTTAGATATTTCTGAGATTTCTCTCTCAGAAAAGAACTATATTCACATCCAGCTGGGCCATGTGCACCTGCAGACAAACTTCAAATTATCGTGGATGATTTTTTTTCTTTTCACTGTGTTTACAAAGTGAGTGCTTTCAGGTATTAAGATCTTTCCTTTCTTGAGTTTAATGGTATTTATTTCCCTTCATTTTTTATTCACATTCCTAAAAGGATGTGGTTAATGCCTCCACAAGTTTGCAGAATGTGTGAGCCCCTGATGTTTTGACGATGCAGCATGGAATGCGTACATTATATTATACAGTTGCCACTGAACTCCTCGGACATCCCCATGTCTCTCATAGCAGCATAAACCAAACCTATCATTTTAGTTTCTAAAGATTTAACATAGCTTTGGTTTATTTGTCAAAGGTAAGAATCCAACATGCCCAATATTCTTGTTCTGTGCAACAAGATGGTCTTATTGTTAACAGGAACGTGTGAGCATAGGACTCTTCGGAATATTGCTTCACTGAAAACACTCATAAGTGGTTTGATATTGGGAGGTCTAATATTAAAAATAGTCTTAGTGGGAGGTCTAATATCAAAAATAGTTGTTCTGGATTTGGTGAAATCGTATTTGCTGATGGTATTCCTGCATTGAACTCCCTTTTAGCATACAAAGCGTTAACCGATCTCGGCCGCGGGGATGTTCACATGTCCCTCCTGTGCGCAGAGGGGCGCAGACGGGAGGGGTGCGGAAGTGAGAGGGAGAGGCGGCTGCTGCAGGGGGCAGGTTGAGCAGGCCAGACAGATTTTGGGGGTCCTTAATTGGGGACAGGGTGTTCCTCTTCCCCTCGTGTTGGTACCCCCTCCCTGTCTGTGTGTCCCCAGAGTGTGGTTTCGGTTTCGTTTTGGCCGGTGGCACACTGCGGCCTAGCCGCTGCTCTGTGGCTCCCGGTCCCTTTTCTGCCTTCGCCGCCCCCCCCCCACCCTTCCTCCTTTCCTTTTTATTTTTGTTTTGTTTTGTCCTGGTTTTCTTTCCTACTTAATAAAATCTTTAATAAAGTTGAATTTTTTTTTTAATTCCAGTTTCCGGACGTGTGTTTACCTCTTTTTTCCCCTTTCAGGGGGTGGGAGGACATTTCTGCCTGCAGGGTTGAGCAGATGATGATTTTGTGGGCTAACCGGGTGCTAAACCGTGACAATAGTCTTAAATCTTGCAAGATTATGTAATTTACAGGAATCATCAAGATTTTTAGAAAAATGTGGCTGAAATTGCAACCAAAATTTTAGCCCTGTGAAATCTAAATTGCAAATGTCATGTCAAGCATTTCTAATTCTTAATTCTAAATTCTAGTTTGAATTTAATTCAGGCTTTCCTGAATTAAATTTGTAGCATAACCTGTAGAAAATAAAGAAACAACAAGCATTAGAGGATTAATACTGAAAGCCTATTAAGTGAGCTGGCTTACATTTAAAAAAAAACAATTTAGTGTTTCATAACTGGAATTGGAGTTAGCAATATTTGCCATTGGGAATGAGCTTATGCTTCTGAAAATCTAATTTCAACATACAAAATACACATTTCTTTTTATCTCAAATGCAAATAAGTTTCACAATTTCAGCTCTGTAATGCAATGAAGAAGATGTTTTTAAATCTTAATTATATTATGAAGCCTCAAATAAAGATTGACACATGCAGCTTTGTGGAAAACCTACCTCACAGACTGACATTTGTTTCTGGTCATCACAACACTGCTGTCTTCCAGGACTTTGTTTTGGTTTGGTTTTTTTAATATAAATCTCAACCAAGATGTACATTTGGCATTTGTCTTGAAGACAAAAGCAGCTTGAAAATAAAACTCCCCCTGGTTTCTATTCAAGTCAACACTTACTGCATAATAAAATACATACAATCTTAAGACCTCAACCTTCTTTCAGATGAGACTTTTTTTGGAACAAAGGTAGGTAGTAGTACAGATGACTAGTTAGATACAGGTGTTCATAATAAAACCACAAGTCCATTCCTGTGAAAAAATATCCGCAACTCTGTGATCTCACACGTATTATTCACAACACATTAATGTTTTTATAATAGTCTAAATCATTGAAGTTCAAGCTTTTTTCAGGCACTTAAGCAAGCCCTATATATACAAAAAGAAAACAAGCAGGTACTAGCTTTTCCTGATAATTCTGTCCAAACTATTGTCTACAAACAAAGTCCTGTTATTTTGTGAGCTTTTTAAAATAGGTTGATCTTACAGTACTGTTTTGACTCTTTGTTTCTGTTTAATTTGTATGTAATTGTGCAGAAGCATGCACTGGAACTACATGTTTCTATCTGCGAACATTGGCCATAGGATTGCCATGAGACTTTCACTCGTCCTTTATTGATGATGCCCGACCTGCTACACGCTATACTGGGTTCAAGGCAATGGGAAATTAGTGTTTGTATGATTTATGCTTGCACGGGGACATATTGTCCTCTAGTGTAGTTCTATGGCTACTGACAGAAAGATTCCAATTTAGCCTGCTGAGGATGTGACTTCCTGCAGTCAGCAAAGAGGTAACTGTAAGTAGGATGACTTTCAGGAAGAATTGTAACCATTCATTATCTAAGAATGTCTTTGTGAGATTAAAACAGAGAGTATAATTTTAAAATACATCGTTTCTTTGGTCTCTAAAATCTGTACTTCTCAGTGTTGCCTCTCTGACTATAAAGACACCTTCATGTATACATATCCAAATATACCTACAAACAAGCATCATGCACGCAATGATTTTAAAGATATGGGATGAGTGACAACCCCAGAGGGGAAATAACAGAAGACTGTACAACTCTGTGTCCCGAATCTCCATGCAATCTTATTATAGTAAAATAGAAAAAAGTAAGGGAAACTCTCTCCAGAGAATGACAGCGGAGTGTGGAATAGGCTGGCTGTGTAATAGGTTTTTTACTTCTTTAATGTGCTACACTGCCTTACTACCTAGATACTACTTATGCATTTCTTTAAGTGAGTCAGTATTTAAAGAACTCATTTTAAAAGAACAACAAATGTTGCAGACTATTATGAAACACTAACACAGAGCAGCTCATCATTTTATGTTGTTTTATGTGCATCTAAAAAAAATAAGATAGCCTTAGAAAACTTTTTTTCTTAACTGTGATGTTAGTTTCTCTTTTTTTATGCAAATATGGACAGAAGGAGAAGACAAGCCAAAGCAATTAATCAGAGGAGTGTTTGATGGCAAAAGATAGATCAGTCACTAGCAAAAGAAAGGTATGAAGTAGAAAGAGCTTGATAAAGAGAGGCCAGCTTTTCATCCTTTTATTGTGGCCTGTGTATAAAACAGAAAAAAGAAATATTTTTGCCTAAAATTTTAAAGAAATCACTAAGTGATCAAAAGGTAAAATAACAAAAAAAGTCTCAAAGCAAATTGTAGTAATTACAACATGTTAAAGTGGTTCACTCTTTTTCCCATAAAAGTACTTTTTAAAAAGTTACACCACTTTGAAGTACATATGCAAAGCCTTGTGCTCAGATTTAAATACAGGACCATGTGAAAAAAGTGTTTAATCATTTTAAACAAGTTTAGTAGGCAGGTGGCCCTTGCTCAAAAGGCACACAATAGCTGGCATCTCTTGGTGATTCCAGTTTTGCTAAGAAAGAGAACATACTGAATGCAGATAAAGATCAGTTCAGCCTCTCATCCCTAGGAGTGTTGGGTGAAGGTTAGAAAATGTAAAGTGCAGGAGAGAAACAAGGCAGTTTTACATGCTGCCAGGTAGAGGTTTCACGTGCTCGGTGTGAGACTTATTGGTATTTACTTGACAAGCATAGTTGTGAATTGCAAAACAAAGCATGCCCCAGGGATGCTGTGGAGGAAAACTTTCAAACTTGAGTATGCCCAGAAAACAAAAAGAATGATTCAATGGGGAAAGCACTAAGCTTGATTTATCTGATCCCAATTCTGTGCTCAGTCACAGACTTCCTGCTTCATCAAATCATTGATTAGAATCCTGAGACAGGCATATTTAGGTACCAATAGACACAGAATCTGCATATGAACTTGCAGTATCTACATTTCTCTAACTGAACGTGCATAAAGCTGCCTAAATACTTAGAACAACTTCTTGATGTCTTTGTCTCAGCAGAGGTTCAAAACAATTTCCCAGTTGGGTTTCATGTGTATAAGCACTAATAATATGCTCACACTGTGCCTTCTCCATTCTCTACCTCCACTCACTCCAAAACGCCACCATAGGACACATTACCTTCATTGCCTCCAGTTTTTATGCTCCTTCTCTTCTTGAATATTCTTCAACTCTGAGCTGAATGCCCTAGGTATCAGTTACAGTAGTGAGAAACTAACATTTATCAAGCAGGAGATTTTAGGACTTCAAACATTTGCTTTAAAAAGGAGAGGGATGTACTTTGAGACAGATGCACTAGGAGTTAGTCCTTCACTTTGACTGCTGAATCTTTTCCACTTTTCACAGCTTCAAGGAACCAGACGAAAATTCATGAGTGTTCTGTTAGCCTCTTTCCCTCCCCAGAAGAGAGAAGGAATAAGGCAGATAGATGTATGGATTGGAAAAGAAAATTCTAACCAATTTAATGAAAATAACAACAATATGAAATACACACCAAACCAATACTGAGCCAAATCTCTTTGATGCAAATGCTGGGGGAGATCCCAGCAGGACACAATGGCAGACAGAAATCATTTGCAAGATCTGGATTTAAGAATGCACAGATTGGGATCAAAGGCAAAATGAGCATGGTTCTCCTCAGATGCTGGCCATTGAAGAGTAGAGATAGAGAGGGAATCAGGCAAGTGGGCAGGAGGAAAAAGAGCTAAAATGCAAATAAGGGCAAGAGAGAAGAGCCCAAGAAGAGGGCTGACCCTTGTAGTCCCTCAGCTTTATACCCAATATGAAGTATATGAAATGAAAATGTTGGTCAGTGTAGTGCTACCTGTCCTGTCTGCTCCTCCCAACAGGTACAGATTCTCATCTACTGCACCCCACAATGTGGCACACAAGATTTAGCGGTGACCTTGGCCTCCACAGAAGCAAGTCTAAGCAAGAGCCTTTCTGCACACCAAGTCTTGGCAGTAACTGAAAACTCCAAGTGTTATCACTTGGAGAAACAGACACTGTCTGCACAAATATGCTGAACTGCAGTTTGAAGACAGCTGAAAAGTAAAAATCACAGAACAGAATTGGTTCTGTTCTAATTCAAATCAGGACAGACATAGGCCTCAGTATTCTTACAACTCAGTTTCATCATGTTTTCACTCTCAAGAACTTCAAACCTTTTGTCTCCCCTGCTTTGCCTATAAAAATATTGTTTAACAATAAAAATTAACAAATATGGGGTTTTTTTAACCAATTTTTCCTCCTCAGCAGGTCTGTTGCTGAGAACTATGGGAAGAGACTTATTGCTATTTAACGTGAATGTATGAATTACTGGATTAACATCCTTTTCCACCTCTCTCTCTTCCCAAATTTGCTGTGTGTCCATCACCATAAGTGTTTGTTTGTGACCTAAATTGATCATGATTGCTTAAGTGAATTTCTGGAACCCCAAAGCAGGTCACCTCCTGAAATGACTGTGATAAAGAAACAATTTAATCCAGTTTTCACATGTGGTTGTCCTGGTAAATGCTGAGTGGCACAGGCAGTGAGTTTCTGAAACAACTGTATATGAAGTAAATTCCAGGCTATTCTGTGGAATTATATTCCAGACTAATTAATGAGCACATGATCTCACTCTAGCATTGTAAAGCATATAGACTGGCACACTCGAAATCTTTTCTTAAAACAAATACCTGAACTTTGTGTATACACATAATATTAATAACCTTGTGTTTCAATGTATGGCAATATTATGCATTAAATCTACAGCTGTCTCTGCATGGCATTTGATCTTCCACAGTATTAAGAAGTTTTGATGTTCCACTGCTGCAATTGTGGTTTTTTGTTCTCTACTTTTTTCAATTTTGTTCAGCGTGTCAATCTGTTAGTTCACACATAAAGACGTATTTCATGAACCTGCAAAATTGAAACGAAGCCTCTCAAGTTTTTTCACATAATTATAGTCACTGTCTACCTTGTCTGCTTTGTATTAGCCCCATTTTGCAAGCATAGAATTACTGAGCCTGGAAACACCTCTAGGATCATCAAGTACAGCCTCTGACCTAGCACCTCCACATTGGCTAGACCATGGCACTAAGTGCCCAATTCAATCTTTTCTTAAGCACCTCCAGGGATGGCGACCCCACCACTTCCCTGGGCAGTCTGTTACAGCACAATTTTTCTTTTCACGATTAGGAGACATACAGTTTCAATGTGCATTTCAATTTTTACTCTGCAGTAATTTTATCCATTGGTTTCCTATCATAAAAAAATTTAATCATCCAAAGCTATTTCAGTTGAAGAATTTCTTTCTGGTTCTTTACAAAAATTTTTATTGTAACTTCTTCCGTTGTTTACAACCCCAATTTAATATCTGGACATATTTTGCATTGTGTGATAAAAGAATTTTGACATGGTGTATTTGTTCTGTGTTGAGAAACCACAAAGAGAAAGAGGGCTACTTTGCAATCACACCGAGAACTGCTTGTGATTGCATAAATGAGAAAGGGACCTGGAAGTTCTGGTAGACAGCAGGAAGACCATGAGCCAGCAGTGTGCCCTTGTGGCCAAGAGGGACAACAGCATCCTGGGGTGGGTCAGAATGGGTGTGGTTAGCAGACTGAGAGAGGTTTTTCTCCCCCTCTACTCTGCCCTAGTGGGACAACATCTGGGTATTGTGTCCAGTTCTGGGCCCTTCAGTTCAAGAAGGACACAGAGCTGCTGAAGAGAACCCAGTGCATAGCCACAAAGATGATGAAGGGAGTAGAACTTCTGCCTGATGAGGAAAGGCTGAGGAAGTTGAGTCTCTTGAACTTGGAGAAATGGAGCCTGAGGGGTGACCTCATTAAAGTTTATAAATATGTGAAGGGTGGATGTCAAAAGGATGGAGCCAGGCTCTACTCAGTGTCATCTAATGATAGGACAAGGGTCAATGGGTGTAAGCTGAAGCACAGGAGGTTCTGCATCAATATGAGAAGGAACTTCTTCACAGTGGGGGTGATAGAGCACTGGAACAGGCTGCCCAGGAGGGTTGTGGAGTCTGGAGACATTTAAAACCTACCTGAACACGTTCCAGTGCGACTTGATCTAGGTGATCCTGATGTGGTGGGGGAATTGAACTAGATGATCTTTCAAGCTCCCTTCCAATCCTTAGTATTCTGTGATTCTGTGAAATGTTACCTGAGAAGGCGCAGTGTAAGGCATAAGAGCTTACTGTCACTTGAGACTTGACCCCAAATTCATAAGTGAAGACTCTTAGTAAAGAAAGGCATAAAGTGTTCTGTGTATGAAAGACAGAGCACAGTCAGCAGCCAGCTATGGTTTCATATAACCAAAACCAAAGATGCTGAGGACCCTACTGGAAGTGTGAGACCTGACCTCTCTACACAGTAGCAACTTGTGAAGAACTGCGTTGATAAAAATTTTGGAATTGCTATTTCATGTACAGGCTCATCTTACAAAGATCATCTAAACTGAAGAGAAGGTGGACAAAGAAAATACACCAGCCTTTTTGGTTCTGAGTGATACTTAATAACAGAAAGTTGTTTATTGCTTTGCGTAAATCACTAGTTCTCTTGTGATGTCTTGCAGGAAAATGGATGATTTTATAATTCTTTTAAAAACTCTTGGATTTTTTAACTTTTACTTGCTTCATGGTTCTCAGATAATTAAACTATGAATCATGCTATCTATAGCCATCTGGGATTCTGGGAGGCAATTATTGAAAAATTGTGCAGAGACTTGGTAGGGTCTCCTAAACAATCAGTCTTTCATCAAAAGCTTTTGGCAGAAGGTTATATGAATTTTCCTATGCCAAAAATGATAAGATTTTCACAAGGTTGGTAGTTCAAAATATTTGATCTGTTTTAGCTATCACAAAGTAGTGTTGTCCAGTACTAATATTTTCAGTAAAAGTGCTGTTTCTTTTGAACCACCTTTTTTTCATTATTTTCTTCTTTCTGTATTTGGGAATAGAACATTAGTTATTATCATTAGATCAGACAAGTCATATGAAGACCAGCTGGGGTAACTGGGGTTCTTTGGTCTGGAGAAAAGGAGGTTGAGGGGGAACCTTATTATCCTTTACAACTACCTGAACGGAGGTTGTAGAGCCATGGGGGTCAGTATCTTCTCCCAAGTCACTAGTAGCAGAACATGAGGAAATGGCTTGAAGTTGTACCAGGAGAGGTTTCGACTGGACATTGGGAAAATTTTCTTCACTGAAAGAGTGGTCAAGTATTAGAACAGGCTGCCCAGGGAGGTGGTGGAGTCACTGTGCTTAGAGGTGTTAAGAATATGTGTACCTGTGGCACAAGGGAACATGGTTTAGTGGCCACAGTAGTATTGGGTTGACTGTTTGACTTGATGATCTTGTAGTTCTTTTCCAATCTTAATGATTCTATGATTCTAGTCCATGAATTATTTTAAAAGACATAACATTCTTGATAACATTTTAAGAATAGTTTCTTCCTCCATTAAATACAAAAAAACCAAAATATTTTTGGCGCACAGATTTATATTTATGACTAGTGACTAATAAATAGTTTTCTGGTGTTTTAAAGAAACTAACATATGCTTGCATGCTAGGTAAAAGTTTTGCCATTGTTTTTGTGATTATTCTGCTTGTGTTATAACTAATGTCACCAAGATATCTTGTACTTCTAAATACTAGTCATGATAAGATCAGTTCAAGCACTTCCCACCTGCTTTGTATTCTGCCTGCTTGGTCAGGGAGCAGAGCAGAGAAGTAAATGTTTGCATTAGTCTCGCATTAGCCTGACTTGACTGCACCGCAAAGAGTAGCAAAGCAAGTGGAGGCTCAAGTTCTCTTTATTATCTTTCACTATGGGCAACTTTTTTTTTAATTTTAGGTGATATGCAGATATTAAGAAAACATTAAACAACCACATATAAAAATGCTGATTATAAATTTTAAAACACAGCACTCAATATAAATTTGCTGGCCATTTGAATTATAAGGAAGAGGTTTTTATTTCTTAAAGAGAAGCCTAGTTTTGGCACGTATGTAAAAACATGGTCAAGAGTAATTGCCTCAAAACACAAAATTTGGGGCTTATTTTTGAAGCTACTAAACAATAAACACACAGCTTTATTAGTGTTTATTTCCCAAAAAGTGGAAAGTGTTCTGAACATTATATAATAAAAGTATGTCAAGTGTATTTGCTTTTAAAAGGAAAATGTATGCATACATATTGTTTGTCAAGTGATTATAGGTGTCACTTATTTCCCTTTCTGCAAATTACCATTTTCAGTACTTAAATAGTGCCCTCACAGAGTTATTCTGACTACAGTAGCAATCTCCATATGAATGCTGAATCAATAGTAAATCCTTAGATTAATGTTAACATGAAAGTGATGCCAAAATAAACTAAATCCACTGTCCAATTGTTTATATTTCACACATTCCTGTGGGTAAAAAAGTCTGTTTTCTTACTTTATCAGATAGTTCCTTCTCCTAGTTTGCTAAGAAGAAATTTTATTTTTATACTACAGGTTGGAAATTGATATTGCTGAATAACAGCAACAAAAATAACAGAAAGTTGTGATTCTTGATATGCAACTGCTTATCATGAATTTGTATCTGTTTTATGTTAATCTCAATCTCTTGCTTTTGGCATACCTTAGATGAAGCATGAAATTCAACAATAAGGATAATCAATTCAACAATCTCAATGAAATACTAGGTGATTAAAACTATCTATTGTCTTCATACCTTTCTATAGGTAAACACATGCTCCATGGAGAAAACAGAATTATAGAATCATCGTGGTTGGAAAGAACCTTCAAGATCAAGTGCAGCCCTCATCCCAACATCTCCCTAACCCCTAAGTGCTCTAGCTACTCATTTTTTAAACACCTCCAAAGATGATGATTCCACCATCTCCCTGGGTAGCCTGTTCTAGTGCCTGACCACTCTCTCAGTAAAGAACTTCTTCCTAATATGCAATCTTAACATCCCCTGAGGCAACTTGAGGCCATTTCGTCTCATCCTATCACCAGTAGTTTGGGAGAAGAGGCCAGCACCATTCTCACTACAACCTTCTTTTAGGTACTTGTTCCCTCAGCTCCTCCTCATAAGGCATATTTTCCAGACCTCTCACCAGCTTTGTTGCCCTTCTCTGGACCTGCACCAGCACCTCAATGTTCTTCTTGTTCTGGTGTGCCCAAAACTGGATCCAGTACTCAAGGTGCAGTCTCATGAGTGCTGGGTACAGAGGCACCATCACCTCCCTGCTCCTGCTGGCTACCCCATTCCTGATGCAGGCCAGTATGCAGTTGGCCTTCTTGGCTACTTGGACACACTGCTGGCTCCTGTTCAGTCAGCTGTCAAACAACACCCTCAGGTCCTTTCTGCCAGTCAGCTCTCTGGACACTCTTCCCCAAGACTGTAGCACTGCTGGGGGTTGTTGTGACTGAAGTGCATGACCCAGCCCTCAGCTGTGATAAATGTCATCCCATTGGCCTCAGCCCGTCACTCCAGCCTGTCCGAATGCTTCTGCAGCACTTCCCTACTCTCAAGCAGATTGATATTTCTGCTTAAATCTGCACATTTAGTGAGAGTGCATTTGATTCTCTCATCCAGTTCATTAATAAAGGTCCTGATGACAGCCCTCAAGTCATGGTAACTTCTAGTATCCACCATTGTGTAAGTGATAACACCTGATGATTATAGTTACTAATTAGGATTGGTGTGCACAAAGGCTCTTGCTTATGAAGACCAAGGTCACTTCTAAATCTTGTGTGCCACATGGGGTGTGCAATGAGAGGCTGCACACGTGAGATGACTGGGTTGGACTGGATGATCTTGAAGGTCTTTTCCAACCTTATCATTACTGTGATACTGTGAAGCTAACAAGATAGATGTCCAACAGACACTGACCAACAAGGTATTCCATTCCTTAGACATCATACTTGTTATAAAGCTGAGGGAATGGAGGGTCAGGCTCTCTTCCTTAATGACCAGTATCCAAGGAGGACTCTGTCCATTCTGCCTTCAATCACAGTCTTTGCATTCCTGAATCAATTTCCAGAGTACACATCCTGCATCCAGTTCCCAACTGTCACTGAATCCACTCTGGGACTTCACCCAGTGCCTGCCTCATAGTATCAGTGATAACAATTGGATACTGGTTTTGAATATGTTTTTATATGTTTCATTTTATTGTTATTATTTTCATCGAAGCAGGGGTTTTTTTAAATTTTCTTTTCCAGTCCATAAATCTCTCCCTTATTTCCTTTCTCTTCCCCTTGGGGAAGGGAGAGATGTTAATAGAAAGCATCTGCCATTTGTCTAGTGGCCAGCCCAGCCATAACCCTTGACAAGCATTCTGAAATGTAGGAAAACTCATGTAAATTAAATCAGATCTCTTTCTGTATGTCTCTAGTCAAGTCTCTTGTCCCCCTTGCATAAGTATTTCCAGGATCACACTATCCAAAAAGTAGAATCAGTCATTTGTCCTTAATTTATACCATTGAGAGTACAGATACGCTCACATATAACCTTAAATGCGTGTGTAAACCCCTTGTAGTGGCATGTGTCAAAGAACTTTTTATCTGTTCCATTAAAAACTGTTTTTACAATTCAGATCTTACTTGGTAAAATTTTCTACAGCTTATCCACTCACTATGGTTTTTGCCATTTTGTAAACCTAGTTTTTCATCTGAAAAGTGACAAAGACACTACAGCTATTAAGGAGCAGGGATAGGCAATGATATAAACAGTTTAGTGTTCTAGTTAGTCAAAAGAATGATGTGTGAGGAATAGTATGTTCTATAATATATATATTTTATATATTGTACTGCAAACAGCAATGCAAGAGAGACATTACAGCTTCTGCTGGGAGAGATAGAAGAGTCTTAGGATACTTCTTTGAGGAAGACAAAAAATAGATGACATGATGCAGGTATAGAAAAACTGCAGAAAGAAAAGTTGTACAAATGTTTCTATTTATTATTTTTGATGATGAAGAAAGAAACACCGAGCTTAGTGCAGCTGTCTTTTCTTTTCCCTCCCTTCTTCAATCCAGACAGTAATTACCAGGGAGAATAATTTCTGCAGTCTAAAGAGCTTTGTAGCAATAAACCCCAAAAGTCTAGTACCTATAAATTATTTACACATCACAATTTCAACAACAGAGTGGTAACTGACAAGAATCAGGAAAACTTCCAGTCTTCCAAATATGGTAACAGCAGACACTGCTCTGCATAAAATCTGTGCTTTTATGTTGTCAATTAGCTTTCAATGTCCCTAATTAAGTTCATAAAAAACCTTATAATATACAGTTACAGACTAATCACCACCAGGAAAGGATTCCTTTGTAACACCAGTTCAATGTTAAAGCCTGAAGAATTATGTTTCTCCTCCTTTCAAAAATGTTAAACACTGTTCATGTACATTCCTGATGTTCTTTTGAATCCCACTAATCTCTCGTCCTGTTGATATCCTGTGGTAATGAGCTCCACAGCCATAACTGAGGAAAACAATTTGTTTCATTTTGAATGTCTCTATTTTACTATGTGCTTCCTTTTGTCTGCACTGCAGTACACAACACTTTCCATTTCTTCCAAATCATCCAATCATGTTTGCTTATAATTCTTTACAAGTGCATTTTCCATAACGATGCTAAAACTAGAGGCATTAATGGATGCACAGGTTTTGAAAGAGTGTTGCATCATGGTGTTAGAAATATATTAGAAATATTTAGTTTGCAGAATGTTAGAAAAACGGATATTACTTCTTCTGGATATATTTTTCTTTCATTAGTTCCTTTAAGGAAAGAAGCTTTCATTTCTTTTTCATTTATTTTTCCATAAAGGTCCCTAAGTAGCATGGTTAGTTGGAAAAATCATAATGAAACACTTTTAACAAGCCAGTGGTTCTTAAATTTGAAATATTTCACTTTAACAGTTCTCTTCAGGCAAAGCACCAGTAGAATTCATGTTTTATTTCCTGCCTAATTCCTCAGCAGCCCTCTAGAAACAGTGATTTGCTTGTGATACAGGGACTGGGTGATCAGAATTTCTGAATCTGGGACTTTGTCACAACAGTTTTGGAAAATAAAGACTTCACTGTTGAATGACACTAAAAAAATAAAAGGAGAGGAGAAAAAAATCTTCCACATTGTTTATTCTACAGATGGTTTCTTTTTTGTCACGATAGCGTGACAGAGTATCTGCACAGACTCAATAGAGTAGCTTCAAAAGAGTTGCTATCAAATATCACAGAGTCAGAATCACAGAGATTGGAATAAACCTACAAGATCCAGTCCAACTGTCAACTCAATGCCACTGTGTCCACTAAACCATGTTCCCTTGTGCCACATGTATGCATATTCTTAACAGCTCCAAGCACAGAGACACCACCACCTCCCTGGGCAGCCTGTTCCAATACTTGACCACTCTTTCAGTGAAAACACTTTTCCTAATGTCTAATTTAAATCTCCCCCAGCACAACTTCAGGCCATTTCTTCATATTCTGTTGCTAGTACCTTTGGAGATGTCACTTGGGCAGCTCTCCAGCCACTCTTCCCCAAGCCTGTATCATCACATATCTTTAGATTGCTACTTACTCATGCTTCTATTGCAACAGCTTTAGCACATCTGTATCGTATTAGATTAATGACAAACAAAATAAAGAAGGAAATACTTTTTGTGAGATCAAATAGAGCCAATCAGAAAAATCTCTCAGCTTTTGACAAAAAAAGAACTACAGTATTAGGGAAAAAATAGGAATAAAATTTTATGTATACTTTCATTATTTGAATTATTACCTTACAAACAGCAACTTTATAAAAAAATTAACAAATACTTGTTCAGGACAACTGGCCCATATCCTACTTAAAGTCTCCAGATATTTTGAAAATAATAATCACCTGTTGTTCTGCTTTGTCCCAGATCTTCACACTCTGACGTGATTAAGAACCTAAGAACGCTGTAAGTTATTATAATCTCTCACATGTTTGCTGTACTTTAACAGTGTTCAAGGAAAACCCTATTGTTGAGAAAAATGTGGCATTTTCTCATAAAATCTTCAAGAAATAGTGATGAAAAACAACAGAAAACCATTCAAGAGAAATATGTGAAATAACAAAGTTATGTGGTTGATATTGTTAGAGAGCTTATTTCTACCCAATAAATCGTAAAAAGTGTTCAAGAACAGTTCATCTTTGAAAAAATATGACCTCCTGTAATACTGCCACAGTCAAATAGACCTTTAGTGAACTTCTGAGCAAATAATCATCATGTGAGTCAAAACTGCCTGAGGTCAGTTTTAGCTGAAGCACCCAATTTCTCTAGGATTTCAAGAGGGGTTAGACGAATAAGTTCAGAATACAAATACTGTAACTGACACGTATCTGCTAGTTTTTCCCTTTCACCTGCCTTCTCCCTGTCTCTTTATTCTTTTCTTTATTTGGAATATACATATTTAGGTTGCATAATGTCAGGTTTCTAGGCAAAGAAGAAACTCTGGGGGTGGGGGGGGGGGCAGATGCAGTATTCATTAATTAATAGCAGTAGGAAAACTATGTGGTTCCTTTCTTAAATTCAAAGACGAGAAAGTCATTATCTGTGAAGCAAAAAAGTGAAAATATGCTGAGCATGCCTCTCCATGTTAATTATCTTGGTTACATCTACAACCTTGCACATTTGTATGCTCACCTTGTCATTCTGTAGAATCTGAACCCCTGATATCAAACAGCAGGTGCATGGGGAAAGTATAAAGGAAAGTTAAATCAAAGGTAGGATTGAAGGTCTTGTAGTGATGGCACTAGGAAAACAGGAGATCTAAAGTTAGTTCTTGATTTAGCTCTGTGTACACTGGTTAGCAAATCACATTTCCTTCTGCTAACCTTTCTCCCTATCCATAAAACATGGAAGATATTTTATGCAACCTATTTTTTTTTGTCATTTTGCCATTTAGTCTGTGAACTTTCAGTGGGGAAGAGATGTGTCTTACTGAAGGCTTATGTGGAACTGAGCATAATGGGATTTGTCAATTGAGAATTCTCAGTTCTACCAGAATATTGGAAAGCAATAAGAGGCAAAGCAGAATAGAGAGATGTTCTTATTTCAAGTAGCAAGTACAGACAGGTATAATAGTACTGAATTTAAATGGGCAACTGAAGGGAGAATAGCAATCAACACAAAAGTAACCATTTTCCATCATTCAGAGACCTTTAAAACAGACAAACTGGAAGAAAGATCTTACAGCTATTACTTATTTCTGACTTTATTTCCTAAACCTCAAAGTCAGTCATTAATGAAATACATTTTGCTTGTATTTATACTTTATATTTTCAATTTCTCAACTTTACTTTCTTATGTGTGTGTGCATCTGCGTACATAAATATGCACAAACAGACACAATATGCACACATACATGTTTAATACTGAAGTAAGTATCAGAGCCTTCTGTCTAGAAGAAGATACTTTAATTACTTAATGACTCCTCATTAGATATGGTGGGATTAAAGTGGTTGATCTGGACAGACTGCCTGCAGTTGCTGAATGGGCTGACATGTCAGCAAATTCACAAAAGAGTTTGATCTCTGGTTTTGAGATCTGTTACATAATTTCAGTGGGACAAAGCTTTAGCCTGACTCATAAAGAAAGGAAGGCATGATGCATTAGTAGTAGCCTGAAAAATGTCAAATACTGCCTTCCTTCATAGCTGATAAAAGACAGATGAAATTATCCAGGCCTCTCTTAGAGAAAAAGAAAATAGTGCAGCAGCACAATATGTTCTGCATGACAAACTGTTATTCAATAGGTATTTTGATGAAGGCAGCTTCACAGGTAGTTTAGGGTTAATGATGTTTAATTTTTATATGAATGCAGCTGCCTTTAAATTTTGCAAAGTGCCTAAAAGGCAATTTTTGACAGAAAAACAAACAGCTGTTATGAAAGCAATCTGTGAAAAAAGGGATAAATTCAATTCCGTGTTGAACTTACTGGCACAGCCCACTAAAAAGTTCAGATGAGAAGCGTAAGTAAGCTCTGATTTTTTAATTCAGAACTTGGAAATTGTATGGGAATGACCCTGTTATTAAAAGTAATGTTGATTTGACAGTGATGTTCAGACTGCCTTCTAACTTGGTCTCCTTTTCAACTGCTTCTGGTTCTGTGAAGTACTATGCCTAAGGTAAACCTGAGCCTGTACAGACAGAAACCCCAATTATTTGTATCTGAACCAGTAGCTGTGTTGGGACTGAGTAATTTCCAGTTGTAAACTCTGACTGATTGTGGTCAGTGACTTAAATGAATGCAGCTGATAACACTCTCATCTTTAGAACACTGGTCTGTATGCTTAACGTGACCTTTGCGTGCCACGTTTAGTCTATTCAGGTCTATGAGAAAGAACACGGGAATAGCACTTGCAGAAGCAAAATTTATGAACCATAAAGCACTGAAAGTTAATTAACATTAATATCTTTTTTAAAAAATCTAAACTAAAAAAGAGACTGCAAAATCCTCCATTAAGGTTTAAACAAGTTTTACAGCTTTTCTGCTCTACATCTGTATCCTGAGCAAGGTAACCTGAGTATCTGAATGACTGGCAGAATATGAACTTGAGGTCTCAGAGGTATTCCTGCCTATTTGAAATTCTTAATTTTTCAAGCATTTTATACTTTATATAAAGATGGAAGAAAAACAATGAAAGAAAAGGAATCTAACTTTGAAAACTTGCAATATTTTTATCTCATCATTTCATTGTTGCTGCCATATCTATCATTTTCATTGGAAGTTTTACTTAATGTCTAAAATTCTTGTTTTATTTTTACCAGGATGGAAAATTTCTCTTTAGTCAACTTGAAATTCTCCTTTTGCTTTTCTTCCCACATGCCTGAAAGTGCTTCTATACTGCAAGATAAAAATCTACCAGAAATACTGTTTGATTAGTATTATAAAGAAAGTAAGTGCATTTACCCCGATAGTACTTTGGTCTTCAAAAGATTCTTTCCAGAAGTACCTATTTCTGCTTTTAAAGATAGTGAAGGTTAGATGAAGTGGATTTTGTAGTTTGTTAAAACAAGACTTACAGCACTCACTTCGGCTCAGGCTTGTTCTGGACTCTGTGAACCTGAGTCCCAGCCTCCTTCCACACTCCCCTTTCTCCTGAATCATGGGACTTCAGCCCCAGCTACTTCTCTGCAGAACTCTGACCCAAAAAGAACATTAGCCAACTCCAACAAAGCAAGACATGCGAGGGTACCATAGAAGAGCAAACTCTTTATCAAAACTCTTATTATCAATACAGTTGATGGTGCAGATGTTTTAATAAATTACAGGAGCAGTCACATCCCTTTGTGCAAGCTGGGTAGCACCTAGAAGAAAAGTTCCTTAAGTGGAGCAATCCTTGATGTAGTTGTATGAAGGTTTTACCCAGAAATCTCCAAGACAGCAGAGCTAGATGTTTGTCACTGGAATCTGGAGACTTTCAAAGAGCGAACCCTAGCAAGGTGACAGTTTGAGATTCTATTACAACACAAACAGGCTTGTATTGTACTTTCAAAGGCTTTTTTTTTTTTTTTGGTTCTAAAATGTTGATCATGTCTTCCTTTCACAGACGAAAAACAATGAATTAAAAAAGGATGATAGAAAGCCTAAAAGGTTTGACAGCTTAACAGAAGCCTTGGAAGAAAGTTGCAGGATAATTTAATGGTTGTTTTCTTTAAAAGACTATGTAGAAAATGTCTGTTACTTTATTTATATTTTAGACACTGAATGAGCTGTTTTTCTTTCTTGAAAGGCTCTAAGATCTTCCAAGGTTGAAATATTGCAAGGAGTTAAAAAATAGCTAATAGAAAATCTCAAATCTTCAGCATCTACCAAGGATACTCAGGAAGATAAGACAAAGGTACAGAGAATTATAGCCTGTTGAGTATTTAAGTTCAAATCTGTAGGTCCTAAAACAAAGAGAAAAACTTCTGTACAATTTTTGATGAAAAATTTACAGAAAGTATTTGTAGATGTCTTGAATACTACCTAGCAGGGAAAAAAGTAAATTGTCAGAAATGTTGTCACACAAACCACCTTCGTTGACAGTGACCACAAAAGCAGGGTGCATAAAACAAAGATATCTTAGAACTGCATATTGCATGTTTTTCCCTACACCTGAAATCATTAAAACCATCAGATATTCCTCCATTGTGGAGAAGAGAATGTACAGGGAATGGGGTGGATAAAATACTGCAGTTAAGTGAGGAGGGAAAAAGGACAAACACAGTCTTATTACCCAAGTGTCACCTTAACATGGGAGATACATAGATCCAGCCTATTTCCAAATAGAGAAGGGCTCAAAAATAGGTTTTTCCACATCCTAATCTAATAGCTCAAGGGATTAGATTATATCTCCAAAGGTCTCATTTTATCACTACATATCTCTGTGGCAATGCTGTTTTCATCACCTAAAGCCAACATACTTGAAGAACAATAAAGGAGGTAAAAACTAAGATGGCAATATAAATTAGATTTTTTGCTCTCCTATCTTGAACGATGAGATTTTTAACATCTGAGTCACATTATCAGGCTTATCTTTTTTAAAAAAAGATGATAATTTAAAGTCAGCCTACAACTACAGGGACTGTGCCTAGAAAAAGAAATCCCACAAAAATATGACTCCTAGTAACACTGAATTTACAGAATAGCTCAGTAGTCCTGTGAAAGGGACTGGAGTTTCTGTCTGACATCCTTCATCTGACACGAACAAGTGAAGTGGGCAACAATATTTGTGTCTCATTATTCTTTTCAAACTGACTATAATTTTCTGACATCCAATGGCATTTTCTGTGCTGTCTGGGACACGGGCTCAGGTCTGGTGCAGTATTGCTTTATTCAGGCAGCATGTGAAAATCTGTCTAAAGCTCCAATGGCATTTCTCAGTATGTGCCTTTCTCAGGAAATACTCTTACATCTTTTAGAGCAGAAGACATAAGCATTATCATGTGCCTGCAAAGCATGATTTCAGAAAGCCAAACTCATATGGGTAGTCTCAAAATCTGCTAATAAAAGCCCCTGAAAATTCTGCAAGGAGAATAGGATGCAAAACCTGCTGGACAATTTGACAGATAGAAGAATCCTTAGAAGGATCCTTCTAAACCTCTTTCTCTGCTAGGTTCTTGACTGCAAGGTTTTCCAAGGAAAGGATGCTTAGGGAAGCTCATTGACATCACAACACCTGATAGCTTTAGAACAAAAGCTCTGTGTCAGCATGAAGTATCATCAGCAGTGCTATGCATTCTTTAGCTTCAGAGCTGAAGCTCTTTCTTTATACAAGTGTCTTGTGTGAAATTGTAATCGCAGATGTCCTTTGGATATAAGTGCTACGTTCAGAAGAGCTATGCCTGTATTCATAAGCACATACCCTTAAGACCACACATTTCACATTCCAATGGTGTTTGCAGTAATGCTGCAGTCGCTGCAGGTAACATCTTGGTTTTCACAAGAACTCTTTGGGAAAGAATATTTCTATGTGATAGTGGTGTTCACCTGCAGAAAATAAAATGCCATGAAAAAGCTGCAAGGCTATTTTCCAAGTGTCTCCTGAGGCTAGCTTGCACATCAATTTGGCAGAGTGTGCAAACTTCCACATTCTGAACATTTGAAATAGCTGCTTTTTAAATGCCTAGTTCAGCTTTACCCAAAAGCTTCATTATGGCTCCCAGGCATTTAAATATGGGACAGGTGACATTATTTCATTTCACGATTTTTAGCCCAGATTTAAGATCATATCAAATGTTACAGGTTATGTTTGGCTGGTTGAAAAACTAACAAGTTCATTATTCCTAGAATGCTGTTTTGTGCAATGTCAGTGAACATTTTGTACTTGATCTCTCTCCAACTAGATAACATACATACTCCTGGCTTTGCCTGGATATGGTCCTGTGTGACTGGATCTAGGTGATCCTGCTGTAGCAGGAGGAATGGACTGGATGATCTTTCAATGCCCCTTCCCATCCAATCCCTAATGTTCTGTGATTCCATGATTCTGTGACTGATGCACACACCTGCATCAACATTTATATTCTCATATATTTTCTGTGCAATAGTTTTCTTTCTAACAGGATAAACCATATCTTAATTAACGTCTCTGCCCTTATTCAGTTGGCACAGAGAGATGTTGAAACCTCACAGTTTGCTATTTCTGGGGGTGCTAAAGGACATCTGACTAGCCTATCAAGTGAAACAGGAGTAGGATTTTCCATCCTCAAGAAATGTCAAAACCTTGAGTAGTGTGCAGTGGCATGACAGATTTCATTAAGTTTTCATGGAAAATGAAACCTTCCAGAATAAATTCTGCAGCTCCAGAATTTGAATTTGGTACTTCAGTGTAAAGGAATGCTGAGGTGAAAGAGAAACCTGTTTGAACTATTGTTTCTTTACACTTCTTTCCAGACTGAAGCTTTGTTTGCTTGTGCTTTGTAGTAATGTCAAAACCTGTCAGACTGAACCAAGCCCAGAACCTACAAACAAACAAAACCCAAACAAAAAACAAACCCCAAAATCTCAAATACAAAGCCAAATTGAGGCAAGAAGGGCTGCCTTGTAAAGTCAGGTTTTTCTTTGTTTAAAATCTGAGAGAAAACAAAATGAACCAAAATGTGCCTTTAGTGCTTTAAGCTTTTGTAACAAAAGACTCTGTGCTGCAAAGAGTTGATTTAGAACATAAATCTTTCTGAAAATGGCTTAGATTACAGGTGAAACAATTTTCTAACAACTCATATTTTGAGGGCAAATCTTAAGTGATCTCTGGAGTCTTAGTCAGCACAAAGCCATTAACCACAGCAAGGACAAGCCAGCACCTGCAGTCCTGTGCTCCAGCAGTGTGCCTCCAGAACTGTCAGAGCTCCCTTTGCTCACTCTTAGCTCACTGACCTGCAGGTGTAGGTTGGAGTGTCTTCTCATTCCCAAAACATAACACAGGAGATGTAATCAATATCCATTTATTCTTTTACAAAAGTTACATTATGGATGGAAGGTAGGGAGGGAGGGAGGAAGGAATCATATATCTCATCTTTGGTCCAAATATTAATATTAAATTGCAGTATTAAGTCTTCAATTTAGTATAACTCATATAAGGAAAAAAAAGCAAGTGGCAAGCAAAATAAAGAAGCAAACAAAGATTTATTGTGAGAGTGAACAAACAACAGAAAAAGTTCTCAGAGATGATGTGAAGCTTTCACTTTTGAATATTTTGATCTCCCAATTGGATGTAGCCCTGGGCAGTCTGCACCAGAAGACCCTGATTTGAGCAAGAGTTTAAACTAGATCATCCTCAGATGCCTTCCAGTCCTAATCTGTGATTTTGATTTTCTCTAAATATTCTACTTTTGTCTATTGATCAGAATGAAAACCACCTTTTTCAGATCCTGAGTGATTCAAAGATAGGCATGCAGAATAATTTCAGGATATGTACCCATTATGTGCTTCAGGTACTTGTAGGACTGGGCCTTCTGATCTTCATTTTGCAATTTTGTTTGCTCAAATAAATGCAGGAGACTAATTTTCTTCATCTACTGTCTTTGCCGATATCAGAAGAAAGAAGCCCTTCTGACAAAGTGGAATAGAAGATGTACACATTGTGTCTGTGATGCTATCACCAGAAATTCAAAGAGAAATTTTTGTAATGAAACAGGATAATTTGAGAACACATCATGACTTTCCCTGGTCAAGTGTGGGGAAAAAACCCCAAATTATTCTAAGACTATCGACTAAAGGAATCCTGTTTTGGTACCAATGACCGACTTCCACTAAGAGCAGGAGTTAAATAAAAGAATGTGAACTGAAGTGTTGTCTCTCAGGTTAATAACTAGAACTCTAACAATTAACTCTGCCTACTTGATTAGGGTTTCTAATTTCTTTTGTGCTCCATTTGTGTGTTTATTTGGGTTTCTGTATTCTGTTACACTCATTAGGAGAGCAGAGCAGTTCTCCCAAAGTCTGCTCATGAAGAATGCTGCCAAAATTAATAAACCTAAACGGGAGGAAACAGATTGTGCCAAGTGTAAGCACCCTTGTACAGTCCATTCCTGAGGTAAGAATGAAAACCAACATGTGAAAGTCTAGTTCACTGGATACTGGATACCTTATTGCTACAGGAATGAAACTCAAAGTAATATTGAGTCCTTTAGAAAGCCAGAGCTCTTTCCTAAAAGTGCTGTAGAATATTTTTTTTTTCCCAGTTGAAGTCAGGAAGAAGGAAGAAAACTGTTCAAAACTAGCCTTTCTAGAATCTTTTTCTTGTAAACAGTGGGACATACCCTTTGGCAACAGCCTTTTGGCATCAGCAGTCTTTCAGACAAACCACGTTAAATAGTTCTGTAATGATTTAAGGGCTTTAGATAAGTAGCAAGATCAGCCACAGCTGAGACACAGAATTGCAGCTTGTCCAGAGACTTAATTTAAACAGTTTTGATATGTGGAGTCTGAAAAACGCTTTTCCTCTGAGGGGATGCTTTTGTTCTGTTGTGGAAGATTTTTCTCTTATTGGTGGGAAACACAATGGAGGAAGGACAAGACTCATTTCAAAAGCTTCCCCTTACTACCCTGATATATTAACTGAAATCAAAAGATGGATAGCTAAATTACCCCTGCCCTTTCCAGCCAGTTACAGACACCTTCCTTTCAGATTTTCAGAAAAGATGAGGACACTCAAGAGGTACCATTTTCACAGGTTTAAATTTAGAAGTCTGTCTGATCTTATGAGTGCCTCACAGCAGTAATAGATTTATTCTTGCTTTCTTGTGTGTATCAACTGTCTTAGAAGCTCCTTTTGACTCAGGCAGGAGTGGCAGATGGTGTCCGTAATCTCACTGTAAATTTACTGGAGAAAGACAGAATTGTCCAGGGCAGTTTGTCATTTTGTGGTATCCCTCACTCTATCTTCTATGTAGAGAGCCTAAGGAGCTGTAAAATCTAAGTGAACACCCACATTTGGAGAATTTATTGGAATAGAACCCTCCCCTCTCTGTACAGAGAGTATATGCTCTGTATATGCATGCATGCATATAGTAACCTAAGACCAGCTAAAGTCAAGTAACCAGTAAAGATTGCAGAGAATGGAGTTCTAAAGTGAATGAGACAATCTTTATCAAGAGCAGACCATTGCCAAAGCAAAACAGTATCTTGCACCAACAACACCCTATTCATCCTATGAAAGAATGGTGGTACCAAAGCATCAAGGGTAATGGTTGACAAACCTATCCACGTGGTAGTTACCCAGTAAAACCTGGGTAGTTTTAAAGGTCTCTGACATTCTTAAGATTGCAATTTTAGCAAACACAGAGAGGTATATAAAAAAAAGCATTCACAGTAATTTCAAAGGCATAAGTAAACCCTCATGATGGCTTTGTTTGACAACTGATAGCTTGTGTGGTTTTGCAGAAACCTGTTATACATGTTGCATGACATCTCTATATTAAATTGCTACGATAGTTAATCATTACATCTACCTAAAGCCATAATCTCATATCCCTGATGGCACAATTGTTTAAGGTGGTAACAAATGATATTATAATAGTGTATTATGAGCATAAATGAGAAACAAGTGCCAAGAAATGGTATTTTTAAAAGAAGAAAACAGAGTCTTTAAATACAAGGGTCAAGGGAGATGATGTATATAGCAGAGCAGACAGCATGTAATCAGAATTGTCAGCTTTCTTCCACAAGTGTCACTGATTCATTTTCCTTGTACTGTTCTCTGGAACTTACCTGTTTGTCTCGTTCTTAATCCTTCAAAAGGCCGAGACTCTTACTGATTTTTCAGTTTGACCCTTTTCTACTGATCTGCATGTAGGGCCAACTAGTTCTGACAGGAAGAATGAGCTTGTTCAGAACTGTTTGTCAGATGTTGTTTGTACAGGATTGCTTTCTGTTTTGTGAATACTTTCACTGCTGAAAGCACTGATAAACAGGTATGGAATATAATCTCCACTGAAGACACTGGTAAAACTCAAACCAACTTCAATAAAGTCACAGTTTCCTCTCTTTGGGTCACAGTTTTTTGCCCATACAGCAAATGTAGAGGGAGTAATGACCATGTGAGCTTCAAACCTGATGGGAACAAAGGGTTGAGTAGTATTCTCTCAGACCTTTTTTGGCCAGGTTACTTGAAGAACAAAAGTCTGTCCACTAACATGCAGCGATCACAGAATCACAGAACATTAGGGAATGGAAGGGACCTTGAGAGATCATCCAGTCCAATCCACCCGTCACAGCAGGATGGTGCCAGACTCTTCTCAATGTCTTCTAATGATAGGACAAGGAGCAATGGGTGTAAGCTGGAACAGAGGAGGTTCCACATCAATATGAGAAGGAACTTCTTCACAGTAAGGGTGACAGAGCACTGGAATGGGCTGCCTAGGGGGTTTGTGGAATCTCCTTCTCTGAAGACATTTAAAACCCATCTGGATATGTGATGGTGCTGTGCAGTGCACATTTGAGTGAAGCATTTCTATAAAATCCTATACAGAGGTCCCTATATTCATATTCATTTCCTTACTCAGGTAGTCCCACAGAAGACTAATACTATCAGTGCCTCATGACATAAAACTAGAGTGAGAAAGAAATCGTCAGATTATTTAATACATTATATAATTTGTCATCAGTTGACATAAAATCCCTGAGCTGAAAATTTTAAAAGTATCTGTAGAGACCAATGGACCAAGGAGACTGGTCTTGTGTTTGCAGACTTTCCCTAAGCTGGTCTTTTTCATGTGTCTTTGTGTGGTGACTCATGGACTCATTCTGAAATCTTTGTTGAGGAAACTGGACTCTGTAGTTCTATCATCCTCAGGGTTGTGGTTTATTTTGTTTATTTTATGAGACTAGGAGCTTGCTAAAAAGAATATTTTTTAAAGCTGCTAAACCCAAGTTGTTTATTTTTCTGAGTAGACAAATGAAATAAAAAACCCCCAAAACACAAAACTGTACAGTCTGTTTAAAGAGATGACAAGCTAATTCTAGAAGGGAGGAAGGAGGGGAATACACTCGTACTGTAACACCTGCTTCAGGCTAAAAACACAAAATTCAATTCATTTTCATACAGCATGTTTTATACAAAGCCTCTCAAAATGCTTCACAGCAAAAGATAAAATGACAAGATAACTTGATACGGAACTCGTTGTTATTACAACTCTCAGAAAGACAGCAAAATAAGAAAGCTGTGTGCAGAAATGGGCTTGGCTAGGGAAAAAAATACAGATATGCTTGCACAGTGTAACACAAAGAAGAGATTAGTAATGATCATGCAAATGAGGATGAGCATGATGATGGGGTGGGGATGAGGATAAGGATGTCCCCTCACTGGATAAACAGATTAACAATTTGAAGATCGCAAAGCAAGACAGTGTCAGGGACATGGATTTGATTCAGGAGGCATCTCCAGCACTAAGCTCTGGAGACAGGAATAAGACTGATGAGAACAGTGATGCATCATCATCCAAACATCATCTTTAAAAATGTCGATATATTAATATGAGAACAAGGGGCAGTGGTTGTAAGATGGAACATAGGAAGTTCCACACGAAAGAACTTCTTCGCAATGAGGGTGAACAGAGCACTGGAAGGGGCTGCCCAGTTGGGGTTATGGAATCTCCTCCTCTGGAGATGTTGAAAACCCACCTGGATATGCTCCTGTGCGACTTGGTCTAGGTGGTCTTGCTCTGGCAGTGGGATTGGACTAGATGATCTTTTGAGATCCCTTCCAATCCCTGATGTTCTGTGATTCTGTGATCATCCAAACACAAACTTTAAGTGTCAATATATTAATATACCAATGCTGCTGGTAAAGAGTTCTTATTTCTTATTCACTGTGTATTAAAATCAGAAAGTACGCATAGACATGTAACAGATTTATGATTTGCCTTGTTTTATGTCTGTGTTCTCTGTATATTAAAAAAAAAAATTAACAGGATATATTGCAATATGTCACATTTTATTACACCATAATGTTTTCAGATATCAGAACAAGCTACAGCTCTGTAGAACATAAAAGTAACACATTTTAGACTTTTCCATGTAAAGCCACTGCCTTGCCTGTTAGAAATGTATTAATAAAGTTATATAATTATCCTTTAAATGTAGTAAAAATGTTTCAGTACTCTACATTCCTTTCTGCAGGTTCCACTTGGAGGAACACATTTATTTCCTTTTAAATATTTCACTGATTCTTGAGAAGGCACATTTCAGACATGTGGAAATTATACATGCACTCTGTAAGATAAAGAAGTGAAAGACTAGTGATGATATTTTGTTTAATCTGATCTGCTGTTTGGTTGTTGTTTTGCTTTTAAATTGACTCCAAGTGACATTAAATACACTGTTTAAACCTTCTGGTAGGTTAAAAATGAGGGTACATCTTGCCTTATGAGTTCATAATATTTGTATATTCAGTGGTTAGTTAATGTGATTTAATTGAATGTCCTTTAGAAATGCCAACTACCCCATGTGCTTTGTGGTATTAATCTGTGGGAACAGTAATTAAATAAACTGTAGGTCAACGTGAATGCAAGTGACAGT
The DNA here is from genome assembly GCA_013400115.1 of Rhinopomastus cyanomelas. Lineage (NCBI taxonomy): Eukaryota > Metazoa > Chordata > Aves > Bucerotiformes > Rhinopomastidae > Rhinopomastus > Rhinopomastus cyanomelas. Next base: position 226,528 of record VXBP01009771.1, read on the forward strand.
AGGTATCCCTCATATGGTTTGTCTGCAAACTAAGGCTGAGGGGAGACTTTATTGCTATCTACAACTGTCTGAAAGGGCATTGTAGAGACATGGGTGCTGGTCTTTTCTTATAGGTAATTAATGATAGAAAAAGAGGGAGAGAACAGCCTCAAGCTGCACCAGGGGAGATTTAGGCTGGACATTAGGAAAAAATTTACTGAAAGAGTAGCTATGCACTGGAACAGACTGCCCATGGCAGTAGTTGAATCATCATCCTTGAATGCGTTTAAAGCTCACTTAGATACGGTACTTAGAGATGTGGTCTAGTGGTGAACTTGGTAGGACTTGGTGATCTCAATGGTCTTTTCCAAGCTGAATGATCCTATGATTCTGTGATTCTATGCAGGTCACAGACAGCAGGTATCACACAGGTAATGCTGTTACAAACCTCAGATTTATAGGCTGTGTCATGACAAACCCTCTCATTCCTCATAAAACAAATCAGGAATTGTGGGGAAAGAAAGTCTTGGGCAAACTATATCCTGATTCCCCAAAAGAAAAATCTACACAGAGGAAGATCTAACCTTCCAGACCTGGTTGGTACATGTGTAACTGCTCAGGATGCACCACAGGTATACAAAGGATCATTTCAAATGTGTTTCCTCATGTTTTAGCAGTCTGTGACAAGCCTCATGCCTCAGTTGAAGCTGAGCATTTCTCTTTGAATTCCCATGTTAGTTTTGTTTTAATGCCTTCCAGAAACTGTCCTGGGGACAGTGAACCGGCCCCCTGTTTAAAAAGTTTAAGGATGCCTGGGTTAAACCATGCACTGATCTCTGGAAAGGGAATCAGTTCCTGAAAGGAAATGTGTGCCTAACCTGTTCTTCCTTTGCTAGTAGATGTTTTAAATAGCATTGACAGGATTTCCATGCCATCCATTGACAGCAGTGCATAGAGATGGAATCCCAGGAGGTGAAAAAGGGAGACCTACAAGCCCGTACATTGCATACAAAATGTAGAGCTTTTTTAAAATCACAATTTTCCACATCTTCCCATTTGGCAATACACGGACTGACTTCAGTTTACACTGTATTTCAAGGCACTCCATGTTGTTTAATCATCTTGCTCTCTTCTGTCCCCTACATGGTTTATTATTGTTGCTATTTGATCTTATTTTCCTGCAAACAGATAGTTGTCCCTACAAAACTCTTTCATGGCACACCCACAGAACAGGGCCTGCTGAGAGCCCCAGTATTTGCAGGCACTTTTCCAATGACTAGCAACTTGTGTAACACTAAACTGTCCTAAATGCATGCTAGCCAAGTAAGTATCACCTTTTAAATTAAATTCAAGTGTAAAGGCACGTCTGCAACTTTCATTGTCCTTCCAGGAGTACAACACTCAGGCATATAAAGTTGTATTGATAATATATGTATTTCAGTAATTTCAATATTAATTCAATTTTCTTTTCTGTGTTAGCACAGTCCCTTCCTAACATTGACTTAGTCAGTCAGTTTGCTCTATGAGAACAAGGTGACCATCCATGTGATATAATGCCATGTTTAACTTCCTTAATCACACACACCTAATTTTTCCAGCATTGATTTGTACTGAAGATTATCCATAGAAAAGTGTATGCAGCACATATCGCTGACATCTTTCAGCCCAAGTCATGATAACACAAATAATTCATCCTCATTGCAATAATAACACACTATTTACATTATTAAAAATATACAGCTAAATTTCAAGGAGTCTTTTGGAGTCATTGCCTGACTGCCAGGTTTAGCAGCCAGACACTTGCTAAACTGTAAATTTTCTCACACAGAAAGTAACACCTCTGGGAAAAGCCTTTAACTCTTCCCTCTGTAGAGGTATTTCCTGCATCAGTGTCACAGAAGTGCCAGGGCAGTTAAGCTTTGTAAAAGTGTCGTTGGGCTGTCACCAGGAGAAGAGAAGGGGAAAGGAAGGAAAAGCAAGGGAAAGGAAAGGAGAAGTGAAAGAACCTGAGAAGCAGTAGCTTAGCAACAACAGACTTCCATATACGTTGATTTATTTTCTATGATGCAAAACACAAAAGTCAAGTCGTGAATACCACACAAAACTGCCTGTGTCCACTGACAATCATACAAAATTAAAAAAAATATATATACAGCAAAGTCTCTATCCACTCCCAATCACTGAATCTACTTAGTATTTCTAAAGAGTAGTTACATTGCTTTAATAGTGCTATTAGTGATATCTGCAGAGAATGTATGAATATAAGCAATTACCATTTGGGATATTCCTTCTCAGTAGGAAAAAAAATATACTAATTCCACTAATTGACTCTACTTTTGTTTCTGTTAAGTGTACACTGTATACATGTTAATAATGTTATTATCAGCCATAATGCATTTTAATTAACATTCGTGTGTAGAAGTCAAAACAAACATATTCTGATCAGTTTTTATTAAATTAATGGCATAGCAATTTCTAAAGCTATCAATTAACAAAGAAATCTGCAACTCACTCTGAAGCTAAATGAAAAAAACCTCCACACATGAATAAAGACAACTATGTCCATACACCCAAAATCAGAAAATTACATTAAATCTTGCTAGAAAAACATAATAGGGATTCCTACATAGTCTTCCAGTTCAGAAATATTTTCTACATTCTGATAAAGTCAGAAAACTAGGTATGAGGAACTGAGAAATCAAATCACTGGTCCAAGGCTGTCGAAGGTGTTTATAGCAGAACAAGAAATTTAATGCAGCTCTCATGAAAACTGGTTCAGTGCTTTTACTACAAGACATTAGAAACATGAATGATCAGTCATTGTGATCTTACAGAGACTTGAAATGTGCAGCAGTTTCAGAGTGTAATTTCAGCTTCCTCTCTGCATAAAACTAAAGAAATTGGAGTAGGTGGTTCATGGAACATTGGTAATTAAAGTTATCCTGGAAACTTGCAATTTCTCTTACTTTTTAGATTCTATTTAAGACCATGTTGTCATGACCAGCAATGATATATAAAGACATCAGTACACAATGAAGTATTCATTTTCCCATGCAGCAAATATAAATGTTTGACAATATACTTGAATTTTACCAAGTGATTTGTAAAGGATTAGAAGCCTCATTTAACACCTAGTAAACTCTTCTAGCTAGCTAAATCTTTGACTCTATGGAAATTCTGATCAGGCACTTGATAGATGCATTAGCCTTGGCTGTGTACCTTGCTTATTTCCGTAATGTCTAACACAATTTCAGAAAGAGTAGTACTTATCTTTTCAGAACTGTTAATACTCTTCTTTGCAGCTTCTGTAAGAAACAATCCATAAAAGTTTTAGGTAGTTTGCAAAACCCAATGCAAATATCTAAAACCAACCTCCTCCCATAAGGATTATTGGTGATACTGTGTATTTTCCAGACTGCATTTATTGTGATTGCTTTCACAATACACAGTCACACTGGATTCAGCACTCTTATTGAAAACAACTAGAAGTTTTAGGTGTGACTAACTCCTCACTGTGTATGACAGGTTTGCTTTTTACACTTTGCGTTTTGAACATCCGTAATCCCAATCTCAGGATCACAGAATCACAGAACATTAGGGATTGGAAAGAACCTTGAAAGATCATCTAGACCAATCTCCCTGGCACAGCAGGATCACCTAGATCTAGTCACACAGAACACATCCAGGCAGGTTTTAAACGCCTCCAGAGAAGGAGACTCCACAACCTTCTTGGGCAACCCATTCTAGTGCTCTGTCACCCTCACCATGAAGAAGTTCCTTCTCATACTGATGTGGGATCTCCTCTCTTCCAGCTTACATCCATTGCACCCCCTTGTTCTATCACTAGATGACATTAAGAAGAGCCTGGCTCCATCCTCCTGACACCCACCCTTCACATATTTCTAAACAATGTCCTTTAAGTGAAACAGACCCAGATCCCTCAGCCTTTCCTCATCAGGAAGGATGTCAATGTCAACAATTCCTGGCATGCTCTCAGCACACACCGTTAGCAACACCATACATTTCACAGGTCCTGCTATGTGTGTGCAGGTAATAAATGAACAATGTGAAACCACTGTTGGAACCACGAATCTTCAGTAACTCTAACACTCAGATAGTTGGCATGAATGGACATATGGAGAAAATAAGGCTCTTCTCAAGGCATAAGGAATTAAATGGCAAGCTGTTATTAAGTACATTTAACAGCCAAGAGACACACTTTTAGTTACTGTCAGCAAGTCACTCTAACTGAGCAACGGCAGATCTCACGCATCATCAAGGAAATTGTCAGTAATCCCTGGAGACCATCTCTGTTATAATTGGCACTGGTGGAGAAGGAGGATGCATCAATCAGGTAGAAAGTTTTTCATGCACCATCCTGAGATGGCAATGGTAGCAGTTAACACTCCCTTAGCCTCTCAAAACTGCTGTGGAAGTCATAGCATAAATACAAAGCAGCAAGATGGCATTTTTTACAGCTGTTTCTCACAGCATCATGACATTTAAAGTGCCTGTTAAAATCTATCAAGTACAGTAAAAACATAACTATGCTGTTGAAGTAACATGCATTATGTACCAAGAGCAGGATTCACTTATTATACTATCTGTAGTCTATCTGTTAGTTTTGAATCTGTCTCTTATGCAGACAATGGCTTGAAAAATGCTGTTTTGAAGTTTATTATTCAATTATCACGCAAACTCTTCCTAAGAAATTAAAACATTTGAAAGGCACAAAACATTTTTACTACACAGGCAGAGCTTGTTTTAATTGTTTTAATGGTTTTAATTCTTAACAAATTGCTTCTGCCTTTAAATGACTTTATTAGTATGCTAAAAAATTCTTACATGTTGTCATCACTTTTTAAATTTCACTAAATGGTACTTGGTTATACATCTGCCAAAATGTCTTTCACAAATAAACTGTTTTACTTTCAGTCTGTTCCATTTGAACCACAAATGTATTTGTCAAAACCTTAATCATATGCTAATGGGAATTCTGTAGAACAGATATTAATTGTATAACACTGTTTCTAACTTTTCCTACTGTAAAGTTGCTTTAAACTAATTGATGTTTTAGAACAATAACTGAAACCACACTAAATATCAAACAAATTATTTTCCTAAACATTCAGATGGGGAAAGTAGTTCAGACATTTAAAACCCGTCTGGATGTGTTCCTGTGTGATTTGATCTAGGTGATCCTACTGTGGTGGGGAGATTGGAGTAGATGATCTTTTGAGGTCCCTTCTAATCCCTAACGTTCTGTGATTCTGATTCTGTGATTTAGTACAGCATGGATCCTTATGACAGAGCTCTGAGGTATATCTGTCTCCTTGATTCCTTACAGTAAGACACCCTCCAAGAGCACCAGTGCACTCTGAAGCTCAAAAGCTGTTTTTCATGGAAACATAAACTAGAAAATACTCTTTTTAAAATTAAAAAAAAAACCCAACAAAAACTGGAGAAAAGATTAAACAACAACCAAAGAAAACCTTTCCCATTTTCTGTGATGTCCTTACAGAGTGCCTCCTTTTCAACAACAAATTCCATGTTGGCTATAAAATCTATTTTCTCTGTCCCTGAGGGCCTTTTGTGAGCTAGCTCTCCAAAACCTCTACCACAGTGCAGCTTCCAAACTGGCTGACTCTCTCTGTCTGTATATCCCTCCCCATTTGACTTAGAGATACAAACAAAACTTTCCACCATCTTCTCTCCCCTGGAATTTCCATTACACTCGGAGTCCTGTACTTCTCCTCTTCAGAGGATGCAACCTAACTCAGCCTCTAACCTCCAAGGACAAGCAGCAAAGCAGCAACCCATCCAGATACCCATCCAGCTGGGTATCCATTCCTGGTTAGAAGATCATATATGGCCGTGCATGAGACCATTAATAAGTGCCTGTCACAGCCTTTACAGCAAACACTAGAATGAACCAACTCTTTAAAAGCCCTTACATCCTTTATGTTAACACTTTGATAGGAAAGCAGACAGATGTTCAACATTCACTTTCATTACTAATAACATAGCTGGTCATTTCATACAAAAAGATTTTATTACAGATGTAACTGGTAGTTACTTTGCAGTTATTCTTTCTTGATACTTCTCATTAGAAGATTCTGATTGAAGCTCCTCTTAACTGTGCCAGAACTGTATGTTTGATTCAAATTTTCTCCACTTGGTGTCTGTCAGGCAGAAGATTTGCTTTAAAATAAATTTCAGCAAAAATGATTCATCCAGTGCTGAGCAAAAGCTAACAGGAAAATATTCTTTCATTGATGTTAAAGTATAACAAATTCAGCAATTGCTTTTAGAACACTTGACAATAAGAGCTTGACCTTTTAGCAGAATTTCTTTGTAAGCCAGAGGTGTTTTTGAAACCATCCCATTGACAAAACTACATTTTTCTAGAAACCCTGGAAAAAATAACCCTCCACAGTGACTTGGAAAATCCTAAAGGTTTGACAGGCACATTGCACAGTGCCTGCCTTCCAACTTGGAGCTTTGGCTTGTCTGAGCAACTTTCACACTTGAAAAGTTACTGAGCACAGTCCAGACCACAATTACAAAGACCAAGGAAGCTTCTTCCTGAATTTCAGTGCCAGTTAATGCTGGTGAGGGAATGTGAACCTGTGAATGAATGGATCACATTCCTAAAGCTTTCATTCCTTGTGAGTACTCAAGTGAGATGGAAGTGTGGGAAAAATGCAAAAAAGCATCACAACATCCGAGACAAGGACAGAAAACAGATGGCAAGAGACAACTGTTGAAGGAAGGAGCAGATTGGGACAAGGAACCCGAGACAGGGAGTGCAGGAAGGTTGAAGATGGGGAAAGGACTAATTAATAAGCAATGAAATGGACTCTTGGAAGATGAACATAAGGAACAAAAGAAGCAGAGGTGTGAAAGGTACACTAGTCATAAACTGTGACCAAAAGACTGAAAGAGAAAAGAAGAAACACTGCAGGAAATGTAATAATAAAAAAAGTAGGACTTTTATTGGAAATTTGGAAGATTTAGATGACAGAGAGGACTCGACTGCATAAGGATATAACTTAAACATTTATAGTGACAGACAAATTACAATACCTAGGACATTGCTATCTGCCATTGAAGACACACTGCTGTATAAATTTAATGGAATCACGCCTTGCTGGGGTGCAATTTTATGCCTCTTATTATCTGTTACTGCATCTGTGATGGGAGAATCTCTGAAGGAGATTTTAAAATGTAATATATTTCTGAAAGTCTTTATTATTCTTTATGATGGATTTATGATTTTTTTTGTTGTTGTTTTTCCTTTCTTTTTAAAGCTGGAAGTTACACTTTCAAATATAGGTTAAAATGACAGAGTTGCAATGTCAAAACATTACAAAATTAATGACTTATACATTAACCGTGGTACTTTAGTCCCCCTATTTTTGTTACAAAGCTGAATTTTGTTTGGACACAAGAAATTAATCTTTGAGCACATGAGAACTGAAAAAAAAAACCCACTGTGAATTTCTGTTTCTGAGTTTCTGACAAACACACTCCTGTTTAAGAAATCTTCTTTGCAGCACATAACCCTTGAAGTTGCCCTGAAGAAGATCAATTCACTTTAGTAGCATGTGTAAGCATATTGTGGTAGCTGTGATCACAATGCTAGTAAGACATCATCCACTTTAAACCCCAATAGTTTTGATGGTTACAGATGGTACCAAGACATTAACAAAGTAGGAAGTGTTCCTTGGTATTTGTTATTGGTACAGCTGTTTAAGTTAATGAAGTCAGTATATATTCAGTTTTAATTGTAGACACTTTTTATTTGAGCTTTCATAGAACAGCTGTGAAATAAGTGCTATAATTAATGCTCTATGAGTTACACTGAAATCTATGTATTTTACAAATGATATCTCATAACCTCTGTTCAATTTATTTAGTTTTTTGATTTAAAGGTGAAAGACCATCAGATAATTGAACTTCCTTCAGAAAGTGTTTAAAGGTTTCAAAGTCATCCTCATTTGTGCTTTCACCTGCCAAGTCAAGATCAATAAAATTTATTATTGGATTAAATCAATTTATTTTATTAAATCAATGCCATCTTGACATATACAATGGCATTTTGAAAAAAAACAGGTTGTTTCCTTTCTTTTCGTTTTTCAAATGAGAGTTCACAGAGTCAGTTATACACCAAATAGAGATTTTCTACCAGTGTCGTTTATGTTTCATGTGGATAGCTTCATCCAGAAAAAAAATTATGCACTACAGTGCAGCACCTCCCTTATGAGGAGAGGCTGAGGGAGCTGAGTCTCTTTAGCTTGGAGAAGAGGACACTGAGGGGTCACCTCATTAATGCTAATAAATATGTGAAGGGTGGGTGTCAGGAAGATGGAGCCAGGCTCTGCTCAGTGTCATCCAATGGTAGGACAAGGGGCACTGGGTGTGAGCTGGAACATAGGAGGTTCCACATCATTATGAGAAGGAACTTCTTCGCAGTGAGGGTGACAGAGCACTGGAACAGGCTGCCCAGGATGGTTGTGGAATCTCCTTCACTGGAGATATTTAAGACCCACCTGGACGTGTTCCTGTGTGACTGGATCTAGGTGATCCTGCTGTTGTAGGGGGATTGGACTAGATGATCTTTTGTGGTCCTTTCCAATCCTTAATGATTCTGTGATTTATTGAAGTGTCCTGTACATTGCATTATGCACCAGAATTCTCCCTTTTTTGCATAACTCTGAAATGCTCAAGTGACTATTCCAGAAGGCAGTGTGGATTTGAAAACTGCAGGATCTTTGTGTTCCTAGTCCTTCCTTCAGAGCCACATTTTGTTCTTCAGCAAAAGATAATGGCATACAATGTGGGATACATAAATTGCTTATGTCGTTAAGTTCCAGATTGTTCTTATTTTCCTTCACAGAACAATCATCTAGGGCTGAAGGCTCATTATTTTCAAGTAATGAAAAGTTTAACTCACTGGTAGTGTAGTTACAGGTGTACTATAGTGCTAAGAAGGTTTTTAGTGACAAGGATGCTTCCCACATCAAGCATACTCATAGTGTATTTCTGCTGAAATCAGGGTGGGAGTGTGGGAAGCACATTTCATACTACACACTTGAGGCCATGGGAATTTGTCTTCCCATTTGCTTCATTAAGATGAAGACTTGAGTAAATTATTTTCTTTTGCAGCATCCTCCAACTTTTGTAGACACAACTGTATCTACAAATATTTTATAAAGTAGACTGTAATGCCCTCGTCAATAAGGGCAGAATGCTGTGTACCACTGTTAGGTACTCAAATTGAAAAAAAAACAAACAGATTTTATTTTTTAAAGCATAGACAAAAATCAGAGTAATCTGGAACCATTCAATATCTTTGAAAAAATCAGACTGCTTATATTCAGGTATTGAAAGATGACTTAACTAAATTTGGGATCTATCCCTGTCTGCATTCAAAAGTCATGGACTCTGGCTGTTCTGTAAGTGAATGGAGGGCAGTGTCTTCATCCTTCCTACTCTTGTCTTGTTTGAGATGTGGTTTAGGAAGATACTGTCTTTGCTACTATCCAGGTTTTTTTTGCTGCTGGAACGTCCAAGTGTAACTATAGGCTACTGTAAAGTACTGTGGTGCTCAGAGAACCTCTCACTTCCCTTTATGACATTCCCTAACCAGTTCACTACCGTGTCTCTCACAAGGTTAGGAAAACCAGGAAAGAATATGAATCTGCAAATCTCTTTGGATCTTCATTCTGTGTCTGGAATGACAAACCTATTCTGTGCTTGCACAAAGCACACAGAAAAACTGACTGGTGGTCAGTTTGTCCTGCTTTTGTCAGTAGCCAGGAGGCTGATTTTTAAGAACCTGTTCATTGGGTTTCCTTTGGACCAGTCTCTCACAAGTCCAGCAAACTCAGGCAAGATTCAGTGTATAAATATGTTTGGTGTAAAGATCAGATATTCCTGTCTGTTGTTCCTTATAGCTCTGCCAGTGGTTGCTGCTTCTAAAGAAGGAAGGAAACTCCCAGCCTATTCCTTTCTAGTAATACCTTAATAACACAGCATTGCTAGTCTGCTCTTTGATACTGTCTGTACATGGATGCACCATAATATATAGCACGAAATCTATTTTCACTTCAACTAGGAATCAGTGGAAGTTTACACTGTTGTTACCCACCGAGGAACAGAATGGCCCCATCAACCTCGAGGCGCTTCACTAACCGCACTAGAGCTCTGTCATCCTCTCTCACTAAGAGCAGGGTTCAATGAAAAAATACTCAGTTTAGAAGTCTCTCTTGCAGATTCAAAAAGACCATTGTGGCATGATATAAAGCTGTGGTATTGTGGCTGTGAATGAAGTTGCATGATTCATTCTGTTGCTGCTTCAAAACTTTTCCACGCAGGTTAACTTTCTTCCAGTCTTTATGTTGGACCAGCTGTCATCTGTCTGCACATCTGAAAATTTAGTAGGCTGAAGTTGCCAGGGGTTGGTCTGTTCTGTTTATTTTATGCAGCAGCTTCTTCTCTTTGTTAACGTCTCCAGTTTGTTAATTATCTGCCATAACGGAAAGTTTGCATGTTAGGCTCTGAATCTTCTGCTCTTTGCCGAAGGCCTGAAGAATTATGTGTCACATTTACACACAGTTCTGCTTATTCCCTTAGAAAATTTTCTTATAACTCTAATTATGCAACCATGATGAGCTGAATGAATCTATCCAGATGTTCTAGGGAAGGACAAAATATAGTAGTTGCCACTAAAATTATACAGTTATGTGCTAGAACAGGGCCAATACATGCCTTTCAAAAGCTAGTATTTGTCAAACACTGTCCTCCAGGGAAGAGAGAAAAGCTCTCATGCTACTCCAAAGCTGCACCTCCAATAATGTTGTAGACACATATGTCATGAAGAAATTTGTGCAGCTAATTATTTTCTTTAAAAATCACTCCCTATCTTTTACTAATATTCAGCAATTGGCATAGAAAGAACAGTTTCTAAATAATAATGGTATGGATGCCATGATTTAACTTCAACCAGCAACTTAGCCTCACAGAGCTATTTGTTCAGTGCTCCTCCTATGAGCCAGGGAACAGAAGACTAGAAGTTTGAAAGCCCATGGGCTGAGTTAGAGACAGTTTAATAGGTAAAAGCTGCACACACAAACAAAGCAAGACAAGGCATTAATGACTTGCCATTGTCAGGTGTTCAGCAATCTCCAGGAAAGCCACCATGCATAATGGTTACTTGGGAAGATAGACACCACCACTCAAAATGTTCAAAACATCCTTCTTCCCCAGGTTTATATGCTAAGTATGCCATCATATGGTACAGGATATCACTTTCATCTGTGTTCCCTCCCAAATTGTTATGGACCCACAACCTACTCACTGGTGAAGGGGTTTAAGAAGCAGAATCATAGAATCATTAGGGATTGGAAGAGACCTTGAAAGATCATCTAGTCCAATCCCCCTGCCAGAGCAGGACCACCTAGACCACTCTACACAGGAACATATCCAGAAAAGGCCTTTAGTCAAACAGCAAGCACCGATCAGCAGCAGCTGAAACATCTCTGGGTTGTCAACACTGTTTCCAACACTGTTTCCCCTACTGGATACAGTGTAGAAAATTTCCCCCAGCCAACGCCAGCACGATTGCTCAGATTGCTCTCCCTGTGGCACGGAATACATTACGCTCTGCTTAAAAAGAAGAAAGACTGGATAAAAAGTAAAGTGCAAACAAAATAAAACAAAATAACAGCTCAGAAACAACTCAGGCTCTGCAGATGCCCTGCATCTGCTTGCTTGCCCACTGGGGACACTGACACATAGAGATTAAGGTCCTTATACAGAGATGACTAGACAACTGGATCATATATGCAAAATGCACTTAGGTGACTTAAAACCTATAGCAACAATAACAACACAGGTGTAAGTAGAATTCATTATGCATTAGATATTGACACAGATACCACAAAACAGCTCGTGACCTTCCAGTGAGGGAGTGAAACCAGAACTGACTCTGCAAAGGATACACACAATGAAATGCAATTCTAACCTGTTTGAAAGCTGTGTGACACTCTTCAGTTTCCAAGAAAGGCAAAACCCGTAGTCACACACGTACAGCCCATTCCTGATTACATGAAAAGGTAAAAATACCTCTAGAAATACTGTTGATATGAAGCTAAAAAGAAGGAAGGAAGCAAGCATAAAAAGTTGTCACTCAAAATAAATATGAACTTTGCCAATAAGGGAAAGTGAGCTAAAAGCAAAACTAAAGTGGCCCAATGGGTATCGCATGTGTGCCTTACCATGATCTTCAAAACTAACTCTGATCTATAGACTTCAGTAGGAAAATAAAGGCCATAAAGTCCAGTCCTTATGACTTAAAAAAAATTATAATCTGCATTTCTTGTAATTCCATCTCTACTTGTAAAAACAGGGAACCAAGGAAAGACACTTCTTCACAAGTAATTCCTCACTATTGTAATAAATAACTGCTATATGCAAGAAAATACATTTATTATCAAAAATGCTTCTGGCTTTAATGTTCACTTTGGAAATATTGAGAAATGGAATCTCATAAGTTATTCATAAGCTCAGAATTAATGCAGTCACTATTCCTGGCTTCTGATTAAATGCTGTCTTGTAACCTAGAAACACTGGAAATAATGACCAGATGATAATTTTCTGTGAACCGAGTCAATGAAGAGAAGCTTTGATTTGTCAAGTTGCAACATGACCTGCCCAAGAGAAATGCCAGGAGACCTATCCACTGTTGTGGGGACAGTATTTTTCTGTGCTTGTATAGGAAAGTTCATGTAGACAAAGTCCATTCCTAATGATGACTTCATTCATGCTCTTTCACCACAGCAGTTAATACGGTGGTAGACGGCAATGATGGAACAGAAATTTATAATTTTAGGAAAATGAAAAAAAGGAATAGAATGTGAGGGGCTTTTTTTCAGCTCATCCTCACTAATATTAGTGGGCAGAATTTGTTCACTATAGCATTGAGCTGTAACTCAACTTTAAGTTTGACAGACTTCCATAAAGTGTGCCAGACCGCAAAAGTACATAAAACTGTGTCACTCAACAGCAGTAACTTATCTTGCTGGAGGCTCTAATATAAAAGACAAGCGAAAGGCAAAAAACAATCCTTATATTAGTATTGCCAAAATGTATGACTAGCCTTGACTAAGAACCCCCAGAAAATTCCAAAATTAAACAATTTCTCTTCTCTCATCAATCTAAAACTAATACAGGGCAATTTCTAAAAATTAATCAGATAGGAAAATTAAATAGATGAACCAATTGGGAATGAAAAAAACACATGCACATCTATTTGTACACCACACAGGTGCAGAAAACACAAACCATTGACGCGGGGTCACTGAAGCAGAGAAAAATCTCATGGACAGGAACTAGACAGCAGTTAGTTAATGCGTAAGTTAAAAAAAAAAAAAGAGAGAGACCAAATAACTTATAGAAGGGAGAAGGTCAACGACAACAGGGCATGGGCAGAAAAGTACAGAGCGGTGGAGAAGGTGGTTAAAGCAGAAAGTTGTCATTGCCACGGGGAAAAAAAGAAACAATTAAAGGAGGGACTAGAATCCTCCTGGAAGCTGAGGGTGGCCATAAAAGGCGCAAGGCGGGAGCGCGCACTATCTGTGTCGATGAGTATGAAGTGGGAGGCGAATCCGAGTGAGCGGCGCCGCCAGCCCCGACCCGCGGGGGCGCAGTGCTGCGCGGGAGCGATGGTGCTCTCGGCGCTGCTGGGCGGCCGCGCAGCGCCGGCGCGGAGGTGGGAGTGTTTGCGGGTGGAGGAGGGCGCAGCGACGTGGAGCGCAGCGGCGGAGATGGGGCGAGGTGGGGCGCTGCGATCTGTTGAAGCGCTCCGCAACTGAAAGCGGTTGGTGATGGGGAGGAAGCGGCAAGGAAGGCGCTGCCGGAGCCGCGGAGTTACGGCCGCCAGCCCTGGGCTTGCTGCCCCGGTGATCTTCCAGTTACAGCAACCGCGGTATCAAGGCGAAGATCGCCCGGGTCCGGTGTGGTGCCGGCAGTAGCCACGGCTCCTGGCTACAGGGTGTAAAGAGAGTCATCACTAATAGAAGGAAATACATTCAAGAGAAGAAATTATTAAAATAATGCTTAAAAAAACAATCTACCTGAAGAGAGCATGGGGAAGAGGGTAGGATGGAGAGGATGAGGGCAAGAAGGTGGTTTCTGGGAAGAGCTGGTGGCTTAGGTTAGAGAGGAGTAGTGGAGCAGGGTGTGAGCTCGCCTGCACGATCTGGGGCAGAGGACTGGAGGAGAAAATTCGTGAGGGAGGCGGAGAGGAGCAGGAGGAGGAGGAAAGGAGGGAGGTGGGGGGTCCTTGTACGCTTAGGGGTAGGGGGAGCCGCGGGCGGCGGAGAGAGATGGCACAGACATAAACACACACATACATATCATATAGACACACATATAGAAACACACCCCACCGTCCATCCAGGGGCGGGCAGAGCCTCCGCCGCCCCCTCGGGAGCAGCCGGGGGAGGTGCCTCAGTCCCCCCGCTGGGGAGGGGGCACGGCGGGGTCGGGAGGGGCTCGCGGGAGCTGCCGGCGCGGATGCCTTCACCTGGGTCTCTTCATCAGTGAGCGAGGCGAAGAAGAGAGGCGGTCGGGTCTGGAGAACTACCTCTGGATGGTTTAACACACAGACACAAAAAAAAACCAACCCAAAAAAAACCAAAAGGAAAAAACCCCAACTCTGCAATCCTCTGCTCCCCACGGGCTCAGCACCATAAGGGACTGCTATATTTGAGACTGTCAGGAGGATGAGAGAAAGAGACTGAGAGTCAGGGCGAAAGAGACGGTGCCACAGCAGCGGTAAGTGCCTTTGCCGTTCCCCCAGCCAGACACTGATTTCTCCGGTTAGACTTCGGAGCGTGTGCAGATTATTTGTTGCAATATCCATCGCGGCATCTCCGAGAGCAGTCTACTGAGAAGCCGGCAATGGTGAGAGATCCCATTTTCGGGCTCCTACTGCAGGTTTATGCGTTTTGCTTTTTGTTTTGAATCTTACGTTGAAATTGTTGTCGTAATTGAGAAGAAAAGTTAAAGCAGAAATGACTGTGGTCTGCTGTATGCTTCCTGTCATTTAACCAGAGAGAAAACTACCGCAGTGAATGAGTTGTGAAGAGACATGTGAAGCTTTTAGGACAAATACATACTCTAGAGAAAGAATGCCTGTTTTAATGTGCTAATTTTTTATGTTTGGGAGAGCTACGGTGGTAATGCTTGAGGGTGAAACAGAAAATAAGCTAGAGTGTTGAGTTTAGAGTGATGCACTAGAAGTTGTGTTGTTCCAAAGTTCAGAATGGTGCTTGGCTTTGGGATAAACAATTATCTCCTGAATTAGGAAAGTACAGTGCCTGGACTGTTCTTCTTTGCTGACAGGCAGAGTAGCTGGAATTACAGAAAGAAGCACTGATTTTTCCTTTCTGATGTGAGGGCAGTGGGTAAGAGTGTGTGGAATATCTGTGAGTGGCTAGCAGATGAACCGAGTTCTTTCTGTAATACACACCATGAAACTGTGTGTTTTTAAGATTTTTACTCAGAAAAAACCATCAGCATCCATTGGTGCATCTGTGTTTGTACAGCTGTTTACATTCATTCCTGTTGAACACAGAAACTTCCTAAAACCAAAGTTACACAAGGTAGTGTGATGGGACTACTTAGAAAGTTTTCTGTGCTGCAGTATTGTAGACATTTGACATGAAGGTTTGATTACTTTTTTATTTAAAAAGTCATACTTGCCTTGCATGACACATTTTCACTGATACTTATTTTTAATTAAGGACCATATGCCAAATTTTTCCAAAGTGTTACAGCTTTCCCCCAGTTTTCAGTGATCTTTGGATGAGCCCCTAAAACTTGAAACTACGGATGAATTGCATGTTAGCAAAAAGCTAAGGGGGATTCCTGATGATTAAAATTTGGATATTATCCAATTAATAAAAGTGTAATTAATTCTTGCTGAGTTACTGTAGAACTCCTTCAGAAGTACTTTATGTCAATCAATATTAGCACAAGGTCAGTTAATCATGATTCATAATATTACAGTGGATATTAAAAGAATTAGCAATAATTGGGCTGTTTCTTTAAAGTGCTGTCAAAGTACCTACTTGAATTTGTGGAAATATAGTTTCATAAATGTTCTTTAATTGCTACAGCATTCATGTGCACAGCTGCAATTAAAAAAAAACAACCCACCAACCTGACCAAAACAAGACAAAAAACCCCTAAAGCTTGTCAGTATCTATCTTGTTGGGAGGGAAGGTGCTTGTTTACTGCCGTGAAGGTATAGTAAAGTAAGAGAGAAAACTAAGATGTGAACTGTAGTAACTGGGATATTTCATGCATAGTGGCCCTTTGTGGCAATATACTTTTAACTATGTGACTGATTCAGTGATATGGTTAACAAGAATACAACAGATACAAAGAGAAAAGTGAATGAAGTGTTAAGCATTCTCGAAGGTGGTAGCAGATAAATAATTTTAAAAGTGGAGTGTTCAACATGCAGTTCTGCTGTTTTCCACACTTAGACAGCACATGCCCATGCAAGAAAACAGAACTGGCAGAGCGTGACAGAAAAGTGTGATGATACCTATAGCTGGTCTGGAGTCTAAGAGGTTTTAGTTTTGTTGGTCAATATGAAGCTGAAGGTCATGATTTAAATTGCAGGTTATAATGTCAGGGGAAGGGAGCTTAATTTCATTTTACAACAAGGGCAGAGTACTAAGAATTAAAACAGAAATTCTGACTGGCTGAATTACTGATGAGGACTTGGAAGAAAACAGCTTTGACTGCTGATCTTGAGGAATAATGTTTTAGCAGCTAAGATAAAGGGCATGATTAAAAATTCTGCTGTTAGGAAATTATAAAAGGCGACTTTAAGAAGTAATAACTTATGAGGTCTATCTGCACAGATTCAATACAGGAAGGTCATGACTGGCAAATTTGCTTGAGTCCCCTGAATAAGTTGCTGACATGGTAAACTATTGGGGAACCAGTGATATGATTTATGGGGGGTTCAGAAAATGTCCAGTACTGCGCTCTGTGAAATATTGATTTGGAAAGTAAATTTTGGAAGGAGTGCTCGAGTGAATTTAAACCTGACTTAGAGATAGGGACCAGAGGGTGTCAGTAAAGGTAAAGAGCTCTGGATCAAAGCAGGAGGTTAAAACTATGCTGCTTTACATGACAGTCTGAGATAGAGTTTTCTTTCTTGCTTATTATAAAAGTGGCATGTTAAACAAAACAAAAAGGATATCTGCTTTGCTAGCAATACAGAAAAATTCCTTCCACTGAAAAGAATCTGTGCTCAGAGTTTTCTGATTAGGTTAATTGCATCAATATTTATTTGAAGTAATGAGTGCAAGTCTGCCAAGGGCATTGGAAGCTCTATTGAGAATGTATCTGTCAAGGGGTTGACACTGACCTGTCCAAGGTGATTGGTTCAGTGGCTCTGAGAAAAAATGGTTCTTCTGAATGATTCTGTCTCTCAGCATGCAGTCTGCACCACAGATTTTAGTTCCTCTGAATTCACTGCATAATTCACCACTGTTGGTCTGCTTCCTCCATATGCTCCTGCTAATCATTTCCGCACTGCACTTTATCTCAGTTTCAGAACCACCTCAATAATTTGAAGGTTTTCGTGTGCTCTACAGCACTAAAATGAAACCACCACAGCTTATACGGCATTCTTAATTCCTGAGGATCAATGTCGAACAGACTTTTGCTGGCTCATATTGTATTGGTAGGTGTTTCATGGAATTTGTTTTCCTCTTGCTGCGCACAGCTTCTCTGGTGGTTTTTCAAGGTCTGTTATGGTCTGTATCATCAACTTCTCAGCACTTTAGAAAGGAGAAATACTCTGGAAGTGATGGAATCCCTACTGAATTTCATCTTCTGAGCTATTCTGATCTATAACACTACATTAAGGCCCGGTGCCTTTTAAAAACATGACAAAGTTGTTAAAACTTACTAAGATAAATACATTCTGACTTAAATTTAAGGTTTCAAAGCCTTGCAATGTGTGTATGTGTACCTGTGTCTGTATTGACACACACACAAGCACATATATATACACTGTACTTGAGAGTAATGAGTCTATGTCTTTGCAAGCTGCAGTGGAAGCCACAATAAAATTCTCTGGTTAGTAGAAGGAAAATGCAATATGTTGCTTGTTGTGGGTTTTTTATTAATTTATTGGCTGATTTATGAAAATATCCCAATGTAAGAAAATGTGATCTTTGCTTATGTGCTGCTTTCTGAAAGGGAGGGAAGGGTGATTTCTCACTATACTTCATACATGCCACAAAGCAAATTTTTGGTGTTGCAAGTGAATAAAGTGTAATAAGGGAGTATGATGTCAAACCCTGTGTGCTGTGAATATAATAAAGCATTAGAATTACCATCTATGTCACAGCCAATGTTTGTGATCACATGTCCCCATACTTACTCTATGTAGTCATTCACTTAGACTATTTCCTAAGCTTACAGAGCTATGAGGTTATATCAGAATGACAGAGACATTCATGCTGTCATGTACTATCAAGCAACACTATAGTTCACTTCTTTACCTCTCCTTCAGGACCAAACTTATATGTCAGTCTTGGGAAAAATAGATAACTCTTCTCCATTCCCACACCTAGAAATATAAAATGCATCAAACTCTTTCTATCCATCAGAAGCCTCTTTTGGGAGGTTTTTTTCCTCAGTGTGGTCTTAAAGGTTTTGTTGTAAATGGTGTTAAAACATTATACCTTTGGAGAAACTTCTACTGCTGGAACTAAAAGCAGACACATGTTGAAGGTACTTTGTCACTGTTACTGAGAGGGGTAAATATGACAACTTTCCATTCAGCATATGGGGAGTGTTACTTCAGCCCCTCTGTGAGTGAGAAATGCTCACTTTTTAACAGCTGGAATTGTAAGATTTGCTACATGTTCAATGGGAATCCTAGCCAGGAGATCATTTTGGCCAAGACTAAATGTACAGGTTTGTAATTGATGTAGGCAGAGTATTGTCTCAGCATTTTGAGCTAATTCCCTTACAAAATAGCATTGGTTTATCAGAATGTGTGAACTCTACTTTGTTTTTGTTTTCATTAAGTATGTGAGGGACATTGCTCTGTGGCTGCAACAGTCCTGCTATAGGTTGTAACCAACCTTCTACAGCATTGCATGGAACCAAGAACAGTAGCTACACAAATGGGCAGGTAGATGAAAAAGACTTTGTGGTCATAGTGCCAGAAGAAGCTAATCTGTCAACATAACCTCCTCAACATATTATTTTGAGAAGACATTCAGGTGCTAAACTTGAAAAGTGTTAATGTTTGCTTGACCTGTTGGAGTGTAGTGTAGGGGAAAGGGACTTGGGGGTCCTGGTGGACAACAAGATGACTATGAGCCAGCAATGTGCTCTTGTGGCCAAGAAGGCCAACAGCATCCTGGGGTGGATTAGAAGAGGGGTGGTTAGCAGATCAAGAGAGGTTCTTCTCCCCCTCTACTCTGCCCTGGTGAGACCACACCTGGAGTATTGTGTCCAGTTCTGGGCCCCTCAGTACAAGAGGGATGTGGAGCTGCTGGAGAGAGTTCAGCGTAGGGCAACAAAGATGATAAGAGAGGTGGAACACCTCCCTTATGAGGAGAGGTTGAGGGAGCTGGGTCTCTTTAGCTTGGAGAACAGGAGACTGAGGGGTGACCTCATTAATGTCTACAAATATTTGAGGGGTGGGTGTCAGGAGGATGGCACTGGGCTGTTCTCGGTGTCATGTAGTGATAGGACAAGGGGCAATGGTTGTAAGCTGGAACATAGGAGGTTCCACATCAACCTGAGAAGGAACTTCTTCACGGTGAGGGTGACGGAGCACTGGAACAGGCTGCCCAGGGGGGTTGTGGAGTCTCCTTCTCTGGAGATGTTCAAGACCCGACTGGATAGGTTCCTGTGTGACTTGGTTTAGGTGATCCTGCTGTTGCAGGCAGATTGGACTAGATGATCTTTTGAGGTCCCTTCCGATCCGTAATGATTCTATGATTCTATGATTCTATGTATCTAGAAGACATTTTTGTTTCAATAATATCTCCCCAAATCTTCTGTCAAAACTAACTAGTAGTTGACAAGGAGTTTGATAGAAATTTACTTGTGGAAAAGGTGATTAAAAATTACATATGCATTAAAAAGTACACATGCATGATCTCTTCTGAAAGGTGACCAGTTATCTCATTAGCTTCCTCCACAGACTTCCATATGCTACTACTCATTTACTTGCAGGTCTCCACCTTGAGTGTAACGAGCAAAACCACATGACAGTAAGTTAACAACCATATGCAAGTAGGTTAACAAAGTCACAGTATGTGATGTTCTTCTCAGATGGTTCAATTTTTTTTTTTTTTAAGATAGGTATTTCCCAGAAGATGAGTATTATAGTTACTCAAAATTTTCTGTACATACTGGAATAATTATTCTGGACATGCTGGAATAGTTGTGACATTCAGCACTGCTGGTCTGGCCGAGTCATTCAGCTTCACTGTGTTCAGAATACTCCGACTTAATCAGGACTACTCATATATCTTCAAATTTATCCTTGTGATGGTTTTGATAGCAGACTAGGTGGACTGATTCTGAATTGGACTAGATAGAAAATACTGAAAAATTCAAGATAAATTCTTTCTGAGTAGGAATTTCAGTATGCCTGTCATATAAAAAAGTGGTTGTACTCCAAACAAGAATTTGAAGTTCTGGATAAATAAAATTCCATTTAATTTGTTGGGTTTTTTCCTATGCTTAGTAATTTATTTTCCACAATATTTAATCTCATGGAATATTATACTTACATAACCTACTTTTGGACCTTGTTCTGGACTATTAATATTTGTATCTAAATACTGCTTAGATTAGAATTCTGCTTTTCATAGGTCTGTTGTTTTATTAGCAAAGTTCTCTGATGCTTACAGATTTATTATTATAATAATCATAGCAAGGAGGCACTAGAGTGATACATCAGCTGGCGTTGGTGGTATAGTGGTTAGCATAGCTGCCTTCCAAGCAGTTGACCCGGGTTCGATTCCCGGCCAACGCAATGTGATTCTTTTCTTCATTTTAAACCAGTTGATCAGCCTAGTCAGCGTGGATTCATGACAGACAGGTCCTGCTTGACAAACCTGATTTCCTTCTGTGATGACCTGACATGTCTAGTGGGCAAGAAAGACTTGTCTTTCTGGCTTTCAGTAACGACTCTGACTCTGTTTCCCATAATGTTCTTGTGGGAAGGCTGGCTGCAAGCCTGTGGCTGCCAGCCCATGGCTTGGGCAGCCATATGCTCTGCTCTGCTGAGTTAAACCAGTTGGACGATTGGACCAAAGAGCGGTGGTGAATGGAATCAAATCCAGTTGGTAGCTGATCAACTGGTGTTTTCCAGGGTTTCACTGGTATTGGGTCTACTTTTGTTTATTATCTTTACTAATGATTTGGATGAAGAGATTGAGAGCACCCTCCATAAGTTGTGTGGAACATGTTCATGGAATCATAGAATCTTTAAGGATTGGAAAGGACCTCGAAAGATCACCTAGTCCAATCCCCCTACCACAGCAGGATCACCTAGGCCAAAGCACTCAGGAACATATCTAGTGAAAGAGACTCTTCAATTGCTCCGTCACCCTCACTGTGAGTGAGTTTCTTCTGATACTTATATGTTCCAGCTCACACCCATTGCCCCTTCTCCTATTTCCAGAAGACATTAAGAAAAGCCTGGTTCTATCCTCCTGACACCCACCCTTCAAATATTTATAGACATTCATGAGGTCACCCCTCAGTCTCCTCTTCTCCAAGCTAAAGAGACCCAGCTCCCTCAACCTTTCTTCATAAGGGAAGGTGTTCCAGTTCCTTCATCATCTTTGTGCATCTATGCTGGACACCTTCCAACAGCTTCCTGTCCTTGAACTGAGGGGCCCAAAACTGAACAGTCTCCAGTGCAGACTAGAGGGGGAGAAGAACCTCTCTTGATCTGCTAACCACCCCCTTTCTGATCCACCCCAGGATGCTGTTGACCCTCTTGGCCACAAGAGCACACTGCTGACTCATGGTCATCCTGCTGTGCACCAGATTGCCCAGGTCCCTCTCTCCTACACAGCTCTCCAACAGCTCAGTCCCCAGCCTATACTGGTACCTGGGGT
This sequence comes from Rhinopomastus cyanomelas, assembly GCA_013400115.1. Taxonomy (NCBI): domain Eukaryota; kingdom Metazoa; phylum Chordata; class Aves; order Bucerotiformes; family Rhinopomastidae; genus Rhinopomastus; species Rhinopomastus cyanomelas. The sequence continues at coordinate 248,700 of VXBP01009771.1, forward strand.
TTTTCTTGCCCAGATGCCAGACTCTACACTTGTCCTTGTTATACTTAATTAATTTCCAGCCTGTCCAGGTCTTGCTGAATGGCAGCACAGTCTGCAGAAGTGTCGGCAACTCCACCCAGCTTTGTGTCATCTGCAGACTTGCTGACAGTGCACCCTAATCCGTCATCCTAGTCATCAATGGATAAATTGAACAGGACTGGTCCCAGCAGTGACCCCTGGGGGACTCCACTAGATACAGGCCTGCAACCAGACTCTGTCCCATTGACCACCACTCTCTGGCTTCCAACCTGCAGCCAGTTCACAATCCTCCTCACCACCCAATCATCCAGTCCACACTGCCTAAATTTGGCTACGAGGATGCTGTAGGAGACTGTGTCAAATGTCTTACTGAAGTCAAGATAGACCACATCCACTGCTCTGCCATCATCCATCCACCTGGTTATACCCTCATAAAATGCTATCAGGTTGGCCAAGCATGACTTCCCCTTGGTGAAGGCATGCTGACTGTCCCTAATGACCCTCTTGTCCTTGATGTGCCTAGAGACCGTGTCCAGTCTGTTTCAGGCCCTATAGAGAGATAATCTTGCCAGCAGGAGCAGGGAGGTGATCATTCCCCTCTACTCAGCTTTGATGTAGACTACTACATCCAGTTTTGGACCCCTCACTACAAGAGGGACTCTCTGGAGAGGGTACAGAGCCACCGAGCTAGTTAAGGATTTGGATCATGTGTCATCTAAGGAATGGCTAAGGAACCTGGGTTTGTTTAGCCTGGAGAAGAGGAGATTGAGGGGAGACCTTACTGCTTTGTACAATTACTTGAACAACTACTCTTATTTTAGAGAGGCAGGAAGGTGTGTTCTCACTAGTGGCAAGTGTTAGGATGAGAAGTGGTCGTAAGCTGCACCAGGGGAGGTTCAGGTTGGATATTAGGAGGAATTTCTTTACTGAAAGGGCTCTCAGGCATTGAAACAGCCCAGGGAGGAGGCTGATCCACTGTCCCTGAAGATGTTTAAGAGAAAGGTAGATGTTTTGTTGAAGGACATGGTTTAGTGGTAATGATAGGGCTAGGAAAAGGTTGGACTTGATGATCCTGAAGGTGACTTCCAGCTGAAACTGTAACTATGTAACTATGACAGATGAGGTTGTAAAAGGAGGTTGTAGAGCAGTGGGGGTTGGTCTCTTCTCACAAGCAACCAGTGGTAGGACAAGAGAAAACGGCCTCAAGTTGTGCTAGGGAAGTGTGTAGGCTGGACATTAGAATAGACTTCTTGATTTAAAGGATCATCAGGCCTTGGAAATTCAAACATATCCTTGTTTTTTTCAGAGCAAAAATCATGTGTTAAAGGAGGCAAATCTACTTATTCCTGTGTGATGGCCTTTTCCTTTGTTTGGTTCATGACTTCTTGAAACAAGGTCTTGATTTCTCAGTCTCAGGCAGTGCAAGATGTTCAGAATGTTTGTAGTCCGTTGAAACACACGCAGGTCATGCATTATTGCTTACATAAAGCTCAGCTCAGGGATGCTGGGAATGGAGCCATGATTTCTCTGATGTCATAACATCTCTTTGATGTGTGTGTGTGTGTACAGCTTCCCAACTCAGAACCAGTTTGTGTGGTATGAGATGCATTGAAACAGCTTCAGGCTGAGAAGGACTGAATGTTCCATGATTTTGAGATGAGGCATAATTGAAAATGTAGAAGAGATCAGATAATGAGGGAGGATAATTTATTAAGAGGACCATCGGCATACAAAGAGATAATTTAGAAAACATGGGACATTGCTGAAATGTCTGCAGTCTTGTTTCCCCCTTGCAGATCACAACAGACTGATTGCTAACACCTAAGTATTTATTTGCCTTATCACTCACTTTGTGCCTGAGTCATTCACTGATGAGCATAATCCTCTGCTTGAGGCTTCAGAAGAGATCTCTGGAGGAAATTTGAATGTCATCAGCAACGAATTGAGACATAACTAAGGGCATCAGGTAGGAGCAGGATCTTTGCACAAAGGCTGTATAAATCAACAATGGGAGAAAATACTCAGCACCAAAGCAACACTATTCAGTTGAGTTTGGATGAAATTCCTGCATGTTTTCTGAGAAGCAGGAGCAAGACAGGGAGACTGGTTGATAAATCCCTGTGAAAAGCAAAGCCCTTTTCTAGAAAATAAGAAAGTTTGAGCAAGCTGAGGAGCACTGAGCTTGTGGAAGTACGAAAGGTTATACCCTTAAAAGATCATTTACCACCAATAGTTAATTGTTCATAATTTCTAGTATATCTGTAAGTTTCCATTAACTATCTCTGAGTTACTACCAAGACTTCTCTGTCAAGCTTTGCAAAATATTTAATTTGAAACAGCATGACTTTGGTTGTGAAGGCAACTAATAAAGGGATGCAAAGGAATTTGCTAAGGATTTATTTCAAAGTTTACAAAAATATGTTGAAATTATAAATGATGTGTGTGTGTGATTATGTGGGATTATAGGATTTGTAAACAAGGATCTCGTGTGAGAGTGAAAAAGATAAGTTTGGCTCTTTTGCTTCAATAAAAATTGACAACACGGCTTCATACGTGACATTCTGCATCAAATAAAAGCAGTTAGGATAGTATGATCAGCTGAACAGTTCTAATATTTGTTAAAAATATTACCTAGTTTAACAGCTGGATGGTGGTTTCATGTGTTTTCTAAGGTGTAAAAAATAAATAGCAGGGAACTGCTTTTGTGGGGACTGGTCCAAAGTCTAGCAAATGTGGGTTATGTGAAACCATTCCAAAACCATAATGGACATGCTTCCTTTTTGCAGCCTACAGGACTGTAACTGAGCACCTTAGGAGATCCCAAGTATTTCTCTAAAATCTACCTGTAGGTGGTATAAGAAGATCTGGAATATTTTGTCAGTAGAAGAAACAGCCTGTAAATAACTATATGCAAGGCAGCAATCTTGAACATGTCATTACTACTCTTCTGGTTTTACTGTAATACTGTGATGAGGTAACAGGGTAAAACAAATACCAAAAGTCCTCCTTTTTTTGACCTATTTGGTTCATTGAAGTGGCTGATAAAAGCTAAATTAATTAACATAAAAATAAAACTAAATAAATACATTTTGAAAAAGTTCCAGAATCGAGTATGCTGGACATAGAGTTAATTTGTTTATTCAAACTTAAAGAGACATCAGAGAAATAGGAAGAAGTGTTTTTTCTTTGTTTAAGAAGTTAGTCCAATATTTCAGTGAATAGAAGCTTCATCAGAGGAGGTCCTATCATAGAAAGTTTTTGTTGCTTTCTAACATTTTTTACATTTAATTTAATAGTTACTGTTATATAAAAACATGAATGGACTGAGTGACTTTAGAATGATTTTAGTGTTTTGACTTGTAGTTTTTGGAGGGCTTTTCAGTTTTGTTTTTGTTTGGGGGGGGGTGGGTTGGTTTTTTTACTCTTTAATGTATTTTGTTGACATTTTCCTTTGATTTCCTCATCACCTGCAATTTTCCAACATGTTGGCTAGCACAAAATTAGTTTTCTAAATTTGTATGCTTGACTTGTCTTTTCTGTAATGTGGATTTTATTGCCAATGTCAGAGAAAGAAAAAGGAGATGAGGGAAGTATTGAGGACGTAAGCCTTCATACTGCTATTGCCATAAATAAAGGCAGCAAACAAATGTATTTTGTTAATGCAGTAAAGCCGGAGTCCTTGTGGTTTTGAGACACATTAAAGAGAGACACTTTAGCACTCCAAGTACTGACTAATCAGGTAGTGCTGAGGGAAAAGAAAAAGAAAAGAAATAGGGAAAAAAAGCACTTTCACATAAAATTCACACTGCATTTAACAAGCTTAAGAGAAAAATACACTTAGCCAGAGCTGAAAGCATGGGTCACTACAGCTTGAGTTTAAGAGCTTGGCTTTCTACTGAGCCGCTGTAAACACAGGTTGGGGAGTGCTCAATCCCCGTTTCTCTGCTTGGTGCTAAGTGGGGCAAAGAAGGAGAAGTCCACAGTAATTGCTTGCCTTTTGTGTCACAGACCTGAATCTGCAAATGGGTGATCCCTCATAGGGAGGGTCATACAATGCATGCAGAGAATGCTGATCTGCATTACTGAGGTTTTCAATACACTGGGCAGAGGCTGTCACCTAAGCACCGCTGGGAATTAGTGGTACTGTGCCTACCATCCTGTCAAGTTACACTTCTCCTAAAAATACCTTATTGATCCTCATTACATGCTCTGGGTATAAAGTAGCTCTCCTATAGGCATATTCCAGCATCTGAAGAGAGTGTCAAATATCATTGAAGCAGGCAGTTAAGTCCATCGACTACTAGCAACTGATGACTTCTTTTTTCTAACAGTTTATGCATGTCTCTGATGCGGCTTCTAGTTTTCTTTCCTTATTGCCTTGTGTCGTGGTTTTGCTGGGCTGGAACCACAAATCTGTAGTGGTCTGGACTACCTGAGAACTTCCAAGTTAGCCAGGGCAGCTGACTACAAGTTTTATCCCAGACCACAGATGCCACCCTCATTATAAAGGGGGAAGTATGGTTGTGCTTCTCCACTTGCTTCAGCTATTTCTAATCCTGCAGCAGCTCTCCTGTGTATTGTGACCACTGTATATTTGCCAGGTTGAGTATAACTTTGAACAGTTTATACTGGCATTTTGTATTAGTTTGCTTGTTTCACTGAAATTGTTTTCTCTTCAACCTGTGAGTTGCATCTCATTTGCCTGACCCTCATTCTTGGGGGTAGATATCTTCAGGTGATAGAGCAACTGCTGTAGTAGATACTGTGATGTGGGCATATCCTTACATTTGGACTTGTAATGTTGATCAGCCTTTCGTGGCTAATTCTCAGTCAGAAAGACTCACAACCATCCAGAGCTAAATTCTGTCCTAGCATAAGCAAGTGCAGCAAACACTAGATTTGGTGGAGTCCTGCCTGCCCATTCTCGAATGGCTCCTCCACCAGGAATCCTCAAACCCTTCAACCCTACGAAGCGTGTTTTGCCACTGACAGTGACTGAAGCATTCTAGGCTGGATTTTATCTGCTACAGAATGTATTCTGGCTATGTTAGCTACAAGCAGAGCTGCACGAAAATCACCCATTTTTGTTCTGTAAGTGTCCATCTGCAGCAGTGATGATTTTCTGCCTAAATATTTTATTCTTATGTGAATGTGCAAAAATGTGTTGGGTTTTTTTTTTTCCCCTGCTGGTTCTGCTGACAAGCAGAACTTTTTCATACAGCTCTATAATTAGGCTCCAGAGTCCTGTGGAGAAACACAGCAGAGTGGTAGGCTTTATATTCTGCAGCACTCAAAAGTCGCAGTTCACACAGACGCGTGCACTTACATCTAGCCCAGCTCTTTGCGTTCCTTTCATTCCCTTTGGGTCTGTCTCCCCGTGTCTAACAAAAATGAGCATTGTGAGTGTGTGTATAGTCCTAAACTGCAAATCAGCACTAGACCACTGTGTGAAACTTTTGACAGAATGGAACAGAGTTTCAGGTCTTCATTGACAATCCCAGCTCAGGAATCTTGCATTGCTTCGCGGTGTGCAGTGGAACTACTGAACTTTGTAGCTAAACATACAGCTCTTAGGTCTTTTGCACAGTTGTTTTCACATGAATGTGAATGTTTGGCCTAATTCCCATCACTGTACAGTGATGAATATTTACATAATGTTCTTGTAGCAAATCTAGTTGTAATGAAGTAGATCGCAGGTAGAAATTGTATGTGGAGTATTAGACATAGCTACTGCATGACCTGCAGAGAAACCTTCCATCTGAAAGCATGGACTGACATGATTTGTGTACCTCATATGGGCACAGTTTTAGGAGAAAGGTTTTCATGCCATCATATTGCTAATGAGAGTTATAGCTTGCTCTTTAGCATTCTTACCAGCAGAGAAGAACATTTCCTGCCCTTAGTTCATTTTTAGAGGTTTAATTAATAATGTAGACAGCTGAGTCTGCCTGCTTGGACTAAAATAATTAGCAGAGAGTAAACAATCACTTTAAGTTTCACTTTATGAATGGTGTGGTGCCACTTTAAATATTTAATGTTTTGATCTGAGTGACCAATCAATTCTTGCAGGGTGCCTGGTTACAGCTACAATCTAGGAGAGAAAGCTGAGCTGTGAGCAAAGGTAGGCTTCCATAATTGGTTCTGACTGGCAAGGGTGCCAGGAGATGGATGAAGACCTAAAAGTAATGTTGAAGGAGGACATGAAACTGTAGAAGCTGGTGGAAAAGAAAGGGTTAAAAAAGCCAGTCAGGATGGGGAGCTGACAGAGAGCAGTATAATGCAGATCAGTGATTAACTGATCAGATTTCCATGTGAGGTCCTAAAGGAGACAAGTGTGTCATACACATTTAACTCTCAGGTGGTGGCTTATTCCTTTGTGTACTCAGGACAAGAAAACCTAAGAGATATCCCTCTTAATCAAATTTACTGACTTTTACTCATAAATATTGATGGCCTGGGGAAAAGAAAGCCCAGACCCTGCCTGCAGTGCTCACATTGCTTATGTGTTGAGCAGGCTGAAATCCAGCAGTGTGTGCAGGTTAGGCTTCAGAAAGTGCCCACGTAAGTTCTGAGCAACTTTACACACGATTGTGAAGTAAACATACACATCAACTACTTTGAGATTTAGATAATCTTAAGTTCTTTAAGAAGGGAATGGTAATGACACCTACTCTTTACTTCATGTCATCGAATAGTACTTCTGCAGTTGTAACCAATTTCTATTTCAATCTGAAAGACACTGAAACCCCCCTGAGTTCTTAACACTGAAGATCTCTTCACTTCTGTGGTTCATGCCTTGCAAACCCAAATACAAATTTTCTATCAGTTTTCTTTTTTCTTTCTTCTTTTCAAGATGGGGGAGAAAAACTGTTGCATGTACATCATAAGCTAATTTTAAACAAGTGGTTTGACTCACCCAAACCTAGTTCACTTTCAATAGCGTAACATTTTCAGAAAGCCATATTACTATTTATATCTTTTTCTCGAAAGCAGATGAAGACACCACCAGTGCCATGTGAGGCTGGTGAATAATATTTTCTTGGTAGTGTACCACTCAGGAAAACATTCACAAGGTTGCCTTACTGTGCCTACTTCGATGAATTAACTCTCCCACTGCAGCCCACAATGAGAATCATGAGCTGTAGCTCGAGGTACTTTTCCCTTCCAACTCTTTTAATTAATCATCATCATACTTAGGAGAGCTTTGCCTAATTTTCATATTTCATACTGAATTTGCAGAGGTGACAGAAAGCCAACAGAAATACGTGCTGACCCGTTGTGTTTGGTACCAAAGCCACTCCACCATGATTAGTATTGACCCCTGCTTTGTCATTTGTGTGGTTGTCTTCCAGAGAAAAATCCAGATTTGTTTGTATTTTTCAGTAGAGCCTGCTGCCTTCAGCATTTGAAACACTGTGCTGCAGGTGCCTTGCCATTCGAGCAAGAGAACTTCCTGGAAGTATCCTGGAAGTGATGGAAATCTTTGTCTGGGCAGGGACACAGTCTCTGGGGTGTGGGAAACCAGCTCTTCTTACCCTCATGCTGGCGAGGGAAGCTTTTCACCTGTCAGTGACACACACCCAGTGCAGCAGCACAGAAACATTAGGTGTATGTTCCACTGTTGCAGCTGTTGATGATTGTTTTTTCTCCTTTGGAAGTATCCAAACACCACAATGACCTGTGAAACAAAGGTCCATATGAAGTTATTTGATTTTTTTAATTTATAACAAACTTTGATCACAGTATTCAGATTTTTTTTGTTAATGACAGTCTGAAAAATACACATTCTATTGTGGTCACATATTTTCTTTCTTTCCCATTGTTTTTCTTCTCAGATCCAAAATGTGTTCTTGCAATATTGAAAATTAATTCTGTTCTCAACTTGGATTTTATTACTGGTTGTCACAAAACCAAAAATCTGTTTATAATCCAGTTCTAAAATTAATTAGAAAATTAATTTGGCAAAACCAGGAACCTTAATTTCATGACATGTTTATTCTCCCACCTGTAGAAAGTGCAGCAAGTGTAAGGGAAGAGTTGACTATTCATCCACTCTTCATGGCTTTTCCTCTAAAACTGGCACCGCAAAGCGTTTTGAACAGATAATTTTTTGTTAAAGTAACAAGCTATTTCTAAGCTATTTAGAAAACCAGTTTTTTCCTAACAGGTAAAATATCCATCTCTTGGAACAGTATTTAGCAATTTGTACAGCCTCTGTTAGATGAGGTGTGAAGCAAGGAGGGGAGAAAATGATCTTAAAGTGCCCAAGACAGCCAAGCTCAAAGCAGTTGTACCCCAAACAGTAATTTCAAACATATGTACGAGTGCACAGGGAAAGCTGATGTCTGCTTCAGAATTGTGAGTGAAATTCGAAAGACTGAACTGTGACTGTTGCCTGTGATTTCTGAGGTATGTCCTGCTGTCCTCAGAAAGGGAGGCTGACCAGCTGGGGAGCAGTTCACTTGCAAGCACTCAAGTCTCAATAGGGATTTTATTTGTTTTGTTTGTAACCTCTGCTACCAGAGTATAAAAATCTGACTTGCACTTTTGATTAATATGTTTTTTACTGCTCCATTAAGCTTGTCTAGTTTACTAGCAGCATGGGGAAATTCACAATATAACCATTTTTTCCCACTCTCAAATACAAATAAAGCAGTTTGTGTAAGCATCCTCAAGGACTCGTGTCTGAAACACATTTATGGAAGTTAATGTTTGGGGGATATTTCTGAGAAAGTCAAAGTAAGTCATGTCAAGGCTCTTATTGCCAAGGTGCTGAATTTGGGGAGAAAGGATTTATTTTAGTGAACACAAAATATCCCTCCAGGCAGAGGAAGATAATAGCCCAGATCTTTGAGCTGAATCCACACGCTTTGCCACTCAAACCTCTGTGGCTTGCAGCCTGTCCACTGTGGAGCTGTGAGTGTTTTTCCCTTTGGAACTGAAGTTTTATGAGAGGAATTCACAGCACAGTAACTAGTGATGATATTTGTTAACTCTCATCTACTTTGTTTGTCAAGATGATGAATCTGTGCATGCTCAGGGTTTTACAAGATAACGTGCTTTGCTCTTGGCTCGAATGGGGACATTTTGACTTTTCTTTTTTTGTTCACCTTCATTTTGCTTTATTATGCTCATTTTTTTGTGCAAACAGTGGTCTGTTGCCATTTGGTCACAAATACACTGCTTCCCCACAGAAGCTGTTTGTCAAAGTGGTGACATTTCATTTTAGGACATGTTTGGAAAGCAGATAACGTCGTTGTGACACTTTGACTTGGGAAATGCCATATATTGCATTCAAAAGCTCTGTACAGTCACAAGAGTGGCAAAAACTTGCCCGAGTTCAAATTCCTAGATATTTTGTAATAAAAAATGAGCCACTTTGCCTCAACCTTTTCTCACACTGAAATGTGTTGAAGTTAAATTAAGGGGAGCACTTCCTCACACGGTGTGAAGCGAGCCTGAGGAATATAGACGTACAGTTCGTAGATGTGATTTTTAGAAGGGCTTGATAACTCTGAGAGCAATAATGATGTTTTTAGTTCTGGATGCTAAGTAAAGTATAATTGGATTTTGTGATTCACAGCATCAGCTGCAGGGTCACTGCGTCGCTGCAAGGGCTGGGAAGGGATTTGTTTATGTAAGCACACGTGTTCACACCCATGCAAACACCTTATGCACGCCGATGAATTTGGGTAATGTTTTCTAGGCAATTTTTCCAATCATTGTGCATGACCCACTGGCTTTGACTAGATAAGGCCAACATCTGCACGTCCACAAGAGCCGAGCAGAGCACTGTTATAGTTACAATGCCTGTGGAAACTGGGGGCACTTTGTCCCCAATTTGATTTTGCAAATATCAGCAAGTCTGGACTCAGATGCAGGAGGAAGAGAATGTGTCAAAACATCAGCTCTTAATATGCAAAACACTTCTGGGAATATGAAAAGCTCTCCAAGCCTCAGTCATTACCAGAGTGCCAGATGTTGGCAGCAGACACATTCACTAAAACATGATTGCTAATTTAGTTTACATACCCTTCACCCTTCCATCATGGTCATTTCAGAAATCAACAGGAATAGAAAATAGGAAATTTGTTTGCTACTTTTAAACTATCTGATCTGGCTGGAAGTACAGGCAAAAATTAAAAGTTTATTTGAAGTGCCTGAGGATAATTACTGCAGAGAAATTCAGTGCTATGAGTATGATGAAGTAGTACACTGGGCCTCTTTCTATTTTATTTTTCCTAATATGCCCTGTATTATCTGTAGTGGAACATGAACCTATGGAAGCGTGGACTAATTAGTAAGTTTGCTAAAGGTATCATATATCACTACCAGCACTTTAAACTATGAGGGGGGGATCTAGACACTAGCACTACTCACAGTGTAGAGTTGAGAAGAGGTAGGCATCAAGAAGCTAATTAAAATCTGTATGTTCAGCTTTCAGATGTCTAGAGTATGCCAAAGGCAAACGATGATAGGGACAAGCGCTGTATCCCACCAGTCCTGGGGACACCGGAATATGACCTTGTCATTTACAATGCATATCACTGAACCACTTCTTTGGAGAGTTATGTTGTAAAATTAAAGTATAACTTTAATCTGTGAGGATGCAATTGCATGCAAATCATTGCTGTACTTTCTCAGTAGTTAGTCTGAGCTGCAGGTTCAGTTCTGCGAGGAGTCAGGAGTGATGTAAATGCACGAACACTGTGGTGTAGCATGGTTAGTGCTCCCTGGTTGTGCAGCAAGGAATTAGATGCTCACTGCTGGACAGAGACAGAGCACATGCTAGAGGAAGCTTCATTGCTGCTAATAATTGAATTGCTGAGAAGGAGTCCTCAGTTCTGCTGCCAGGACTGCATCTGCTAAATAGAAGATAATGAAACAGCCAGCAGTGGATCCAAGCACTCTATCCCAAATCTTTACTCTCCATGGTCTGAGCCTATTTGATTCAGTTTATCTGCAATTCCTTCTCCGTTCACTTTAGAGCTAATAAGGAAAGATGTTAAAAACTGCAGTTCTGTCCCCTCACAAATTAGCCTCTTGCAGATCACTTCATCCCTACAACCTACCTATGTTCTATTGTAAGCACGATTCACAGAATCACAGAACATTAGGGATTGGAAAGGACCTTGAAGTATCATCTAGTCTAATACCCCCCACCACAGCAGGATCACCTACATCAGGTTACACAGGAACATGTCCAGGTGGGCTTTAAACATCTCCAGAGGAGACTCCACAACCACCCTGAGCAGTCCATTCCAGTTCTCTCTCTCATCCTCACTGTGAAGAAGTTCCTTCTCATATTGATGTGGAACCTCCTATGTTCCAGTTTACACCTATTGCCTCTTGTCTTATCATTAGATGACACTGAGAAGAGCCTGGCTCCATCACAGTCTTAACTGGAAAAATACAGTTAGAAGCATCTTGTTTTAATGACAGTCTGCCTGGGTTACACAGTGTGCAGTTTGTTCAGAATTACTCAATAAACTGTGACTATGCCAGGAAGTTCAAACTGATAAAGTTTACATTAAAATATATATTAAGGCAAATACAACTGTAGCATGCAGGTGACACTTAGGTAGTCTGAAGAGCTGTGGACAAGAAAGCAGAAGTCTCATTGCTGAAGTGTCAGAGAGTTTTGCATTGGTGGAAAGCAACACTGATAGACTTGGCATCAAGAGTGATTTGACTATATACGATGAAACTAGTAAAAGTATGTTAGATGGAAAGAAGTAGGTCAGTCTATTGTGCAGCAAAAGAATGCTACTTGGATCCAGAGAGAATAGAAAAATGAGGTAAAAAATAAAGGAGAAAAAGAATCTCTATAATTTTCTCTGGGCAAGTTTCTAACTGGTCACATTGAGAGTACTGAGGTGTCAAGGGCAAAGCCATTCAGTGTTCTGTGAAAGAATAAGGCAAAATTGGTCACTATGTAGATACTTTTCCTTGAGGATTACTAATCACCTCAAGGAGCATGCAGAGAAGAAAAATATAGCCACAGCTCCATGTGCCTGAACACTAGTTTATAACGTAGCTGGCCAAGATGCTGAGGTCATATGGGCTCCCCTTCTTTGGGATGAAGTGATTTGTCTGTTCCCAATTTGCCACCACTGCGTAGCTATAAAAAGTCTAAGAGGAAATAAAATAATTAGTGGAGGTGAGAGAGAAATCTTTCTCAATTTCTCCACAAATCTAGTGTATTAAACATATATTCTTATATATGTTCTTATATATATTATTCATTCTATTTGAGCATTCTTACACTTTAGAAATAAAAGACTAGACTTTGAATAGTCACTAGCGATCTAAAACTGAAAATTTGTATCACTTTAGTCAGTCAAAACAGACTGATTTGGGTTTAAATTGCATTTTTAAAATATAATTTTGAAGAAAATACATTATAAAAATAACCTCTCAAATTTTATTTTTTATTATATAATTTAATCAAGTTACAACCATTCCTGAAAAAAAAAATCCCTTCTTTTTTTTCTTAACCAACATTTGCTACCAAGTAATTTTCAGTCCGTATTCCTTCTGATTTTGTCATAGAAAGTACTGAAAAACTGGGTGATGGGAAATGACTGAAGAGCAAGAGTGTTTAACAAAGAACCTAGAGCTTTGTGTTCCCTTAATCATTTGTACATCAGAGTTGACTTCCAAATTCAACACTCCATTTTCACTAATTATTCCTGAGTGCCAAAGTAAAGCAAAGCATCGGGAATGGTGCTCTGTGGGTTCAAACAAGCCCATGAGCTTTCATTTTATTTTTATTTCTGCAAATACATTTTTTAAAATAGGAAGGATGAGAGTGAAAAAAGCAGCCACATGCTGCTTTTAGACACAGCGTGGACTGATTACATTATGTTCCGTCCATTATACTTGTTCATGCCAACCAATCCTCTCATTTATGAGCACTACAGCAGGGAAATGGGTTGTGGATGTTGGTACTGGATGTCATCATAGCAATATTGTTTTCTGTGTACTGCTGGACCAGAAGATGATGCTTGTGTGTTAGGACAATGTTCTGTAACCTATCACAAGGGAAAAAGGAGCTGTGGTGGTTTTCAAGACTTTCCTGAATGTTTATTTTCCCCCTTCCTTGCTTTGTTGTAGCTCTCTGAAACAAAGGTCACTCCGAGTGAAAAATATAAGTTTGCTTGTTGCATATGAACAACATAATTCAATTACTGATGCTTTAAAGGATTGAGTTTAGATCCTGTTAAGCAGATTTTTATTTGTATTGATGAATTCATTTGACATCTGTTTACTACCTAAAATATTGCTGCTATCATCTAATGACCAGACATTCTGGCTCCATTCACCAGAAGTGTCATTCAATACCTGCTCTTTGGCACTAAATGTTGCATTACACAGAATGATGGAGTATTATGAATTTAATATATTTTAATTAATTTTCTAATGTCAAGACTGAGGATTATGAAGCAGGTGTTCTATTAAGAGTTAAACTTAGAGCATTATCTACAAAGAAATTGGACTAGAACAGTTAGAAGTGTGGTGTCTGAAAGCTTTCAGTTTTGTATTGGCCTATTATTCTCTGCCCAGTCATTTCTCTCAAATATGAGGGCATGAAAATCTTCATTTCCACACACACAAGAATGTTTCACAAGAGCATGAGTGTTCCTTAATTTTTTCCATTTAATTTGCAAATACTGTACTGTAGCACTCGGCTATTGCTGAATGCCAAAAAGATTCTTACAAGTCAATGGAAACACTGGCACAATTTGGACCAGCATGAAACACCACATCGTGGTGGATGGCTGCTACGTTATTTTTGTGTGGTGTTGGTACTCACTAGGCACTGCTGCTGTAGTAATGGGGTTGGACTGTAAATAAAGAAATCTTCCAGTTTTGGATTAAGGAGAAAGATGCTGCACAGGTGTAGCATCAATAAATGCCTCTTGGGAGATGAGCTATGCTCACTGCACTATGCAGTAAGTAATACTGTTTGGTTTGGGTGCTGTAGTCTTCCTGGGCAGCAGAGTGAGAATGTTCCCTTTGGACTTTTGCTCACAAATGACTGACATTACATTTCATGGCAGAAGAAGGGAAAATTACAACAGCTCCTTCATTGAATCAAAGCTAAAAGCTGCCTTTGTGAGATTATGCAATGTGCATAGTGAAACATTGGTGTAGTGGGGGAGAAGGAACCTGGATAGCAAAAGGGAGTGAGTGATGGTGCTCTTCAATAAAGCCACTGTCAGAGACCCGTGGGAAAAGGCAAGAGGCCTGAGTAGTTTCAACAGGCTTCTTCACATATGACCTTCTGTTAGACAGGTGGTTTCTGAGCACTGAGATCCATCACCCAAGTCTCTAGGTAGTCCATGGGACACAGCACCATATTTGTGCAATTATTTTGTTGACAAAAGGGTAACAAACAAGATTATAATACCCATTTGTTATAAATCGTATGGGAACATTAAGGTAAATTGCATAAACTCTTAGAGAATTTAGAAATCATGTATTTTTTGCCTGCTTTTACTTGGTGTTCCTTCACCAAAGAAAATGAGAACTCTGGAAGCTCTAAGGATATTTGTTGAGAATGTATAGCTAGGTCCCAAAAAACAAATGCAGGTTCTAAAGGTGAATGGAGTGGCTTTCAGAAGGCTAAGCTGCCAGTGGCTCCCTTCGTCTTCCTTCAGTGGCAGATGGTGTCTTCCTGCTTTATGTTCTAAATAGGATTAGCTGTCACAGCATAACACAATACATTTCTGATAAGGTATTCTGTGTCCCAGCATGTGTCTTCCTCTAAATTTTGTCTCTAAAATTACAGACAGGAAGATACTGTAGGAAAGGTAATGGTCAGTTAGGCTGGCAAGAGTCTGGGAAATATTTGCTTAACCAAATGTATGCAATTATGCCAATTTTTGTGTTTTAGAGGTGTACAGCCCGTTCTACGTGTCTTACATTCATCTACTAATTTTTCTTTGGAGCTTCCCTTTAATGTTTTATATATACACATACAATTTCAGCATCTGTATGTACTTTCTGGCCATCTTAGACAGCCCACTTGTTTGATCACACCTTCAGAAGGACCTCATAGTTAATTCTTAATACATCAGCAGTGGAACTGGCATTTGTATAGGAGATCTGTGGAAAGCAATTGAGTCTGTCTCTTCAGATGAACTCTTTCAAGGCAGTTTCATTGACAGACTAAACCACGGGAGACGCTTTGCTCCAAAGTCACAATAATTAAACACTTGTTAGTAGTGCTGTGGCCATTCCTAGTATTCTCAAACTGAGGACTTTTTAATTGCAGATTAATCTGTTAATTTTCCAGTGTTACAGTGGAAAAGCTCTAATGGGAAGAAGGAATATGTTTCACAGACGAAGGAGACACGAAGTCTAGAAGACACTTGCTATGGGAGTTTGTAGAGCCTGTAAACCTTAGCCTCACTGCCTGTGGAGCAGAGATGATGGTTATCCATCTTTAAAATCTGCCTTGACTGTCACTAGAGGGAAATCATACTCATGTTTGCATTGCTGAACTGATGATATTCAGATGCAAGTGCAGTCACATTGTCTGCTCTCCTGAGTCACGCCTGATGCAAAGCCCACTGAGAAACACCCCAAAATGGACATCATGGGTTTGATCCACAGCTCATTGAACTCAGTGGAAACACTCCCAAAGAGTTCATTAGATGTTAATTCAGAATACTAACACTGACTGTTAGGATGTGCTACGTTGTGAATATGGGCACTAACACTGTTCCTATTCATGAATTCATGGTGAGAGCTGCTTTGTTTGTTGAGGCAGAGCAGGATGTTGTGTACAGACCTATTTTTCCCAAAGCAGCAGAGAGGTGTGACAAAAAAAGAAGGGAATATTCTTGTTAAAGATGCTAAACCTTTTCAGCATCTTCTGTGCTATTGGTTCTTTTGAAATTTTATTTTGTGGATTTCTGTAGTGACTCTAAAGGGTTGAATTGATTATTTGAAAAATACCACTTTTTAATTCTTTTTCTATCCCATTTTATTTGAATTTGCATTTTCCATTTTAAGTGAGTACTTCAACACTATAAATCTTCCTAACTGAAATCTCATGTGTTCTGAGATGCTTGCAGAGAACTGCTCCATAAGTAAATAAAAGGCAAATGCAAGATTCCACATTATTAAGTGAACGCTTTTAAAAATTACTTTAAAAGTATTTTCTTAAAGTTTCCTGAAAAATTACACAGAGATTTACTACTTAAAGGTGAATTAAAAAGTTAAAGAAAAGAAAATACTATAAGTCTTCGAGTGCAACAGAACTAAATCAGCATTATATTAAAACATTAGCTTTAGATTTTAAAATGTTATTTTTAGGAAAAAGTTTGATTTTAATTATCCTATGTATCTGTATATGCAGAGTGTTTTAATATACTTACACATGTGAAAACATACTCTTTATTTCTGCTTACAGTGGCAGGCTCATGAATGATACAGTAATGAGCTGCTGTATCTATAATTCAGAAGCAGAATAAAATAGTGTGTGTAAAATCATCTTCAGAACAACTCTGTTCAGATCTTTCATTTTGCCCAAAGGATTTTACAGCCAGTGCACAGCTACAGCCTGCACTTCCTAGGATGTCAGACTGTTTATGCTGATACACAGATTGAATGGAAGATGACCTAGACTACAAGAAGGACCAGATGCTGAAATGAGTCCAACATATGTAATTCCCATTGAAGTAAAATATATTTAGCTAGACAAACTGAATTTCAAAATTATGACTTTGGTATTTGGCTAAAACCCTAGTTCAACGTCTGAGACATCTCCTTGAGTAAGTATCCCACTAATGTCATTCCTTGGCTCACAACTTCATAATGATGTTTAATCTACCATGTTGTTGGCCACCAGACATTATTTGTGCAGTTTCAGAACATCCCTTGTTTCTTCAAAGACCTTAATAAATCACAATTTCAATTATATTTTCTCAGACTTTGAACTGAGAATTAAGTTATTATATCTTGAAAATACTTCACGTCACAGCAAAGGATTTGAGCACTCTTCTTATTATTTGCTTTGTTGACTAAAGAAGTAAGCATAACATTTCTTGAACAGTCATACTAAAGCTTTGAAGTCTTTCATTAGATCAACTGCATTTATAAAAGAGAGACCACGAAGCTGTGCTTGCTCAGAAGCATCTTTTCCTTTGTTATATAATAATCAGCTCTTTTCAATACTTCCATAAATTTCTGGTGGCTTTTCAGTTGGTGACAGTTCAGCAGTACAAAATCCTGTAAGAGAAATGTACAAAGGTTAGGAATAAACAAATTAGTTTCTTTTTCTTTGTCAAACACAATGAATTCTGGAGTACAACTTCATTTAAACTGAGAATAGTAATGAAGAGCAGCAATTAAAGACTGGAAATAAATACTGTAAAAGTGAACACTACCAACAGTTTTGGAAAAGGCCAACAGTTTGTAATCACAGCTCTTTACCTGTGGGCACTCTTCTCCACTTGTGCTGGTGTTTCAGCATTTGCAGACATACACACACACAGATTAAGTGGATGCTAATGATTGTCCTTTAGCAGTAGTTCCCCTTTAAAAAATCTAACACTCCTCATCCTAGAACTCCTCATCCTGGAACAGGCTGCCCAGGGGGGTTGTGGAGTCTCCTTCACTGGAGATGTTTAAAACCCACCTGGATGTGTTCCTGTGTGACTTGGTCTGGGTGATCCTGCTGTGGTGGGGGATTGGACTAGAGGATCTTTCTATGATCTATGATTCTATATTCTATGATTCTATATCCTAGCTGTAGTATTTACATGTTTTTAATGAAGATAAAACACCACAGCAGGTAGCACTTAAGACCTATATTTAAGTTTTATCTTTTAAAGTAGTATCTTTGCATACATGAGGTAATTATAGCTATCTTCAGCTGGGAATATTTTTCTATTCTGGTTGTTTAGCTCAATGTTTCTAAACATTCCCTGTTGTCCCCCTCCCACTAAATTTGAGACAGCACCACAAGCTGCAAAAAACACCAGTAGATGGCTGTTCTCTTTCTAAATGGGTTTTCAGTGAGAATGACAGAGCACTGGAACGGGCTGCCCTGGAGGGTTGTGGAACGTCCTTCTTTGAAGATGTTTAAAAGCTGCCTGGACATGTTCCTGTGTGACTTGGTCTAGGTGGTCTTGCTCTGGCAGGAGGATTGGACTAGATGATCTTTTGAGGTCCCTTCCAATCCCTGATGTTCTCTGATTCTGTGATTCTTTCTCTGGTAGATTATTGCATTAGCTTTTCTGCTTAAATCAAGACCACATCTTCTGTGAAGCATAAAGATATTCACTTTTTTTATTTACTAACAAGTAAAAGTGATGAAATATATGTTCAAGGATTTTCCTTGAGTGCTACGTTGGAAGTCAGGCAACATCATTTAGCATGATCTTTCCTTAAAGGTAGTGCTAAACAAATGGTATAAATGTAGCTACTAGTGAAGTAATTTGACTTAAAAAAACCCAGAGTGTTGGTGGTGCTTGAAATTCCTTATCTCAGTTTCTCCCAATTTACTTTAGTTTCTCATGAGTTTCAGGCCACAAATCTATTCTTTAAAAGCCTTTTAAATGACATAGTGATAAGTGCCTTATCAAAGAATGGTTTAGGAAATCTAAATGTTCCCTTATATCTTGACATAGACACACTTATTGTAATCACTTGTGTTGTGTCTTGTAAATGGAAAGACTGAGCCTCAGAAATGAAGTGCTATGTAATGAATTAGCTGCAGTGGTAACCATCCTTTGCACTACACAGCAGAGTAAACAGTCATTAATTCAAAACAGGTGAATAGGAAATCTGAGAACCATATCACTAGCTGCAGTGGGACATATTCCTACAGAGCACAATTACCTCCATAATTCTTGAATATGTAAGATTTTCTGTGAAGAACACTCAGATATTCCCAATAAGAAGTGTCAACCACTACCTCATTAAAGAAAGAGAGAGAATCTGTGGACATGAGAAGAATCTACAAGTCTCCCAATTCTGAATTAAAACCTAAAATGGTTTGAGAATAATGAGAAATAAAGGTTTGAAAGCTTATTACTTCTTAGGAAGAAATAGCATGCTCAGCATATAGTTGAAATGTTTTGACAAACCCCTCTGTAGCTTAAAAACAGTTTCAGTTGGCTCTCTGACATGCATTTAATTGAAGGTATTTCTAAGAAATTTAAAAAAACCTACCAAAAACCCTAACCCTGATTCAGTATGTAATAGAATGATACAGGCAGTGAAAGTAATTATTCCTTTAAAGAGACGTAATTCCATTTGCAGTCCTTTATTGCAGCTTTGGTTATCAGTAGCTGTCAGTGGGTGTTTCTGACATTAGAGGCTAATTGGCTGAACACAGAAGACTTCCAGGGAGCACAGCTCCAAACTCTCCTCTCTTAAACTGAGCCATCAGAGCAGTAGACCATGGTTGGGGCTCTGACATGCACTCTGGAGACCTCCACAGTGCTTCTTTCACAGAACTACCTTACACATTAATTTTAGGATCCTAATTTAGGAAGTCAGGATTGTACTGTGGAGAAGGAACTTCTCCCTTCTGTATAGTAGGATATCTAACTTTGGAAGGGTATGATTTCTATACTAGCAAGGCAAAACAAAGCCTATATGCAGTTGCGTAGCCTATACACTGTGTAAAGAAAGTCACATTTGTTAAGTTTTACTGCAGATTTTTAATATCCTGAAAGAAAGATAATTTTGTTTGATTAGACAGACTTCACATCAGGCAAATACTTTGACCAGTCAGTTCTGTTAATGCAAAGTGGTGGCTTGGATTTGCACACTGAATGCTGTAGCATCATTCTTGGACTAGCTGTGCTCCCTCTCCTATTTCCCCCCTTCATTCTAATTCCAGATCTTTTACTATGCAGTTCAGTGCATTAATTTAAATTCAGCATTTGGTGATGGTTAGAACACAAGAGAAGTTCAGTGAGGCTGTAAGTTGCACACAGTCCTATGCTAACTTCTTACCTTTCCAGTCCCAGGTCCTGGGTGGGGGCTGTTCTGAAGACACATCCATCCTGGCTCATTGTTAAGGCCTGAGCAACTCCTGCCCTAAAGGTCTCTCATTTCAAATTTACTGCTAGGGTCTGAATTTTTTCTGCCCTCAGGCTCTATTCTTTCAGACTGATCATCAGGGTTTGAATGAATGTTGCCTCTGGGTTGTCTCTTTTCAGTTTCAATTTCAGAGTTGGAACTCTTGCTGCCCTCAGAATTTCACCTTTCAGATTCAGTATCAGGGTGTACAAACCCACTGGCTATAAAAGACTTTCCATTTCAGTATTTTCTTGTGTCATGCTTCAGTTAGAAGCAGTGGCTTTGCTCTCATTGATGACACCTACCTTTAATATTTCTCAGTATTCAGTGATTTGGTTTGTTCAGGATTTTATTGTTTCCACTTCCATGTTCACTCAGTGTTACAGCACTATAGTAATCCTAACTGATTGTTTATTTAGTAATTTCCTGAAGTCTCTTGCAAGCTGCTCTTGTGTTTGAACATGAAAAATGCAATAGATACCGTGTGTGCTTTCCCTTTTGTGAAGATGTGCAAGTGCTTTCTTTAAACACTTCAGAATTGTCATCAAACCTCACAGAATGCTTGGATGGAAGGAACCTTTGAAGGTCTTTCAGTTCAACCTCCCCACAGTAACCAGGGATATTAACTGGATCAGGTTGCTCAGAGTCTCATGCAGTCTGACCTTGAATTTCCCAAAGGATGGAGCCTCCATCACCTCTCTGGACAACCTGTTTCACCACCTTTATTGTAACAAACTCCTTCCTTATATCTAATCCAAACCTCCCATCTTTTAGCTTAAAACCATCACTCCTTGTCCTGTCACAACAGGTCTTGCTAAAAGTCCCTCCTCATGTTTCTTGCAGACTCCATTTAAGTGCTGAACGGCTGCGATAAGGTCACCTTGGGAAGGTGCCTTTTCTCCAGGATAACAACCCCAACACTTGCAGCCTGTTCTCATATTAGAGGTCTTGCAGCCTCTGATCATTTTTGTGTCCCCAGTCTGTGCCTGCTCCAAAGGGTTAATGTCCTTCTTCTGTTGAGGACCCCAGAGCTGGACAGGATACTCCATGTGGGGTCTCACCAGAGCAGAGTAGAGGGGGAGAATGACCTCTGTTGACCTGCTGGCCACACTTCCTTTGATACAGCCCGGGATGCAGTTGGCCTTCTGGGCTGCAAGGGCAGGTTGTTGGCTCATGTCCAGCCTTTCATCCACCAGTTCTTGTCAAGTCCTTCTTCTACCCTGTATTTATATCAAGAATTGTCCCCAATCCAGTTATTTATTACCCTACAGTAATCTGTGAAAGGGATTTTAGACTCATAATCAGGTATAACAAATACATCCCAAGGTCTTGTTTATCCTCATTTTCAACAGAAGCAAATGTTGCAAGACCATGGGAAAAAAACCCAACCTTGAAGTGGCCTTTAAATAAATAAATAGCTAAATAAGTAAGTAAATGTGTTTGCTGACACATATTAAGCATGTGATATATTTCCTACTTTAGTACACAGCAAAATGCCATGGTCATTGTTTTTCCAAAACTACCTTCTATAAGAAATCTTGTGGAACAAGGTCATATGAATCACTTCCAAATTAAAATATGACTTGTCTTTTGAGCGATCATTAGACCCATTTAAAAGAACAGCTAGTGTGCATTCAACAGAACACTGTCACTGGTATAAGAAAAGATAAATGTGGGAAGAGTTTGTTGATTTATTTCATAGGTAAGCTAATTTTGCTAAAGGTGTTTGGAAAAAGAGTACATCTGAAATGCTAATGACTGTGTGAAAGTTTGACTTCGTGCTGTTGAGAGTTGTGTGTGTGTTTAAAGTGTATTCATTTATTTTTACACGCCAGGGTATTTTTTAGGCTTATGCATGTCAGACCGAGTTCTGTTTTTCCAGGCCACTCTTTCATTATATTCTTTGAAAGCACCCAAGCTGCTGATGCCTCCTGGTTTTGACTTTCCACTGAGACCTCACACCATTGTGCTCATTTGTGGCATTTTCTGTTTCTCATTTTTGCCCTAACAGTCTTTATTCATTATTTATTCTTCATTTTATCAAGTTTTCTGATTTAAAACACCTCTCAACTGACTTTATTTTCTACTGATATATTATTATGAAATCACATCTTTGACTCATGGTATATTTCGAGCATCTGTCATGGCTTATCAGTGAATCTCTGCTTATCTGTTACAGAAGACATAACACATAAAGTACTGCTGCTTACACCCAAGATCTGAATTAGTTTTCCAGTGTTAGGACACTGGGTGTTAAGAAACCAGCTCAAGATTCTTGTGTTGCAATGCAGCTATCTCATTTTATAGGCAGGTCATTGATGAAAACAAAGTTGATCAATAGCATCATGTACGGTCTTGTAACGTATTATTTATTGTTACTTTATACTGCTAAAATTGGATCAATTTCAGTCTTTTTATGGTTTCTTTTAATTCTTAACATAAATTTGAAAAAAAATGAAAATTCTTATTTTTGGGTTTCATTGAACTACATTGGTAAGTAAGTGATGAATTATGAAGTCTGACAGTTTTGTTATATGTCTCCAGAAGAAATATTTGCAGGTAGCACCAATCCAAATTAAGAGTGAAATTCTTAATTTTGGCTGGTGAACACATAATCACTATGATTAATTGTTCTAATTGCATATAAATAATTTGAGTTGAATTGAAATAAGAAACTATAAGATAGTAAATATTAAGATTTTTATAGTAGGTAGAAAGATCTTAAAGGGGACATTAGTAGATTTTCTAACAGAACTGTAAGTGACTGATACAACAAAATCATCACTCCATCTTTAGTTGTGACTACAGCAGCACCAGGAATCACAACATTGTCTGTATTTAGGACGTGGTAGAAAGGGACATCTTTTACCCTAGTTAATATTCCGTTCTTTATTATAGGACAGAATCATAGAATCATTTTGTCTGGAAGAGACCTTTAGCACAGAATCACAGAATCACAGAGCATCTTTGGTTCAGTCTGATCTTTAAGATAAAGTCTAACCTTCAACCCAGCACTGACAGGTCACCGCTAAACCGTGTCTCTCAGCAGTACCTCTATCTGCCTTTTTAAATTCCTCCAGGGATGAGGACTCCACCACTGCCCTGGGCAGTCTGTTGTACTGTTTGATAGGCTACAGAACCCCAGTTCCCTCAACTTCTCCTGAAAGGACTAGTGCTCTGGACCCTTTATGAGCTTTTTTGCCCCTTTTTTGAGCTCTTCCATCACCTCAAGATCCTTCATGTAGTGAGGAGCCCAAAACTGAACACAGTATTTAACACATTATGAACACAGTACAGCCTCACCAGTGCAGAGGACAAGGGGATAATAATTTTCTTGCTCTTACTGGAGAGACTCTAGCATATTGCAGTCAGAAACAGTAATGTAAGTTTGCTTCTGCAAAATCTATAAGCAGGAAAAGCTATTTTATTTTTCAGAGAAGCAATCTCTTAAGGAATACGTATTGGCACAGAGGATACATAGCAGAGAGAGCTGGAGGTAAAAGTTATAGATTTTTGTTACACTTGGCATGAACACAGGGATATGAGAGTGAACTTCTTCATAACAAGTAAGCAATATAAAACCAAATACATTCCTGTACCAATGCTGTATAAGAAAAAATCAAGACCTATGTTCATCACCTGTACAAATACTGCCTTTAATGATAAAGAAGAAAAATGATAGAAAGTTCTGAGACAGAGTCATTTAATTTTGGCCCTTTATGATCAAAGTATAGAGATTAAAGGATAAGCACTCAAACTCAACTGGTTGGTCTACTTTGCTTCAAAGTGGCATTGATTTCTCCCAATAGTACTTCTGTTTTGTTCAAGACTTGCAAGTAAGAGATAAACTGTATATTTTTGTCCGTCTACTGAGACCCAAAACATTCCTTGTTATATGAATATAAAAAAAAAAACCAAAAAACTATCTATCCAGAGGAAAATGAATCTATTGAAATTAGATGTGTACAATGTGCATTTCCTCATCTCATCAAGTCACCCTACACTTCCATTATACATATTTCTAAAGCACCATCAGTATCACCATACGGTAGATATTGAAACCACATTAGATTGTGTCTTAAAAGTGGATTTTTTCTGGTTCTCTATAAAGAGAGAATTGGTTGACCTGCATCGATGAATAAGTTTAGACTGTATGCAGTTAGGTGAGATAAATATCCACGTTACTTGTGTGAGGTGCTTGGTAAAAGAGTTCAGAGAGAAATTCTCACTGATGTGACTTGGAATAACTCTATTGACCAAAGCTGCTGGTTATACAAAATGAGGAGGAAGTGGAGGTGAGATTTTTCATGAGAACAAGAGAAATTTTCAGAATCCTGAGATGAATATTCACAAAGAAGCCTAAAAAGATGGATAGCATGACACATTTTTACTATCTAGTCTTCTTAAACACAAATTGGAAAGATTAGGAAGTGCAAACATGGATATTAAGATTAGGAATCAACAGGCATTGAGCTGAACTCCTGAGTACAGCATTCTATTTTAGACTTCAGCAGACTTTGGTAAAGGAGACAAGGATTTCCATCTTGTCTTTCTTAATCTGCCAGTAGCTTGAGCTGATTCTCTCAATTCTGTGCTGAAAGTATGTTTCCATCCTTAGATGTCAGACTTGCATCACTTTGCATATTAAGTACCGCAGGCATCTTTTTCTCTTTAAAAAAAGTGTCTAAAACTTTCTGCTCTCATTCCTTCATCTGCAAAATATGCAATTCTTTTTGTCTTTTACCTCCATCTACCACAGCAGTTTATGCTGTGATGCCTCTGGGAGAAGAGCTTTGCTTATATTAATCTCACTGCATCCTTTTGAGGTGATGGTCCCTATAAAATGAAAACTTGTATTGAGCTAGCAAGAAGTACTGCTTATCCTCTGAAAATGCTGAAGACTAAGTAAACCAGTTGAAAGCCAACCTGCAATAATTAGTCATGACAAAATACAGGAAGAGAAATTAAACAGGTTAAATGATCAGAATTTCAATGCATGTTATTTTTTATAAAATTTTAATAGAAAAGATATAGTTTAATCTTCTAAAATGTGCTTTACTAAACAATAGTTGTGAAGCAAAATAAAATTCTGAATCAAAATACAATATTATCAATAAAAGCATGAAAAATATTCCTTTCCAATAGGTTGTTTAAAATGAATTTTTGAGGCAATGTATTAATGCATCATATTTTTTACAACTAATAATTATTTTTCAAGAAAAAATACTAAAAAGAAATTTTCAATTATATTCATGTCATTGTGTATGCACATTAAATTTATAATGGCCTAATGACCTTTTGATACATCATCCTGCCTGTCTATCATAGAGTCATAGAATGGCATGGGTTAGAGGGGAACCTCAGAGTTCATCTAGTTTCAACCTACCTGCCGTGGGCCCAGAGCCCCGTCCAACCTGGTTTTGACCACTTCCAGGGAGGGGGCATTCACAACCTCCCTGGGCAACCTGTTCCAGTGCCTCATCACCCTCACAGTGAGGAATTTCTTCCTAAGATCTAATATTAATCTCCCCTCTTTCAGCTTGAAAGCATCTAACTATCTAAATATGAAGTCTCACCCAAAAAATTCCCTTTCTACCTCTGTCTTAATTGTCTTGTATTTGTGACAGTGACAGGAACACTAGATTTTCCCCCTCTTGATCATGTCAAATTCTTTATGAAATACCCTTCCATATTCTTCTACACCAAATTCAGCATCTCAGGCATCTTACTATTCAAATATATGCCTCTTGATAACGTCATGCTGGAATGTGAGCACCCTAATATTATCTGATTTGACTAGATACCCTCGGGTTCTTCAAGGTAACTTCTGACAGTTTGGGATTATGAATAAATCACATTGTGAACAGCATCTCCAGTAACGTGTCAGTAAACTGAAGAGAGTTGTGTTAACTTTCCCTGAAACTTCCTCAAAGATCCTTGCTTCCGTATGGCAGTCGAGCTCTCTGTCAAGTCTGTGCGTGTACATACTTACATATTTTTGTTGCTTACATGTAGCATATAGATCCATAAGAGAAAAGCTAACATTTCAGCTGTCTTTGCCATATGGTGTAGTCTTCAAGAAAGACGTTTGTACAACATGCTTGAATTAATGAGCGTGTTTAAAAACCTTAATACAGATTCCTCACACACTAGAAAAGATCAGAGTTCTAACTACAGTTTTCAGTGAATGATCACCAACTTTTCACTAACAACATAGCTGGAAATCATTGCTGAACTTTCTCTATCTGGAGAGTATCTGGCCCAGAAGTGGAGGATAAATCTACAGCAGCATTTTCATTCAAATCAAGAGTTGACTTGTGAGCTGAATCTCCTTATCATCCCCCCCAAACTGACTTGGTTCACATCCCAGAGCATGCTTGGAGAACATGAGCTGGGTTCCTCTTGGATGAAGTAGACCTGTGCTGTATGAGTACACCTATTGCAGTGTAACAGCCCGTAGGCATTCATGAACGTGGATTTTCTTTACTGTGTAGCCTAATTTGTAGAAGGCTTTTAAAATTTCTCTGTTACTGGAGATTCGTGATTTGTAATGCAGAAGTGGTACCATGACTAGTAAGTTACACTGCTGCTACCTACTAGTTCACTTCCATTGTCTAAGTCAATTTATTTGTCTTCACTCACAGCCAAAGCTCCCAAGAATTGCTTAAAATAAAAATCCACTTGGCCAATTATTGTAAGCTACTGGTGATGGTATATTGCTTGGGTTCTAATCCTTCCTCATATGCTTACATTATTCTCCAGCATGCATGTAATCTCACTTATTAATATCTTAAGAGCATGTCATTTTGTTCAAGAGCAACACAATGTGTCACTTTGTCAAATCCTTTACAATTTTTTACATTTAAAAGAATCACAGAAGTCATGCTGTGAACTCAGTCATAATAATGAGTTTTCTGGAAGCTCTACTGAGATTAGTGGTGTTTGGAATTCTAATTTCATGAAGATATGTGACATTTGGATGTGAGATAAAGTTCTTATCCAAAATGAAAGCTACATTTTCCCACAATACCTTAAACTATGGAACTTCTAAATTGTTATCTGTCAATAAAGTCAAGTGTCCTTGTTTAGTATCAGAGCACATTCTGGTGTGTATGAGATTGCATGCAAAGAAAACATGCTGCTGTAGAGGTTGAAACGCAGCAAAACTATAAAGGCCAACTGTAACTTAGCTTACCAAAGTTGCTCACTGATTTAAGAACAAACCAGTAAAATGTACATGTTTCTTTCCAACTTCTCTACCGCCACATTAGAATTTTATGAGAATCAACATTATTCAGTTTCGTTTTTAACAAAGCTACTTTTGGAGACAAAGCTGTTCCGCTGAGAATTTTTCAACCATCTGCATTTGAGAGCAAAACTAAGAGCACTGAGAAAGCTTTTGCTGATTGGTGACATTTTAATTAATTTACCCCTAACAGCACTTACACCATAAATGTGGAAGCCCTTATTGGCGTTCAATAAGTCCAAGTGCCGGGTGCTGCACTTTGGCCACAACAATCCCATGCAGAGCTACAGGCTGGGGTCGGAGTGGCTGGAGAGCAGCCAAACAGAAAGGGACCTGGGGGTGCTGATTGATACCTGCCTGAACATGAGCCAGCAGTGTGCCCAGGTGGCCAAGAGGGCCAATGGCATCCTGGCCTGCATCAGGAATGGTGTGGCCAGCAGGAGCAGGGAGGTCATTCTGCCCCTGTACTCTGCACTGGTTAGGCCGCACCTTGAGTACTGTGTCCAGTTCTGGGCCCCTCAGTTTAGGAAGGACATTGAGGTGCTTGAGCGTGTCCAGAGAAGGGCAACGAGGCTGGTGAGGGGCCTTGAGCACAAGCCCTATGAGGAGAGGCTGAGGGAGCTGGGATTGTTTAGCCTTGAGAAGAGGAGGCTCAGGGGAGACCTTATTGCTGTCTACAACTGCCTGAGGGGTGGTTGTGGCCAGGAGGAGGTTGCTCTCTTCTCTCAGGCAGCCAGCACCAGAACGAGAGGACACAGCCTCAAGCTGCGCCAGGGGAAATTTAGGCTTGAGGTGAGGAGAAAATTCTTCACCGAGAGAGTCATTGGCCACTGGAATGGCCTGCCCAGGGAGGTGGTGGAGTCGCCAACTCTGGAGCTGTTCAAGGCAGGATTGGACGTGGCACTTGGTGCCATGGTCTAGCCTTGAGCTCTGTGTTGACAGGTTGGACTTGATGATCTATGAGGTCTCTTCCAACCTTGATAATACTGTGATACTGTGATACTGTGATACTGTGATCTGCTACCTTGACTGTTTTGTGGAGCTATGGAATAGATCAGGAATAACTTTTATCATGAAGTGGCAGGGTGTATCCACTGAGCACACAAAAGACACAAAAGAGCACAGTTTACTCATCCTTTTTAAGAGTTTTAAAGAGTTTTTAGCTGCAATTATAGCTACTTGCTAGTAACACAGGTACCTTTTAAATAAAACCAAAGATCTGTAGCACATGCAAAGATGCCAACCAGCTGTGCATTTTAGAAGCTCAGGAGTTCTTTTATGCTCTACTGTTCTTTACCCTTGTGCTTTCATGCTCTTTACTCTTACAAACCTTTCTTTGCCTTTTGTATATTTTGTCATAGTATTTTCTCTGCATTCTCAAAAGCATGGTATTTATTGTATTTTCCTCTATTACACAGCTCTGATAATAATTTAGGTTTTTTACAGGTGTTGCAAGTTAGAATCGAGTGCTGTCTAGGTAGTTACAGAGCCCTTTGTAATTTACTTTTGCTTCACGCTCAGGAGATCTGAGCAGGAGTAGCAGTCACTTTCAGCTTGTGAAACCAAGAGGTAGAATTTTACTTGGGCTCGAGTTCCTGTCATGTGCCTCAAGGTTAACATATGTTAACATTTTTACAGAGACCAAGGGAGAGGCTTTGCTGCAGCTCACGGTTTTAGAAGTCACATATTTTAACTTCTAAGAGAGTATGGAATTAGAAAGTTGTACAACACGATGCACTGAGGACATGATCCATATAGCACTGAAGCTAGCAAAAGAGTTGTCATTGATTTCACTGAAAACTGGAAATAGTCTTATCAGTCATCTGCAAGCAGGAGAATTGTACAAGCGTTTAGATAGCAACGCTGATATAGTGGATGCCAATGTGTTTGGCAAGTTAATGAAAACATGCTGCTGGTGCTATGTCTGCAGATATTTTTGTTAGCATCTATTTTTACATATAAAAGACTATGATTCCATAACTTCAACACATTCCATTTGTGTTGCCAGTCTGAAGAAAAAAGCTTCAGTTATCCTGCCTAAATTCTTTCATTCACTGGAGTTTATGTTATAGCCTTTTCTGAGGATCTTAGCTTTTACAAGTGCATTTTGATTGCACATCCCAGCTTGCTTTTTTGGTTTGAAGGGAACAGTCCATTTTTGATGTACCTTGCCTCTGTTACCACATGATATCAGTGTTGGTAGGTTCCATAATAATAGGTGCACTATGTCCTGTGTTAGACTGGTAGTGTGTGCGCATGCAGTCACCACACATCAGATTTTCCAGGTTGCAGGAAAATCAGAAGTAGGTTACTATTGGCTGGAGTTGCCTGTTGTACAAACAACTGAAAATTCAAAAGCCTATACCAAGAATTGTCTGGAGTTTAACCTTACTATAAAGGCCAAGATATAGAAGTTGTCTGGAGATGGAGCTCAAAGGAGCAGTCTTTGAGTTTGGTGGAGAGGAGGAGGTGGTACAAAGCTTCACCTCACGTGGATTCCATGGTATCTGTCATTGCTGCATACAGAATATTTGTAAAAGTTCACAAAGACAACGTGACTTCCCCTTCATCACTTCCTCCTGCTGACTGTGAAGACACATGGACTATATTATATGTATATTTAGGCAGAAAACAGCACCGAATCCTGTCTTATGCTATTGGCTACAAATGCCCAATGACTGAAAAATAAATGGAAAAAAAATTGTTGTGACCAAACATTTTTAATTTCTTTGTAATATTAATTAGCTGATATATTTTTGCTAATCCTGTTGAACAAAAGATAAAAACTAATTGTAAAAAAAATAACTTCTCTGCTTTCCATAATGTTGTCTACCTCTTTACTGCTCTGTGTGATGTGTAGCACTTCAGAACTAATGATGAAACAGTAAACAGAGCAGAGCAGCTATAGGGGAACCCTAGTTCAATTAAAGAAAACCACGGAGAGGGCTATAGTAGAGGGGATTTCTCAGGGTCCATTTAGTTGTTTACTGTGACATTTTGAGACAAAATCACTGCACAGACCTAAGAAAGTTCATCTAAATAAATACTGCTCTTCTCCTTAATAGATTTGACAACAAAAATGCCATCAAAAAAAGGTGTTGGGTTCTGAAGGTGTTTTATTATTATTTTCAGATTCAGTCCTGTAAGGCACAGGCATTTCTGGACAGGATAAATAATTAAAAAAAGACTTCAGTGAAATCAGATGTCAATGATATGGCACAATATGTCTGTATGTTCTCATATCACAAAAAAACCCCCTAAAAGTAATTATGGGATTATAGAATAATTAAGGCTGGAAGGGAGCTGTAGCAATCATCTATTCTGAACTTCCATGTAGGATCATCTTTGTCACCATCATCATAACTTTCCATGTAAGGAATACGTAAAAAGCCCTATCTGTTGGCTACTTCTGATGCACCCTAAGAAGAATATATATTATCTTTTGACTGTATTTTGGGCTTGGACACTGTCACTTGTGTTTTGCTATTTTGCACTAAATTACCATTTGAACTTTTGGTTCAAATTTGAAATCAGAGAATCAGAGAATCATAGGTTGGAAGGCACATCAGACACCATCTAGCTCCAAAGTCCCTGCATGGACAGGGACACCTTTCACTAAACCAGGCTGCTCAGGGCCCATCCAACCTGTCCTTGAACACTTTGAGGTTGAGTGCAAAAAGGAAAAAGAGAGCAAAAGCAGAACTTACTGTGAATTGCAAGAAGCTGAGCATTATTCTTCCATTTTGTCAAAATCAAACCAACCTCAAAAAGCAAAAATCATTTAAGAGAGGCTAAACTGTTTGACAGGACTTGAATTCTCTGTTACAGAACTCTAACAGAATAGTTAGGAAATAAAGAAGTTGAGATAAAAATTCATTTTAAAAACCCCATGTACTTTATGTGAGACCACTTACAGATAGCCCAGCGATTAGGATACCTGTCCTTGATCAGGGATGTCTATTACAAAGAAAAGGCCATATTCTTAAACCAAATGCAAGTGCTTTTTGAATGCCTGACCTTTAGCAAAAAGGATTCCAGTTAAAATTTGTCAGATGTTACGGTTATCTCCATTTTCTCTCATTCCCCACTGAACAGAATTCCCTTCACTATATACAATTTTGTTGCTGTCATGTATTATGTCAACTTTAACCTTTACTATACATTTTCACTTACAGGTTTTCATGAATAGAATTGAAAACCAAAGAGCAGGTGGGTTAAAAACCTGCTTATTAAATTGCTCCTTCTCATTCTAGTGAAGTCTCAGTTTATTATATTTTTTCCTTCCTTTTTACACTCTATATCTATCTACTTTTATGTCATTTTTCAGCAGACAAGTTTTCATTTCTAAAATTTCAGCTTGCACTGAAGGAATTTTATATGTGATCTTTTTATTCCTTTATTTTTGTCTCCTGAGTGTGTCTTGATGGTTGTGATTCAGCGAATTGAAGGAGTGTAACTCTAGGCTCTAGCACTACTGACATTTATTATCAACTTCCAACAAGGAAGCCCAGATGAAACCCATTGTACAGTGGCACTTCAGATGTGGCAGTCCCTCTGACATATGTCTTACAACCACAGATAAACGCCTGTAAAATGTAATTCAGAGAGACCTACATGCACGTGGGACGTTTACAACTATAAATCATAGATCTGCCTACGTTTCTATGGATTAAAAATGTGTTTAGCAATTGCAATGAATTAGAATTCTTGTTTTTTATAAGTGTTTCCATTAACTGCTAATGGCTGTTGACAATATACCTGAGCCTGACTAAATGATATCTTCCTTGGACAGTGTTTTGAAACAGTTTTGTTGAGGGAGGAATGCAGCTATTTCTGAAAGCAGGTGAGTTTCGTCTATACTTTATGGTAAAATATACTTTAATGGTAAAAGAAAACTCTTTAAGAACCTGATGTATACTACATTTTAGCTTCCTTTTCCAGATAACTTAAAGTTTGAAATATTTGGTCTTAAATTAGTTACCTCCCTGTTTTTGTGAAAATATTAATGGCTCTGTGTATGATTATATTAAAGAACTGGAATGAGAATAAAGGAGTGAATAAGTGAATCATTGAACATTGTTTTAACTCTGGAAAATCTTCACTCAATTTCTATCCTATAATATTAGTGAAATCATTCTACTGTAGATGACAGTCTTAGAATATTTTTTTTAAATAGAAATGACGATAAAAAGTGCACTGAGGAATTTAATTCCTGTCATCAAACTCGCAAGATTCTGTCTTTCTCCTCCCGACAATCTGCATCCTCTACCTGTTCAGGTGCAACTTCTTGCCTCTCCTTCCATGAGCAACATGGACCCATTGATCCCTTCTTGGAGCCATGTCTCCTACAGGCTATGGTGCATTTTGTCCTAGCCTTGGGAGTTCCACCAGGACTTGAGAACTCGAAGGATGTGCCAGGAGACATAATTCAAACTGGCCCTGCAAAGTTGCCCCTGATGAGTCACTACTAGTGTTGCACCAACTGTGGCAGACCTATGCAGTCTCCAGGTATTTTAGCTTCTCCTCTGCTTTAAAAGCTGCTACCACCTTGCCATTCTCATTGTCTGCATCCTCTGTCTGCTACTGCTCTTGGTAACAAGGTGAATGGCCAGAGGTGAAAATACTGAAATGCAGCCAGAAAGTGTTGGTGGTCAGAAGAGGATGTGTCCAAGCAACCACAGAGATGTGGTACATCAGTCCCACAGAAGTAGGAGCTGCTACTGTTGTCATTGTCATTACTTCAGCTGCTGAGGACGCTGGCACTTAAAAAACCTTTAAATTTAAAGTTGAAAAGCTAATAAAACACTAGAGACAATAATTAAATCTATAAGGAGGTCTCCTAAGTAAACCCATACTAGAACCAGAAAGACCAGAATTTGTCTTGATTCTCATACATCTGTGGATATAGATACATGTCTGTGTTTCTAACTCTAGAGTGAACCAAAGATCAAATGCGTTGATACTAACTTTCTTTAATTAGTGTAACTATTTAAATCTCACATTGGGCAATTTTCCTGATAGCTCTTTAGTCAAAGGAGAGCATGGCTCCAAGCCCATTCCAAATATAGGAAGAAATGTTGGATCCAGAATGACTACATGCAATATTTACACATTATGAACAATGTGTAAACCTTGGAAACTCCTTGTAAAAAAGCACCAACCAACCAAATGACTGAACAAACGAACATAGATGAAAAAGAAGGAAGACTTCCCTGTTTTGATGCCTCATGCAAACTGAATGTGAGCATTCAAAAGTATCTAAACCTGTTACTGAAGATCAGCATTTTTTATACTGTCTTTGATGCTGGGGTTCTTATTTTCAGCTTCTGCTTTAAAAAAAACCAAAACAAAAACTTACATAAGTTATTGTTTTGTGTTTGATTTGTAACACATTTTGAAGTTTCCAGTGTCTCCTTAGGGTAATGTTTCTGCTTACTAAATTTAATGCTTATTCTTCTCTTCTCTTATTCTTCAAGAGAAATGTACCTTCTACTTTTTTAAAAACCTCTTTTTTTTCAACACGTAACTCAGACCTACAGAAGCTGGCTTTCGTCTGCCCGTATATTTTGTTAGGATTAGTGCAATTGTTTTCACACAAACCAAATAGCTATTTTGATCATTAGTTCTTCAGCGGTAACAGTACATTCACCTCCAACTTTCTTTGGTCAGGTTTTACATGTGCATATTTTTCCGTTGGACTTTTCCTCATAAGGGAGATGTTCCAGCCCCCGGTCATCTTAGTGGCTCTGCACTGGACTCTTTCCTCTAGCTTCCTGTCTTCTTGAACTGGGGACCCCAAAACTGGACACAGCATTCCACATGTGGCTTCACCAGGGCAGAGTAGAGTGTGAGGAGAACCTCCTTCAACCTACTTAGCCACACTGTTCTTAATGCATCAGAATGCCAGCTGAAGATGCTTGGTGTTGCTTCCTGTGCTCATTACTCTATGTGTGAGGAGCCCAAACACTAAATCAGTCATGTTGTTAATAGGTCAGCTCAAATACATTTGTTCTCTCAGAAAGAAAATTACCTTGCTGGTACACCAAGTTGTTTGTTTGGGTTTTTTCTCGTGAAGTGCCCATTAAATTTACCTATAATTAAGTACCAAGCAGGATAAGCATGATGATAGTTGTTTAAGTAGTACTTTACAATCTTGGAAATTCTAACAGTCTCAGATAATTTTTTTGAGCAAAGTTAATGCAGACTCACAGAACAAGACTTTCCCTGGACTGACTCATATAAACTGCTAACACTTTGCATCTTGTCACCCACTAATGCTAAGTCCGTATCAAATACTTCCTGATAGAACAGAATTTGAATGACTTCTCTCCTAATAAATTATCTGTTACTAAAATAAAAAAAAAATCCTTTTAATTCAAATGTTGTGTCAGTGCTGCAGTCACTTATTAGAAAGCCTGGCTTTACTTGGGAAGACCTTAGTATTATCTGTCCAACCTTGGTACTGAAAAACCTTTCTGAAAGATGGTGATGAGGGAGGATGTAGAACATTAACCCTCCACAGTAGTACAGTCCCTTTCCACAGCTCTATCAGAATCAATGTTGGTCAAGTATTCTCTCAGTGGACAGAAATAGCCCTTTCAGACCAATTTTCAGAGAAAAAAGACCCTATTTGTGCTGGTTCTCGTGGTCATCCTGATCAGAAAATATGATAGACTACCCAAACTGTAAAATAATCATAACAGCAGTGACATTTTTATGTTGAATTAAAACTTTTCACTCACATTACTGCAATTGTGCATCAGTCAAACCGCATACTGGGCATGATGCAGGCTCCCCTTCCCTTGTCTGTGCTTGACTGCTAATTTGAAATTTCTAATTGCATTCTTATGATGTTCCTTCCTGTCAGGCTGACACCTCCATAACACGTAGGAGGAAAGCTATATGGGAAGGCTAATTATGAACTAAGGCAGTCAGGAGGGAGAGAGTGGAGATTTATTTTATTTTTTAATCAATATTATATTTTCTTTTGCACCACCCCCAGCAGATTGTGTCTTAATGAGATTCAGTCCTAATCAATGCACATCTAGCCAAATTAAAGGTCAGATCCTGCCTGTCTAAGGCATGTAAATCATGGGAAAGTCTTTGAGATGCCTTCTTTACCTCCTTTTCCACACAACAGAAAAGGCCAGAAAGTTCCTGTAGTAGAACAGAAGGCTTGCTTTTTCCTGACATTCTGCAGTGCACACCATTTACAGAGATACAGAGATAGACATCCATGTCCCTATTCTGATTTGACTGTGGTTTGCACTCTAACACTTTATGCTTTTCTAATGCACTGTTCCAGGTGTTTCTCCTCTTAGCCATGCTACACGCACTGATCTTTCAACACAGTTCAGAACTACTCACACTGCCTTCATGTGTTCATGTACTTTTGTGTAACGTCCTATCCTGCCTCGAGGAGTGAAACATAGCATCATACTGGAGAAGCAATATTTTATGTGGGTGACAACTCGGCCTTTGCTGTTTCTTAAACACTTTGAAAATGTGCATGTACAAAAAACTCCAGTTACATCAACAGGCCCTGGGTACAACATATGTAGGAGCAGAGTTTACCCAGGTCAAGTTCCATGTCGTGCAGCCAGACCATCTGTTCTAGCGATACAATCCTTAAGAGAATAACATATTCTCCATCCAAACTGAAATAATCAGAGAGAGAATCTTACTATACTCTACTTTAAGCTCTATAGTAACCAGAATACAGTAATATAGTAATTTTTTTGTTCAAAAGCCTAAGCCTTCCCCAAAATTACCAGTATACACTGGGTCTCAAATATCTTACTGGTTTGTTTTCCTGCCTTATCACTGTACAACACAAACTGATTGGATCATCATCTAGAAACAATTGAGCCTGATGGTTAGAATGAGGGTAGAATCACAGAATCATAGAATCATTAAGGATTGGATGGGACCTCAAAAGATCATCTAGTCCAGTCCCCCTGCCAGAGCAGGATCACCCAGACCAATTACAGATGGAAACACAGATTCACTGACAAAGATGTTTAAGAGTTCTTTTGAGCTAAGAATCTGAGTAGAGAGTGTAGAGAGTGTGATCAGAAACAAGAGATCTCTACAGCAGAAAGTAAATGGTAACAGGGACAAGAAAGCAGAAGCAGGTGTCAGAAAGCGCAGGCAAGAGACAGAGCAAAGGAGAAAGCCACAGTGGCACACAAAGCAGCTAAGAGCAATCCGTGCAAGGGGCTCATATATGCTGCTAAGGGACACCAATCACTCTCCTTGGTCAACATTACACCATTTCTACTGACTCTATCAGAATCTTAGTATCTCAGGTCAGCTAGAGTTTGAATAAGAACAGGTGGTCCACTGCAGAGCACCATCTTGTTCCTAAACTTGTTCCTAAAAAGGACAATTCTTCATTGCTGACATCTGTTACATAAATTCAATAACCTTTTCCAGATGATTTTTAAGTCAGTACTAGTTGATCTCAAGCTGGGGTCCCAAGACTACAAGCTAAGCAGATTTTTGTCTTTCAGAAAGTACTCTTTAACCATTTTATATCAGAAAAGAATGACTCTAAAGGAGTTGCAGTCAAATTTATCTTTCAAAATATTTAATGATAAATAGATAATGGAAAGTTATTCTATTGTTACCTGTAAACGATAAAGGAAGTGAAGCTATAAGTTTTCTTGAACTTTTACTGATGACACAGCTTTCAACTCCTGCTGAAAAGTGTGTTGAACTTGCTTACTAAAATTTTGCCCAAAGTTAAGATCAAGTTCAGGTCTTGCTCAGGAAATCCCAGAAATACCACAGCACATTGGCTGTGTATTGTGCATGCGGTTCCAAGCACAGGCTTCTGTTTTTGCCTCTAGTACTTAACACCTCCATTTGCTCACACTTTACTTAGCTTCATTGCCACCTTCTCATCTCCTGAGAACATTCAGCATCACAATTTTGGTAGGACTACAGGGATCAAGCAAGACACAGAAATGAAAGGGTGCTACTCCCTACCTCAGTTTGCTTGATTCTCGGTTGTCTTCGCTTTTGTCAGCCAGATAGCCATCTGTCCAGACAGGAGTTAATTTACTGGGATCCAAAAGTAGAAAGTAGCCATCATTATTTCAGAATTCTATTTAAAAACCACAACCACAATGGTAAGGGAGTGTTACTCCAAACTGGGCAGTGTTACAGATCTCTTCTGAGCAGATGGGCTCAGAAACAGCAAACTTTGCATGGACCAGCTGCAGGCTTTCGTAATGAACACGAGTTGCTGATGGCAGTCTAGACAGGCACAACAGCTAGAAAACACATTTCCATAATATAATAGGCTGTTGTAGAAACAAAGCTTGTTCCTTGGCATTCCTGCTAAAATTTATGTTCTTATTAACAGAGCTAGATTGTTATAGATACTTCTTTGCCAGCCCATGGTATTTAACACAAAATACATTTCAAATGCTACCAAGCAACTAGCTAGGGTTCAAACAGCACAAACAGTTCTAGGAGGTTTTTTAATTTGTTTACCAAAAAGAAGCTGTAGTTTTCTCAAAATCAAGCTGACGAGGAAAAAACTCTGAGAAAAATCCAAATGTCATATGCTGGTAAGATAAATCCAAATTTTTTTCATATATTTTCACTGATGCAAAGTGTTCAATTTCAGAACATCAATACTTTTAAGACTGTATTTTCTTATCAGTGCTCTGCCTTATGAAAACTGTAAGTCACTTGCTGTTTTGGGTGCTTACGAGGTTTTTTTATTGTTTCCTTTTATCCCACTTGGCCAGAGGAAATTCTGTATCTCCTAAGAACATGCTGTAGATCTCCCTCTGATAGAAATATAACTTTAATACCATGTCATGAGAAGTACAAGTCTGGATGTATTAGAAAAGATGAAAAGTGGGGATATCAGAAACATCAGCAGATACAGTTTTCTGAGCAGTGATACTCAAAACGTAGCTAAGTATTAGAGCTGATTTTAAATTAAACCCAGCAGGACAGTTTATTTACTTTATTTCAGACAACTCTGAAATGATTAAATATATCTTAATGAAATGTTTTACCTCTTCTGAAGCACATTTACTCAGAATTATGATTTCTGGAAACACATTACTAAAATTTTAGAATTTTACTGAGAGCTGGGGAAAAAAGTAACCTTCCTGGAAGTTTTGGAGTCTCTGGACTTCTGATTTAGCAGATTTTTTTTCTTATCTCTCATAGAGTGTAACATAACTAAAAGGTGAACGTACAGATATTTTTTAGGTCTCTTACAAGAGATCACAGGAAAAGTCAACAGAGATAACTCTTGTCCTGAATATTCTCCAGATCTCCCAGTGCAGAAAAGAGATGTCTTAATAAGGATATAAGCTTTGGTTGAAGTTTCCTATAACAAAGCAAGTGTTATTAGCAGATATGTCCTAGTTACATAACCTGGGATGAAGTCTTAATAAGGATATAAGCTCTTACTGTCATTCAGGTTTGTAGAAACAAATTGAGTAACTCAGTGTTGTTAATAATGTTTCTCCAATGTGCTTGAGCACCAGTCATAGAAGTGAAAAAAATAATATGTTACTAATTTTAATTTTTAAGAGTTAATACAAATAATGTAATAAGAAAATTCTGGATGGAAACCATCACTTGCTCACTGGCTCTTCTCCTTCTCTCATATATTGCTTTGCATATTAAAATGGAGGAAATTGTCACAAAGAAGAAATTTCTTTCTTGCCTGGAAGCTTGTTGAAGTCATTGGAGAGACTCTGCTGTACCACAGTGTATCAACTATTTACACGCGATGAGACTGATGTCTGACTTGCAGGGCTCTGCATCAAAGTACATACGAGGAAGGGGAAAAAGACTCTAACAGCAAGGGGAACAAAAACCTGAACATGTTTCCTAGTCACATCATGGGACTTTCAAAGCACGACTTGAACTTTATCATTCTCTCCGTTGGAGATGCTACGACACTGTCATCCTTTTACAGTTTTAGGTCAAACAACTCATAGTGAAAGACAGGAGGAAGAAAGAATCCAGAGAATTGGGCTTTTTCCTGTTCTATTATGACTGTCTATGCTAAAAACACAGAAATAAACACGGCTGGCTCTCCAGGAAGGGTTTAACTGTCTTTGTTTTAAGGTGTTCTGTATTTAAGTATCCCATAGATGCTCTGCTGTTATGAAAGCATGGGAAAATGTCCAGGATTGGTGTGACAAACACAGTTAACCTGTCTGAAATGAATTATTCCTAAAATACAGTGTAATAATAAATGCTTTTCCAGTGGCTTTGTTTCCTAACAGATGTTGCTGTTTGAATTGCTTGTTTGACTTTACTTACTATAATTAGGCATCACTTTCTGTTTGGGTCCCTCAGGTCAGTGTCTTATACCTAACTTTTTTATGTCATTGTTGGTTTTCAGCCGCTGATGTACTGCAGTGACTGCACTCACACGCCGTGTTCATTTGCCATAAGCCAGCAATTCAGTTTCATTAGCAGACCTTCCCCTGACAAGTTAACAGCTGTGGCACTCCGAGTCCTCAAAGCACCTGTGACTGGATTTCTGCGTGCCTAGAAATGATCGCACATGTTTTTCCTTGTTAGCACTATAAATACAGACCTGGCTGCCTGGCAGAGTAGTAGTGCTGAGTGCATGAGTGTTCTTGTTTGTGGGACAAGCATGCCATTCTGGAAGTGTTTTCTTTATTGTTGGAAACGTGGCTGACCTGCTATATGTGAGTACATATCTCATCTTCTTGCTCTGAAAGGTTGACAGAAAACTTACAGCTATATATTCTTCAGTTTTGATACCTTACAAACAGAAAACAAGATGCTTTGATAGTTGCTGTTTCCTGATTGATTATGTGTGAGATCATCATGAGTGTGTTTGTGCAGAGTGGTAGTAGAGTATGTCAGAGGACATGAATCAAGCTGTTATGAGACTATAAAGACAGGCCTTAGCATCGTGATCATTTGGGTGTAGGCTAAGGAATAGGCATCTGCTTGGAAACCCAGTGTGGGAATAGGAGGCATATGTGTGATTCTGGAACTGGAGAGTGTTATCCCTAGAAAGACTTGTTTACCAGAAAATATGGAAGAAGAAAAAAATGAATCTGGAAGATGCTTAAGAGAGATTTTTGGTTTTGTGTGATTTACATTTAATTGATAAACTGAGGTTTTGAATAAAACCATATAGGTGACTGGAAACGCGTCTTTTAAAGCAGCAAGTTACTTTGGTGGGTTTACTGTAATCATGAGAACTAGCCTTGCACCCAGAAAGGATGAGGTGCACTCAGTAACTACTGAACTAAAGCTTTTCTGAAGCAATGAGTACCAATTTGTATTATATCTTAGTTAATAACTTTGTGTTTTTCATGCCTGTCTGATGTTTAGTACAGGAAAGAAAAGTCAATATCCTTCACCAGCAATGATGTGAGTCATACTCTTTATTGGAGGAGTCAGTGCTGCGTGGGAGTGGGACTTAAATGAATGCTTATATGTGGAAAAACAATTTTGTTCTTCAAACCTGAAATATGTGCTCTTTCAAAGCCAGTTAGAGGTGGCATTTTAAAGTATTTTTGTTTTCTGCACAAAGCTGCTGCGAAACGACATTTATGTGTCAGAGATCATCAAACAGTACCATTTCACTGCAAACTCTTATGCCTTTTCTTAACCATAAAAGCAAAGGCCTTTTAGATCAAAGCTTTTAAGAGACACTGTGACAGATGGCAGAGAACAATCTTTCTCCCTAATGGCCTATATCTAAAGACTTCCACTGTACAGCTTCCTAGAAAGCCAAGATTTTGAGAAAACTGATTAACTTTATCTTGATTAGATCAGTTTCGGAATTTATGAAGTTGGCATAAGATATGTAAAGAAAATTAAATGGACTAACAGAACAGTCACCCTCCTCATGACTTGTTTGTCCTCCACAAATCTCCAAATCTTATAGCTCAAGTTATCTTCTCAACCTAGGCACAGCCATCATAACTACTTCTGGAGCAAATACATTAGGAATTATTAGATGTGACATGAAAGTTAGACATTTTTACCTTTGTTTTACTCCTTATACAATGGGGTTTTGTACAATTTTACAATGTGAAAGGAAATTTCTGTATTTGTATGTTGTGGAAGGGTTGTAAGAGCTACAGTTAGCAACCCCTCAGGTTTTGCCCTCTTGAAATTTATATGGAAATACATATAGTGTGTATATATATAAAATACATATGTAGTGTGTGTATATATATGTATACACATATATGGAAATACATCTAGTTTTCAGGCAGAAACTACACTGACTTCTCAAGAGTTTGTATATAAAAAATATGAAGGCATCCTGTATTTTAGAAGGGCTTACACCACACTGAAATTTGGATTTGGGTCCTGGAATTTGCTTTGTGTTACAGCCATGACCATACCTGTAGCTCTGTTTGCATTCTGTTTCTTCACTAGTTAAGCAATAGACAAGCAGAAGAATTTTGTCTTGGAATTCTAGAGTTTGCTACAGAGACAGTTCTAATTGTTACTGAGATTTATTCTGTCCTTGCAAACCCAATTTTCCCTGGCACCTTCCTGACTTAGCACAAAGGAAAGTGCCTATTCTGACATCCTCTCGAGGTGTTCCTCTAATCACTGATTACACTTGGAGCTTGAACAGATTATCCAGTTTTGGCTAAACTTGGCCTTTACAAACATTCCCCTTCATTAATAAATTAAATTATTCACAGACCTCTTTTTATAAGAATTGTTGGTATTTCTTTAACCTCCTGTGACACTGACCCTGCAAAGCATAAGGAGCTGGCCAGTATGTAGTATAGAATACACTTGGGTGTGAACTTGCAAATAGTGGGCATGGTCTGGACAGGATTAAAGAAATATTAGTTAAAAGTTGTCCAGGAAGTGACACATGGTCCTGGACTGGTACTGGGAAGGCAGAGTTCAATACTCTGTCCTTGCCTTCCTATGAAAGAATGGTGAGACCCAAAATGATGTTAATTATCTATCATTCCAGTCTTCTGGTACTGAACTGCGTAGGCTCCTAAGAATTATTTTCTTTATTTTTCTTACAGCTCAGATAACAGCACTAATATCTTGTCAAACTGATTTTTAAACATAGTTTAGCATGCTCTGTAAAATTTTTGGGGCTAAAGATAGTGCTTCTTATATATCAAACCAGAAAATTTACGTGATAATATCCTGAGATTATACTACTTCACTTAGTCATAGCATGAGGAATTTCCTGTTTCTGCAGATTAGTGATGATTTACTCTGCTAAGGATCCAGGCTGAATTAGCACAACATATAAGAAGAAAGAAAACACTGAGTTTATCAGCAAGAAATATTTGTCTGTTCAGTCATGTACACAAACATTCACAGCCTGGAAAACTGCTTATGGGTCCTATGGGGGATGCTGTTTGCAGCTGAGCTTTGTCTCTGGACTATTGAGGTGGAACTCATCTTAGTTGTGGAGTTAATACAGTGTGATGAATAAAACAAAGGAAGCCTACTTGGAAAAGTAGGGAGGCTCGTAGGCAATAAACAAGAAAAAATAGAAAACAATAGAAAAGCTGTGGAGGAAGAAATGCCTGGTTCTAGAAGGAGGATATCTTTCTCCATTTCCCAGGCCATCAACCAACAGTGCACACCTAAATTTTTCATGAATTTGTAACTGTTTTATGCTGAGAGCTTGCAGAGGGAAATCGAAACGCTGCATAATGGTGAGTCAGGTGAAAACAACAGCCTTGCCATGAGATTTTTTTCTTTTCCTTACTGTTAGGACTTCTGCATGAGTGTAGCTGCTGGCAATAACATTTCTGTAATGAGAGACAAACATGAAAGATCTTTGATTGAATGGGTGGGGGAATCTAAAGAAGACGGTGTTATAAATCCTAATTACGAGCAAAGCAGGACTTGACTGAAAGCTGAGACTTTCATCTACTGTTTGCAGAAGGCATGAGGATACATTTGTTTTGGGAGATAATGAGTTTAACACAGAAGGTGCAGCCTGGTTACCTTTGTGTGTGGCAGCATATGGTCTCAAATTCCACTAATGATATGTATGCTCAAACTTCCCAGTTTTGGAAAGTCTCTGCTCCACCCTTGGAGGAAGCTTTCATATGCTACTCAATACTGTCTCAAGTTCCATGGCATTAGCAGATAGTTCTAGAAACAGAAATCTGAATTTTGAATAATGTTGCCTCTGTTGGAGAGATTTAAGCATTCAATTCTATGTAGGGTTTTGCCCTTACAAATCACTCTTCATTTGATAGTCTTCCTCACGTACCACCTTAAAAATCCTTCCTCATGTGCTCACTTAAATATCAAAGTTGAAAGTGATGAATAATAGACTACAAGAGAATCAGCAAGTTCTGAATGTTAATCATTCCAATAGTATAGAGATGGGGTTTAATTTATTTATTTAAAGCCAGCACCTCAATTGGTGTTGGACTGCAACAGCAGTTTGTGAGGAAAGCCATATTCTTATTCTGTGCCATGGATGGGGTACTTAACTTCCTAGAGCAATGCTACTGACTCAAATGGAAGAATACCAAAAAGGAATTAAAAATTGGCATAACTTGTTTTATAGCCTCAATCTTCTGGAGGCTGCACAGGGACTTTCAGTGAGCTACACTGTAATCTCCATGAGAGTCTCTTGGGCTTCCAACATATGGCAGCAATGTGACTCTGTCGAGTCAGTTTAGCCAAATCAAAAAATTCAAGATTGCCTCA
Organism: Rhinopomastus cyanomelas; assembly: GCA_013400115.1. Taxonomy (NCBI): domain Eukaryota; kingdom Metazoa; phylum Chordata; class Aves; order Bucerotiformes; family Rhinopomastidae; genus Rhinopomastus; species Rhinopomastus cyanomelas. The sequence goes on from VXBP01009771.1 coordinate 292,702, forward strand.
TTATCTAGCTAGAAGGGATTTAATAGTGATTGATTTCTGTCATAGTGGAATAATTAACCTTACCACTTACCATATGTAGTTATTCATTAAGAGTATCTCACACCAATTGCCAGAAATTATTGAGCTAAATCTCATGATACTTGTAAAGAAAGAGTAATTAGCTGAGCTTTGCAGGTGGAGAAGCCAGCTACATACACAAATACCTGCACATGCTCACAAATGCATCATGTCCATTACAGTGTGGATAAAATTAGTCCTAGAGAGTGGTCTACATTTCTAGCTGGTCATCTAGTATTTGGTGTTGTGCTCATACCTAACTGTGTGGCTTAATTTTTTGAGGTGCTGGGTGTCTTTAATGTCACAATCTAGTGAGTACAGAGATGAAACCTAAATACAAATTAAGGACAAATCACAGCTGAACAAGTTCAGAAATTCATATTTGTTTTTTCAAGCATGACAAGATGTTTAAGGAAATACACAAAATATAACAACTTTTAATCAAAGATTAGATCTCTTTATTGAAAATTTTAGTTGTAGTAGTTCCAGTATATTAGAGATGTATGAACAAAAAGTCCATTAATCTACATAGATTACAATGGGAGTCTACAACTGCCTTTCTTTTTGACTTGTAACCTTTATCTTGTTTTTTAACAGAAATTTTAATTCGTTAATCTATGACACTTTAGTTCATTAAACAGAACTCTGGTACATAATTCAATAATTATTAATTCATGCAGGTACACAGTGATGTATTACATTGTCTATGGAGGGCAGAGAACAGAGGGAGTTTATAGCTGCACTCTCTACTAATGTTCTCCAGGTCCTGCTAGGGGGAGGGTTAAAAGACCACATACCAACAATGAAGAGCAGCTTGCATTTGGGTTGCTCAGCCTTTATAAAGCCTTTGAAATACATGATCACCTATAATTAAGGCTAAAGTGGCAGAGTTTCTCCTCACTGAGTGCTACTCTTGTAGGTGGTATAGGTATAACCAAGAGAATTGCCGTGAATCAAAACTCATTTGCTGTATGTTTCAATCAGTTTTTAACGTGGCTATTTTGTTGTTGTTGTTGTTCCTCAGCCTTTGAGGACACACTTTTCTCAGAAACAGATACACAAACAATCAGGGAAACGTGGCTCTGGACAGCCACGTCTGGAGGATCAGTCATCCTTCCAGCAGTAATGAAGAGGTTTCAATTATTTTTATGTTTTTCTTGTCCCTTTAGATTTATTCTGCTATCAAATTATTTGGAGTACAAAGGTACAGTTTAGAAAATCTACCCCATAATGGGGCAGGTACATGATGCATCGTTTGTTTACTTCTTCAATCATTAGGAGGGCTCAAGGGCTGAAGATGAGGAACTTACAGAGAACACACATCTTGACAGTATATTTGTTAGGGGACAGTCCTCTTGGTTTAGTATTTTAATGATGTAGTGCATCAAATAGGATAGAAAGCCTAGTGTATCTTGAGGCTTAAACATCTTTTCTGGTTGTACTCGAAATTGTAAGGTATAGTGTGAAAGCAAAATGCTTTGAGAGTCATAGACCATAAAACTGTTGATGTAAAGAAATGAAACTGTCAAATATGACCACTCTTGCTTTTGCTGAGTAAATAGGAGTTTGCTTGTCCTGCTGGGATTATTTGCAGAGAGAAGTCTCCCAGTAAATAGGTGTGAGAATCACTATATTGTGATGTGAAGAAAAGCCCTGAATGTGTCTATGGAATCAGTGCACTTGCTCTGTGCAAACATTTCTTCTAGGCTACAATGTGAATGCTAAAAGAGACCCCTCATTTTAGTTGTGGCCATTTTGACACAAGTCATTCTAGTGTCTGATGAGTAACAGGTACATTATAATCACTAATTTCGTTCTCCATAAGTTAATTAGCAGCATTGTTAATAAACAAGCTGTTTGCTGTATCTTCAAGGTACAGGAAGTCAGAGCAGTGTGTGTGGGAGTCTCCTCCAGGTTAATGGATGTCACACTCTCTTGTAAGAGCTTGCCTCTTTTTAGTGAGCTGCTCCTGCTGTAGCAAAGGGAAGGCTATGAGCAGATGAGGGCATAGATGGTGAGATGACTCTTCCACTGCTGCAGCTGGATCTGAATCTGCAGAGATGCACCAAATGCTGCAACCTTGGCTGACCTCTGCCGTGGGCAAAAAGCACTGGATTATCAACATTAGCTTCAGGAGCAGGACTCCAGCTTACCTGAACCTGGAAAGCATATTTGAGCTCATGTGTGGATTCAGGCTTTACTCAGTACTTATTTTATCAATACCTGTCTGTTCCCTTCCTAACACATTGGCTCTTTCTCTGCTCTTGCAACAAAGTCAGTGTTACCCTGGTGACTTCAGGGAGAAAGAGCAAAGCCATCAGAGGAGAGAAATGGTTTCATTAATTGAGTCTGCTACCTCCTAGTCCTTGTGTCAATATGAATTCAGTGTTTTGCCAAAAATTTTAAGGAGACTAATGACTTTGGCTGCCTAATTTAAGAAACCTTTAATGCCTCTTGAACTTTGGGAAGTGAAAGTTATATTCCATTAAAGTGCCTCAGGCTGGCTATGTAAAAGCCAAAGCTCTGAGGCGAGTGCACATTTCTACTGTACGTGGGATTTTTTGTTCTTTGCTGTAGTTGTGCATTTGGCAGAGCACGAGCTTGCTGCTTCCTTTCCTCACTTCGTTAAAACTGACAGTCAAAATTGCTAGAAAAATGTGTACTCACTCACAGCTGTAGCTCGTCTGACTGAAATTAACTGATTTCATTTTAATCCTGTAATAGAAAGATTCAAAAAACACTGCCCACAGTAAAAGTAATGAATCGATAATCCACCTGCAAGTATTGATTTGGGCAGCAAACAAAACCAAAAAGCTGCTGTTCATATCAGCTCACATAATTTCAGAGCTTTCAAATTTATACCTTTTTTTTAGTCCCCTCCTCGTGGCAGTTTTCCACACTGAGGAAAAACAGTACAATTCCAGAATTCAGCTTTGAGTTTTTCACTTGCTCTGAAAACTTGGTCCTGACCATTAAAATTGATGATCACTTAGATTGGCCTTTTTCCCCCTCCATAGATTTATGAAGAAATTTATCTGGTTTTATTAAAAGCTCATATAAGGAAATTTGTATCCATAATTGCATTCCAAAGCATGAAATACATTTTGTGCTAGATGTTTGCATGTGTAAGTTTTCATGATATATTTAAAGACTGAGAAATAGGTTCTGCAAAATAATTTATCTTTATAATTAGAATTTTTATTAGTACCATGCTAGGTGAAAACAGATCAGTAAGTCTTCAAAATAATTGAAAATTACAATTTAAGTTTTTGCTTGTTGCTTATAGGAAGAAAGACAACAGAAACCACCCAGAAAAACCATCATTTTTTTGTTCAAGTATTTAAAGCATTTTTTTATGACAATGTTAATTTTCTCATAAATTGATGTCATAGAAAAATGATTGTGTTGAGTCTGTGAACACTTTATTCTATGGCTTTGTGTGAAGTCCAGAACTCATGTGCTCTTATCTATGTACATAAGTACTTGTAGTTGGTGATCTTTGTAAATCAGTTAGAAAAACCTATTAATTAGTTAGAACACAGCCTATAAGAGAACAGGATCAATGGCATATGGAAGTTAAACTATCAGCTTTCAGCCATAGGACTGATTATGCAAGCTCAAATTTTCTTCACACATTTCTTGAGCCTTGATAATGAGCTCTGACTTTCTGTTAACATCTGTCTGTATAAGCTTTAAACACCTAAAGAGCTGTAGAACATCTAAAGGGTATGAACCCTGCAAAATCAAAATACACTTGAAATAAATTCCTATCTCATAGTCATAGTTCTAATTATTATTGTCATCTGAATCAGGAGCTGCCATAACACAACGTCCTAGTCACTGGGTGTTGCAGGAAAAGGTATTGATGCAGCAATTTAAGATTTATTGAGGGTGAGGGGCAGATTAAAGTGTTTGTTTTTAACAATGCTTAACCACTAACCAGTTCGAAGTTAAAGTGATTCAGTAGAACACATGAACCAAACAGTGACTTAGTTACAATTCAATGTTGACATGTTTTGCACTAACTTACTACAGGGTGTATTTAATACAAGATCCATATACATAAGCATAATTGCAAATGTGCAAATGGATTGAGAGTTATTTGGACCCAGGGAAATGTATATCCATAGAAGCATCATGGCTGGAAAGGATCTCCAGGATCATCAAGTCCAGCTCTCATCCCAACATCTCCCTAGCTCCTAGCCCATGGCCTTAGTAGCTCTATCTACTCATTTTCTAAACTCCTCCAGGGATGGTGAATCCACCACTTTCCTGGGCAGCCTGTTCTAATGCCTGACCACCCTCTCAGTAAAGAATAATTTCCCTTCCACACTGGTGTTAACAAATGTTTACTCAAACACATAAGCAAGCAGTGAGATGGATGAAAGAGGGACTATACCACTGTACTTGGTACAGGAGACTGGCCTAAACATGACTGTCTGCAAACCAGTATTAAAGTTTAGTTCTATGAACAGTGTTCATAGAACAGGGCAGCTAAATGTGAGTTTATTCTATCATTCTTTGATATTCCAGTGTTTGACTATGATGTTTGTACTTTGTTGGATAATTTTAGAGATGCCAAGAGTTTAAGAAACAAATAAGTGTCTCTTAAACTCTTTATTGGTGACTTAATTTTAATCCATTTTGTTTCTCTCTCAATCTAATTTACTTCTGAATTGGAGACTCCCTGAATTTCATGGCTCGTGCTAATGTCTCAGTGCTGTATTTCAAACATCAGTTGTGCAATTGGTTTAACACTTTCAGTAGCATGTTTGGAGTGGAACTCGGAGTCAACAGATAGAACAATAACTGTTCAACTTGATTGACTATAATATAGAACAAGCTCAAAAGAATGAAAAAAAATCCCGATAGAACTTCCTGATAGGAGATTAATAGATAGGACTATATTTTGCTGACTCTGTCAGTAAAAAGGCTAAAAGGTTGCTTGCTAGAATGTGCTAATTTGACCAGGAATACTAATTTTCTCTTGTAAAGGCAAGTTTATGTAGAAAATCTGCAGATTTTGTGATGTCTCCTAAAAAGTGATAGTAGGATCAATATTCAGTCATCTGTTTGCAGAGAAGTAGTGTCTAAATTGCAAAAATATATTAGATTATCATAGAGAATGAGTAATTGACTGTCTTCAGTGATACAACACTGACAGTGTCCTTGCCCAGTGTCTCAGAAACCAAGACAATATTTGTGCAAGAATTACTCACCAATTTGTAACTGCTTTTCATGCTTTTAGATGGTACTTTGTAGTAGAACTGTCATGTAGGTTGTTTCAACATGCACTTAATTTTAAGCATGAGCTCAAATCCAGTTATCAGCGGACAGTTCTGCTGAAGATGGCTGGATTTAAAAGTTAAATGTGTGCCTTAGTACTTCATGAATGAACTCTGTAATCTTAGGAGACACAAACCTCTAAGGAATTCAATTAACTGTCAATTAAATTTTGCTGTAGACTCAAACCTGTGTGAGCACCTCAAGAAGAGGTGAACAAGAGCTACCCAATCTATCTTCAGTGTGGATTTGTTGTAGAAACTCCGAACACCAGTCTTGTTCTTTAGATCCCTGTTCAGTGAATTTTTTTCTTCTACTCTACACATCAAATGTAAAAGTTGCTTTTTATTATTTCTTAGCTATTATTACACTGCTTTAACTGCCCTCTATACAAAACCTGGAAGTAAGATTCAGGATGCCTGTTAAACAGGTGAGAACCCTTAAGGATATCAAAGTGCACCTATTCTTCTTGAAGGCAGAAGAAAATTACCTGCATACTTAGTTGGCTACTGAATAGACGTGTGGCTGGAAAAAGAGTAAATGGAACAATTCTAGTTTCAGGGATGTGGTTTGAATCTGGAAGGGGCTGCCCAGGGGAGTTGTGGAGTCTCCTTCTCTGAAGATGTTTAAAACTCATCTGGATATATTCCTGTGTGACCTATTGGTTACCTATTGGTCTAGGTGACCCTGCTGTGGTGGGGGGATTGGACTAGATGATCTTTTCACGTCCCTTACAATCCCTAAAGTTCTGTGATCCACATGGAGCTACTGCCTCTATCTAATGTGGATCTATTGCATCCTCCTCATTTCACACCAGTCAAACTTACAACAACTTCAGGCAACTGTGAAACATCCTAATCATTCCACATCAATCACTGTTGACTATTTGATGTTACTATCATATGTATGGCTTCATTGAGGATATTTCTGTTGCCAATCAAACTCGCTTGCTCAACACTGGTAACATGTTGTGTGAACAGATTAACAGCTTTGAGGTACTTGTGACGAACACTGTGCTGGGAGCTTCTTGTGGAATTGTTTTCTTAGGATGAAACTTTTGAAATAACAAACAGGCTTCAGTGTAGCTTTTGAGAACTTCCTCAGGTGCAACAAGGAAGTGCACAAGAGACACAAAGGGAAACACCAGACCATAGGAACTCTGTACTTAATTGTTCATCTGTGGCACGGAAGAACAACTTAACACTTGACACACTCAACTGTTCCTTATGTGGAGACTTGTGAGATGTGATTAAACTCAGCACTTCTGTATCTAAATTGGGGTTAATTGTGAAGAATTGATCATTTTTAATTTTCTTTTCCTTTCTATTGCTTTCACTCACTTCCTCACCCAAAAATATCAGTGAAGCAATGAAAACTTTTCAGATAAGAAAGATTTTTTGCTCCTCCTTTGGAGTTCTGACCTTGATGCTGTTTCCTCTTGCGACTTCCACTAAGCTTCCTTGTCTCTGGCTCTCCAGTTGTAAAATATTGATCCAAAAAGTACAAGGTTTTCTCATAAGGGACATGTAATGATAGACAAGATAACTTGCTGGCCTTTTGAGACAGACAGGGTTCACATGGCTGTATTAGAAGACTTTGGAAGCAAATATTTATGCAGAGCTCAGTGCATGATTTGGATGATGTATGATACGTAAAGTAAAGGTCATGCAATGAGTGATGACCATAAGAGGATACAAAGAACAAGTGAGCAGTTGGTCATTCACTATGTCCTCTCAACCCTATCTATTGAATGAAGTAAGTTCTTGTGGAAAAAGTGGGGGGTGCAGGAACCTTCACCACCACATTTTTGAACAGAGGCAACAATATACTTTGTTCATTCTAAAAGTTTTGCCTTTGCAGAATTAAATAGGTGTTTTCTATGATTATTGGCTTAATTTTGTAAAGTAGCACACGTTTTATGTGCTTTTTAAATACTATTTGTCCACCTCAACAATTAAATTCCCTTAAATTAATCCTTTGCATGCTCCATCAGAAGTGGATCCTACAGACAGAAGTGCTTGGCTTGGCTCTGCTTTTTCTCCTGCCCACATTATCAGCTCCTGCAAGACTCTGCTCGTGGTATGAACTAACCTTTCTACAGAGCAGCTGTGATTATATGCTGCTTTTGCCCCATGTCTAAAATATTCCTGTAAATGTTTAGATGCACAAGACTGGGCAAAGTTTAAATAGTTTGCAACTCAGCTGGAGAGAAATGCATCAGCGAGACAACTCATTTCTGTAGCCTAAGGGTTGGATTTCAGTATTCAGTTATTAGGCATATTGGAACAGACAAAAAGATTGCAGATTTCTTGTAGCAGCAAACGTTTCTTAGCTCTCTCTGCAATTACTGTAGCTTCAGTATTGATCCCCATAGCAATTAACACATTAACTCCTTTTTACCATGTTTAGTTGGCTGTAGTTTAGGGTCTTGAAGCAGTCTCAGCAGACAAAACCCTGACTGACAGGTGGTTCCACCTATAGAAGAATGTTATAATCTGGCCTTCCATCTCTGCAGTTGTAGCTCCTTTGACATACTTAGCTCTGTGCACACCTGCCTTTTCACTTTTCCAGCTTTCCTGCATTGCTGAGCTGGTGGCTCTGTTTTGATCGTCCTCTTGATCTATGATTGTCTCACAGAGCCAATAGACATACATTTCCTCTGGTGATTCATCCTGTGCATGTCTGATTTAATGAATTTTATGGTTATTTCATACAGAAGACTGCAGTGCTGATTGCCATGATAATGTTCTCTTCCAGATAGTAATACAGCAGGTGACTACTGCTAATTAATCACCAAAATCTGTATTCTTTTCCTAACAGAGGAATTATTTAACTCTGTGCTACAGTCATAACCTGCAAAGCCCACAAGTATGGTGAGAAGCTGACAGAAATAGCACAGATTTAACTGAAAATGATGCCAAATGCTGAAGCAGACCTTAGGATTGATAGGATCCAAGTGTGCCTATGTGCATGCATGTGCTAATTGCAGTTAAGCCATTTACTCCTTATAGATGTAATTCCATGGAATTCATGGAATACCCTACAGCGTAAGAGTGGTGTGTTACTTTTGATCATTCTTAGTCTCACTTGCAGATAAATTACAGCCTTCCAGCTGCATAAATGTTTTCTATTGGAAGAAAGTACACAAGCAGCCATTTTTTTTCATCTTCCTCTTTAAAGGCCATTAAAGCCTGTACAAGAAACCTTTCACAGCACTTAATAAGAATATTAATGACACACTGCTGACAGAATGTCAAGCAGTCAATGTTTGGACATTAGCTAATATTTTCCATTACACACTATATGATTAATTTACTCTGACTGCGGTTAGAAGAATGAGCAGAGCAATGTCACATTTACAAATTCATTTTGAACTTTAAGTAGTAGAAAACATATTTAACATAGCATTGTACTATGATGAAGTTATTATGACTATGTATTATAGTCAATAGCATCAACTAGAATAGCTCTTTAGTGTGTCTTCCAATGATCATATCGATCTATTAACATTCAGAAAGGAGTCACAAAGTCTACAGCCCTCTAAGAAGCTTCCAGAGACTCCAGCATTAGACATAGACATGTACAGTACTCACTTGACACATCTATTTGCTTTTTTCTTTAGTACCCCTAGCAAATGAAATGTTATTCTGGAATACTACAGAAATATTTTCATGGTTTTAGTGGTGTTGGCTAGTCTCATGGTAGAAGAGCAAAATTTTCAGTCTTTAAAAACAAACCAAACTGAAACAGTTCAACCAACTGACCGTTTCTGTGATATATTAGAAAATGTGGGTATGTTGTCATATGAAACACTGTTGTCTTTGTCCCACCTCTCACGGATTTTGTAGGTCTGTTTTTGGTATAGATTGGGAAATTGTGGGTACAAATATTTTTCATGGGAAATTCTGCTCATGAAGCACGTTCCTTGGTTTCCTTTAGAGAGGATAATATTAAAGAAATCAGACTTTTAATATATTTGGGTAATCATTTGATCCTCATGGGTGCTGAGCATCTTGTATGACTAGATTGGAAGCCCAGCTCCTAAGACAGTTATTTCTCTGAGTGTGTGAATGAGATGGTGGGGTTTCTCTCTGCTTGTGTATTAAGGATAATTAAATCAAATTAAGCTGCCTTTTCTGTGAGAATATTTCCATGGGAGATTTTCATGGGGAGACTTGGTAGATGTATGTTCAGTTATTCAAGTGTTCCAGAGCATCTAAATATATTGGAAAACAACCTACTCTGTCTACATTGCTTATCACTTATACTTTAAAAGCTAATCTTTAGCTCCCATGTGTAAGATTCACCTGTCTTGAGGCATCCTTCCCTAATATGGATGTACTTGTCTGAGAAGGTAATGTAGTGACTTTTTATAGTCAGGGAAGAGAAACAGTCACTTATGGGACACAATTCACCTCATCATGACTTAGAACCCTAAAAGAATTCAGATGGACTGAGCCCTAAAAATTACTATTTGTCTTCATTCTCTGTAGAAGGATTCTAGGATGACAGATGGAGATATCTCTTGCTGTTTTACTGATCTATAAAGTCTGATAACCACATCTCTAAACTTCATTACTTTGGATCTATTTCTTAAAGTCAGATAGCTTAAGTTATGTCCAAACCTACTATAAAGGTAAAAATCGGGTGGGACTTTCCCCTCTGTGCCTGTGTCTGGAAAACAAGTTGATTTATTCCAGACTTCAGTAAGACTGTGGGCCAGGGAGTAGGGTATAGACACATTCAGTCTCACGAGTTATAATATGAACTCCAAGTAATGCTGTAGTCCTAACTGGTGAACTAGATATTATTGCTGCTGTCAGGACTGGTGTGGAAATATGCTAGGAATTGTGTTTTCTGTACCACAGAAAAAGACTTCTCCTTATGGAGATAGGAGACATGGGAGCCAGCTGGCTTTAAGCAGAATTGTGTTCTAAATATATGAATTTTTTTTGATGTTTTTACTGCATAGCTTGGAAAAATGTTAATTCAGATTTCTAGTGATCCTTTTTTATTACTTGTATGTTCAGTAGCCCTTCTCTGAAATAGAGGTGTAATTTAATGTATGAGATGCTGAATTCCCTTACTCCCTGGCTTTGTAGGGAATTATGTTTGGTTTGTCAGTTAAAGACGTATGATGTCCCCAGACATCAAGCTGGGGTTGTGATCAATCTTTTCACATCCTTATTTTCACAACAGTTCTGTAAATAAAACTAGCACCAGTAACTGATTGATTAAAACTCATCTTCAAACTTTTGTGTGGTGCAGAAGAGAGAATGAGTTTGAAAGAATGAAATGTGGGATTTTTTTTTTTCTTTCTTGATGGGGTAATTCTTCTTGTATATCTACTGTCATGAAATCATCTGCTGACCTCTTTCTGAAAAAGACTAGTAAGATGTTTGTCATTCTCATTAGACAGCCTGATCTTATGCCACTTAGTACTAATGCAGTTGTCAGAAAGCACTTGTTACAAGCTCTGATGTTGTTTCAAAGTGCTCCTCTGGCTAACCAAGCAATAATAGAGGTGGATACCAAAAGAATTGAGGGGAAAGTAGAAGAGGACAATATATATCCAACAGCATTGAAAAATTTTATATATCTTTCCAAAAGCTTTCATTCCTAGCTCATTCCATGTCTCCTCTCTACAGAAGGTGCCATTACTTGCACAATTTGAGAGCTCTGGCTTGTGGTACTGTCCTTGAAGATGCCACCTCAGACCTTCATAATTCGCTCTAAACCAGAGGTTTTTCTAAGCCACTCATCTTCTTCTGGTGCTACATGTTTAACAGGGGTAGCAACAGGTATAATCAGCAACATCATGAGCATCCTGCTCAAGGATACCTTCTAGTTTGAGATTATTAGGTCATGGTATTAAAACAGTTGAAAGACCTCAGTCTTTTAACAGTGCATAAACAAGCTGCATTATTGTCTTCTCCCACTTAACTACATCTTTTCAGCTGTTTCCTTTACTTGGAAGAATCTTGCTCAAATCTACAGTGGTCTGTAGATTCTGGCCATACTGCTAATCCTGTTTTACCTTTACTCTTCCAAGTCATTCTCCACTCATCAATACCTTTACCTCAGCACCCTGTTCTTTCCTGACATTTGTGACATTACCCTCCCTATTCTTTTTTTTTTCTTCTGGAGAGGACATTTTTGTCTCTCAGGTTATTGATCTTTCCTCTAAAACCTACTCTGCTTTCTTTGATTTTCATGTAGAGTATTTCCATTCCCTTATTGCTAGCTTCTCAAATGTAGTTGTTTTTCCCCTTGTTTCCATCTCGTCTCCTATTATGCAAACGATGAAACATTCTTCTGTATCTTTGTATCTTGGTATCTTTCTATTCAGAACAGCTTTAGCTCACATCAGGTCAAGATTTGATTTCTGCAATCTGAGTCTTGCAAACTCTCATAATTTCCTGACAAGTATTGTGCTATTTAATGTTTTAGTTAAAGCTTTGCTTGCTGAAGGCGGTCAAGAACAAGGAAACTAAGCTTTTATCAAAATTACTAAAAGCTTTGCCTTCAGGATTACACAAAGCCTGAACACAAAGGAGCATGTTAAAGACTCACACACAAAAAGGCAAATAAAAACCCAGACTGCCCCTCTTTTAACATTTTATCCCTGTTTCCATTACCAAGCAAACCACCCTCACATTTGAGGAAAGAAGTGAGATTTCTTTCTTGGCAGTGTTTCCAACATCAAAGTTGGAAATTTTCTTACCCGTGGGGAAAAAACACCCCAACCAAAACCATAACCCCCCAGAAAACATTAAAAATTCACAGCACTATAGAAATAAACCATGAAAATAAAATTTGTTCTTTTCATGTTGATCAGAGAGCACAGCAAGCATGGAAGAGCTTACTGTAAAATCAAATCAATATTTTTCTTCCTAATTGAGAATGAGCACCTTGATCACACAGTGTAGTTTTACTGAGGTGTGTGGAACTGAACAGCAAGCCTCCTGTAGCCCCATGTAGCCACCTGGAAAACTTTGTGGACAAGAATTTTGTGGACAGGCAGTGAAGAAGTTAACAGTATTTCTGCATGTTCTTAAGAGCTATGTAAGCTGGGATCCATGTATTAATCCTACAGACTTGTGAACCCTGCTACATGTTTTCCTCTTCCAGTACACAGTGATATTGGTATTAACTAGTTAAGTAACCTGGAAAGTACATACGATTATTTTGGAGTTTATTCCTCATATCCCAGATGAATTCTAGCACCATTGGCTGATTTCAAGCAGTTTGGGTGTTTATGATAAATGCAACGTGTTGTACAGGTGTGTAATTGTGCGTCTGCCTTTGACATCGTTGTGCCCACTTTATAGTCAGTATCGACATGCTTTGATCAAGCGGCATTTAACTAGCTTATACATTTGGATTGGCTGATTATTCCTCAGGGCTGTGTGTAGAAATTAAAGAGGACAGGATTTTGAGAAACTCTATTTTGTGTAGCACTGATGGTTGCAAGTGGGAGCTATCTCCTCACGTACGCAGTAGAACTTGTCAGTTTACTTTCCTGACAATATGCCTCCTTGCTGCTATGGAATTCTAAAAACATTCTTGAAACTCTTGTAATTAGACCTCAAGGATAATTTAGAATATATTAAAACATTTGAAATTAAACTGCCTTTGGTCAATCCTAGTATTTTCTACAGATGAGCTATGTATTTCTTGCTTCAATACTTGCAAGCCTGTCATGGAATATGGTCCTCATTTCGCTGTGATTTGGGGTTAAGATTGAATTCAGTAGGTCTGTCCTCTCTAGGTTTTGTCCCTTACTGGCTATATGACGGTGGCTAATATAAAATACTCCCAACTATTACTGCAGTAACTTAACTTTCCCAAGAGAACCCTCCACGTTCTTGAATAAATTTAAAAATTACTTTTTTGGAATTAAGAAAAACAAAATGCAGAGTACACAAAGTAAATGTCTTGAGTACTAGGTCCCTAAAAATGTGGTGGAAGACGACAACAAAACCCTACATTCATTCCTCTCTCAATCATATTTATAGTGTTTAAATGTAAAATGGGAAATAAGTAGTTTCCACAAACTTTTGTATGTCACATTGAGCTTTATTCCTTGCAGTTTTTCCAATGTTTATATTTTTACACAATTACGTACACTAAGAAAATACTGTTGCTGCATGCAGTTATGGGAACAGTTGTTGCAAATAAGCAAAGAGCACAACCTATTGCTTAACACAAGATTTTGGGGCTTATAATAAATGAAGCAAGTTTTCAAAGCTTTTGCTTTAGAATTTGTCTGGAATTCTCCTTGTTTAACGTGCATCGGTATATTGAATTCAAGCAAACCCATGAAGCTGGGACCCAACTGGAAAGAAATTAAATCTCTCATTGTAGGAAAAAAAGTAACTAATCTTCTATGCAAATATGATATTGAAGAGCCCAAAGTTATACTTCTAATCCTTTAGAATTTATACTAAAGATTTACCCTAATGTCCTTCCAACTGAAAGCATCTCCAGTTTTCCCTTGTTAATCAAGTTAGAAGTTTAAATCAACACATCAATAGTAAAAACAGCAGTAAAATTCACAAGGTGAATTGCTTCCACATATATTTCTTTCCAGATGGGTTTCATTGAAAATATTAATCTAAAATGTGTGCATCTAATGTGCCAAGTTATCTAGTTGAGAGGCAGAGATCAGCTCATAGTCTTTGACCTTATATTAGGATAAGAGCTCTTTATTTCTCCACTAATTACACATGCTGAAGTCGCTTATGTTATCGAGGGGTTTAGCCAGACCAGTACTTGTAAGAGCATCCTCACTGACCAGCAGACATTATCTGCACAAAGATTTTCAGATCAGGTATCATTTTGCACATGTAAAAATGACTATTATTATAAAAGAATTGCTACAATAGTGCATTTCTGTCAAGCCCACTTCTTAGATGAGCTTCAGTTTTATAGCTGTCGGGGTCCAGACACTTGATTTGATCCCAAGGGTGAAATTAAGACACAAATGAGGTCAGATGCCATCCACCAGTTGCTTGTATTGATGAGGGGAGAGGATAAGAGGTAGGGGGTAGAAAAATCAATAGGAGAGCTGGAGAAGAAAGAGGTTAGGAAGATAATGCAAAAGAAGAGCGAGCAAGGAAAGTCACCACCATGAGGTCCATCTTCACGTGGTCTTTGGTGGGCGTCGTGCTGTTGGCCTATAACAGAGGTCTTTTATCCAGGGTATGCCATCATGTCAGCCTTGATTCCAAGAAGTATTTTGCATATACAGGTATGCATATTTATGGAGGAGGCTGGTTTGTGAAGCTGCTGTTTCCAAGAAAGAGTGAAAACTACTGTGTCATAGTTTCAGTTGCTTGTGCATTGGAAGCTATAGTGTCTGAAAAATGTTATCCAGCTGGTTGCTGCTCTTCAGGGTTGAGCAAGCTGCAGTGTCATGCTCACCAAGCAGTTTTGAGACAGAGTCCCTCTTAATTTAATTCAGTTCATCACAATAGCATGTTACCAACAAACCATAACTCCTACCAGCTTCGTATTGATTTGGGTTAGTACTTGGCTAGCTCAATTACTTGGGAGACTGAAAACTGGCTTAGGATCTCAACAGCTGGAGCCATAAGAAAAGTAGAATAAGATGGCAAATAACAGACCCTTGAAAGTGAATATTTTGCTTGGTTGAACTTGTTAGAGGAAGAAGGAAGCTGCAGAAAGGGGGGGGGGGGATACTGATATGTCCAATTAGTGGGAAGGGAACATTGACTCTTGTATGAAAAGAATGTAAGATTATCATAGGAATAGTGTTGGAAGAAAAGCAGGAGCTTTTTTTTTCCTGTGTTTGGGCAGGTAAATTTGCTCAGTATACATCTCTCTGTACATACACTGAGTGGTGGATTTTTTATGAGAGCAGTAAGAACAACTTGTAGTAGGGTAAATAAGCAGCTACTTAGGTGATGTGCATGAGGACAAAAAAGCCTAGATTTTCCCTTCCAAGTAACAAAGCTTAGACTGGAGAAGGCTGTGAACAGGCACAGGTCAAGTTCTTGGAAAGAAGTGTACTTTAGGACAATCCAGACACTATTAGCAAAGCTGTAGAGATAAAGGGGAATTTCAAGACCCTGGGAAGTCCCGGTAGTTCTTTTAGGTGTTTTGAATCATAAGTGCAGAAGGAAAAGTGAGTTGATGGCTGGTTGAAAAGGATTTATTTGACTTAGTAAATAATCTCAAGAATTTAGACCCTAAATACATACTCATTCTAGTCAGATTTGGGAGGGTGATGGACAAATAAAACAATCCTAACTCAGCAGGTTAAAGAGTTAGTGAAATAAGGAGGGTGAGGATACAGGAGAATTACAATAAGCAGTTTCTATAGCCTAAGGCCTATAGAATGTTTTTTTATTTAATCAGTAAGTCTAAATTTGAGAAAGACAGTAAAGATACCTAATACTGTTGATTAAAATCAAAGTTCTAATAGCATGAAGGTGTGTAACTGTACCAGTCTTGACTGAAACCTCTGAGACAGCTCAGATTGTCTTACTGAGGTTGGAGGTCGTTATTGATTAATGAGGTTTTTCCAAACATAAGTTAATGAGCACAGTAATACTGACTGGGGATATAAGTTGGAACATAGGAGGTTCCACATAAATATCAGAAGGAACCTCTTCAGGATGAGGGTAACAGAACATTGGAATGGGTTATGGAGTCTCCTCTTCTGGAGATGTTTAAAACCCACCAGGATGTGTTCCTGTGCAACTTGGTCTAGGTGATCCTGCTCTGGCAGGGGTGTTGGATTAGATGATCTTTCAGGGTAACTTCCAATCCCTGATGATTCTATGATGCAAATTTAATGTGTGGAACATCACCTGCACTTCATTGTTGTTATTCATATTCAAAGTATCTATTTTAAAATATTTCATTAAAGGACAAAAGAGAGCAAGTGAAATGGATTTGGTCTTGGCAATTGAGGTGGTAATGTATTTGGTAACTGTTGACAGCTGAGAAGAAACCATTAAATAACTGTTTAAATCTTGGATTCTTCAGTAGGCCCAGTGAAGGACTTAAGTTTACATTGACAGATTTATTGTTTGGGGCAGGGATGAAGCTGATGAAGTTCTTAAACTGCTTAAAGGAAGAGAGAATTTTATAAAGAGAAGGATGTATTTCATTCTATTTTGTAGGAAGTATCCTGTACATTTTGATCATAAGAGCTCTTGGGTTTTTTGGCACCAGTAACATTAATAGAAAGATTGTAAGGAAACACTTTCTCTGAGGATAATTGGGAAAGTTTGGGGTTCAGTTTAAAAAGTGTAGCCAGTTAGAAAACTGAGACTTTTTTATAACACATTCACGTGCAGATGCAAATGACTCTGTCTAAAATGTGATGCATGCTCACTCAGCACTGAGATGTGTTGATGGAGATCAGAATCCTATCCTATAAGAATATTCACTGTGAATTAATATTACTCCACTCCCTGGATAACTTAAATACCAATTAGGTCAGATAAATACCAGTGAGAATGCAAAGTAATAGGTGTTTCTTTACAGTACCAGAGTGATTTTGCCCATAACTCATATTTTTTGAGAAGGATCTAGATCTCTAGCCTCCCACTCAGTGTTGCTTGCTAGGTCATGTAACTAGATTTTTTACAATCATATGTTTAAATAAAAACATATAATGCAGAACCTTTCCCAAGCACGTTAAGAGCAGTGCCTGCCTGTCACTGTTTAAAAAAGGAACCTGAGTAAAGTGGTAAAGGTATCAGTTCTATTTGCTTGCCTTCCTGTGCCTCAAAAGTCTGCTTTATATTTTCCTTTGCCAAAATCCCTGTATGAAAAGTGCAAGACCCACCTGGATGTGTTCCTGTGTGACTTGGTCTGGGTGATCCTGCTGTGTCAGGGGGTTGGACTAGATGATCTTTCAAGGTCCCTTCCAATCCCTAATGATTCTGTGATCCTTCCTGGTTGACCCATTCCCAGTTAGGATTTCTAACCACTGACAATAGTAATAGTCATATTTATTTTTCATTCTACATGCAGTCTGAGGTTTTGCATTATAGACACAGGAACAGTGTGTGTGAAACATTGAAGTTTTGTTAATTTTAGCATAGTAGTTTATGCAACATAAATGCATTAAATTTAAAAGCCATAGCTTCCCAACTATTACTGCCAATGCAAACAGATGTTTGCATTTACTATTGAATATAATCTACATAATTTGTCTTTCTCGGTGTGAAAATGGAGAAATACTTTTTCAAAACATATGGGTTATGATATAATGGCCCTTTTAAGAAATTATAGGCTAAAATAAATTGTGGACAAAGTGATGCTGGATTTCAAAATTTGTAGTTATGTGTTTTAGATGACACAGGACACTGAGCAGGCATGAGGGTTTACCTGTCATGCAGTAATCTGAGATGCCAGTTCACTGGTACTATTGCCTTGTGTGGAATGCTATGACCACACACATCACATGGCAGTTTTGCATGGATAATTTGTCCAAGGAACAGGAAAGCAGAAGAGAAATGTTACCATCACACGTCACAGAAAGACAAGACAAATGTTTAACACAGAATTAAACTCTTACATCTTTGTGCCTGTGATGCAGGCATACATATTGATGATGTTACTGCAGGCTGTTCATTCTTGATGCAAAGAAACTGATTGTAGACATGTGAAAGGAATGATTTGGACTCTTGCATTTAATGCTTTACATTATAATGAGTTTAATTGCTTATTAAAGTTATCTATATACCTCTTTTAACAACAACTGAAAGTTTAGGGAAGTGTTTCTATGTCTGGTTAAACAAAATCCATTGTTATTTTATGTTATACCTTATCTGAGATTATATGTGAAAACTGACAGATGAGAAGTCTTAACACCCATGTTCTTTAATTTCTAGTCAAATATTCCCATAGGAGGGGCCCTCTTTTTTCAAAAGAGGAGATTGCAAAGGACTGTTCCTCATGAATCAGAAAACTTGATAACCTAGAGGTATGATATACTATTATGTAAATCATTAAGCATACAGCCTAAGCTATGTTTTTGAGCTTAAAAGAAGATCCTGTTGACTTGAGGTGTGTTTTATCTTCTGGTTCTACAAAGTGTAAAAGGTCCTGGAAAATCATAGGCTCATCAAGGTCAGAAAAGACCTTCAAGATCATCAAAACCACTATCCACCCTATAATGCCAAACCACCAAACCATCTCCTGAACACCATGTATACCCTTTTGTTGAATACCTCCAGGGCATCTTGTGGTAAAGGATGTCTGGAACTTCTGTTCAAGAGGCACAACAAAGTACATGATTTATATATCAAGTGTGTCCATGTGCTTAGGTAAAGGGATCTCATAAGTGTATTTTTCCTTATGCTCTATATAGGTCACACTGCTATGATACTAACTGTATTGATTCTGAGCACTACCATGTATGAATTAGTAAATTTATCATCATATCTTATGTGACACTCAGATGTGAATCAATTTTAAAAATCATACGTATAAAATATATTAAACACAATGAGACACTTTACAAAGACCCAGGCTGAACTCATCTCAGCATAATGAAATTCTTCATCCCACAATACAAATATGTTGTGGCTATCACTCTGCATCTGTGACTCAGTATTTCTGCTCCTGAAAATGAATGCTGGGGTAGTGAATAAAACGATGCTAAGATGGACGTATGGAAATAGATAAGAGAAGGACCACTTAAGGGATCATCAGAGATGACTGAATAGGCTCAAGACATTAGTATAATTTAAATGTATTCTTTGTAGTGCAAGATTTTAATCATAACAGTAAAAATGTTTTGAATGCTAATGATTTTCATCTTTTTTGCTGACTTGTTCTCTGAAAAGTCAAGAAAAGTAAAAGGAACTATTGTTTCCTAGCAGATAACAAGCAGGAGCTAGAAATGTGTAATAAAAAAACCACCATACTGCTTTGTTCTTCACCACCTGTATTGCAGGACTTCTTAGAAGTGACATGGCACATTACACGTACTAGTACTTTGATATGTTTATATGCTAAAATTTATTATTAAAAAAATATTTCAATTATGATACAAACCCAGATATTCCCAAATCTACATGTCCTTCAAATATAACTTCTACTGCTAAAACTAATACATTAGTTAGATTAATATCCTGTGGAGTTTTTCATCACATCTCAGTTAAAAGCGAAATAGTTTCATTACAAAATGATGGAAAATGTCAGTAAATATGAATAGGATTCTGACAGATGTGCAAATATGAGAAGCATAAAGACCTGATGAGATGAGTAGCACAAGATACATATCTTATTGGAATTAGACTGCACTAGGAATGTGTCTTCATAATTGAAATGACAGGGTGAACATTGGTGTAGACACTGTGTTCAACCGCACCGCTTCCTTCGCTTCAAGACATGTGTTACACACACACACACACAGATCAGTAGGGGTTGGAAGCGACCTCCGGGGGTCATCGAGTCCAACCCCAGCGCTGAAGCAGGACAGCAGAACCCAGGGCAGTCGCTAGAGGTCAGTACGAGCACGCAGCATTTTCCAGGTCCTACAACTTCTCCTGGAGATGGAGATGTCCTGGCAAGCCAGGGGTCGGATGCACGACTCCACTAGTACAAAGTTCCTGTAAAAATTCTCTGCTGTGAATGGGATGAGGGCTTCAAAATATTTGATTTAGGTCCTGTAGGAAACTGGCGTCCACCAAAAGATTTGGGTATTTTTCTGCTTTTTGTACTGCTTCAGGATGTACTTTCTTCCTTCTAAGCATTTTGTTTGGAGTCACTGATGTGGTTCTTCCCTCTCTGTCTTTTCGCTGTCGTAGGGCAAGTAAGAGTGATCTCCTGACTACGTTTCATTTCCTTCTCTTTTTTGTTCTATGCCTAGTTTCACAATGATTTATTATTCTTTACTGACACTGATATAGATATTTGTTGTTATTTTTCAGGTTATTTCAAATTCTGGGCTTTTGATCTATACTTGTTTTAGAAATTCCTTCATGTCTTTGCTATTATAAACTTAAGATGAATCAACTGAAAATACCTTGACATTTACAGGTATTTGGGGAGCTGTTAGTGGTTTTGTTTTGGGGAAAATTTGAGATCTTTTTCCAGTAGGGAACTGTCTTCCAGAAGAAAATTGTGTACAGGGATAGTGACTTCAATCTACAGATTCCAGTCCCAGGTTTCCTATTGACCAGCAGTGCTACCTCAGGCAGCCTTTTACTCTTTCTGATCTTTAGTCTTTCCACTTTCAAAATGTGAATATCAATCACTACTTGGGAGAAGTGTTACTGAGATCTCCAGAGAAAAATATTACATTATGTAGTAATTTGAGAAGATTAAATTACTTAATCTGTGTTCAACTAACCTTGCATGAAGATTTTCATCTTTGGTGATATAAATGAAAATAAAAATCAGAAGATATTATTAAAATCATAGCTTATGCAGATGCATGTATTTGTATGTGAGTTCTAGAAGTGAGGATTTATATTTTTGATATATTTAGTGTTTCAGCAAGGAGATGTTGAATCATCATACTCAGTATTTCCAGTGGTACTTAGTTCCATATATCATAAGTTTTTCTGTACCAGTGTCATTATTCTAATATCACTTAAATCCTTTACACTGATTTTTTGCATGTTTGCATATTGATTAAAAAATAAGGAATGAGTATAGTGGAAAAAATGTTAAAGGTTCATATTAAAGGTTCATAGCAAATATTCATTCAAATATTCAAAGTATTTTTTGATATCACAGTATCACAGTATTACCAAGGTCGGAAGAGACCTCATAGATCATCAAGTCCAACCTGTTACCACAGAGCTCAAGGCTAGACCATGGCACCAAGTATATTTCACAAGTGAAAAGAAAAGGAAAAAAAACATTTTAAATTTAAAGAAAACCTGAAAATCTCTAACAAACCAATTTTCAAAAGGGCATATATCAACCATGTATTTTGATTACTCTGATTCAAGTTAATAAAGCAGAAGTGATGAGGCAATTTTAACGGTTTATATGCTTTTAGATTGGAAAATACCTTCAGGATCATGAAGTCAACAGCTAACCTAACTGTACCAAGCCTACCACTAAACCATCTTCCTATGCTCCATATCTACATGACTTTTAAATACATCCAGGGATGAAGGATCAACCCCCTCCCTAGGCAGCTTATTCCAAGGCCTAGTGACCATTCCCATCAATAAGTTTTTCCTGATGTCTAACCTAAACTTCCCCTGGCACAACTTGAGGCCATTTCTTCATGTCCTGTCACATGTTTACTTGTGAGAAGAGACCAAAACCCACCTCTCTACAACCTCCACTGAGGAAGCTGTGAACAGCAATAAGGTCTCCCCTGAGCATCTTCTTTTTCAGACTAACCACAACCAGCTCCTTCAGCCATTCCTCACAAAGCTTGTCCTCCAGATCCTTTTCCAACCCTCTTGTCCTTCTCTGGATCTGTTCCAGCACCTCAATATCTTTCTCATATTGAGGTGCTCAAAAGTGAACACAGTATTTCAGGAGTAGTCTCAGCACTGCTGAGTATAGGGGGACAATCACTTCCCTGCTTGTACTGGCCGCACTATTTCTGACCCATCAGGACACTATTGGCCTTTTCCTTGACACTGCAGTGCAATACCTAGTAGCACATCATTGTACTGCATGTTTTGAAAATTAAGAGGAACTTGCTGGAAAAATGAGCCCTAACAAGGCAGAATGTCAGGACTGAGGCAGACTGGTCTTTGTAGAAAAGGTCGTGTTGTGGGGGAACCGGATGCTATCATGGAGGGAAGTCGGAGAAAGCAGCTGCAGAACTGAAAGCTCTAAGAGTGTCAGCAGCAATACTGATATGAAACCTCAATATCAATAACGTGCAAGAGTAAGGAAGTAGATGATGTCATGACCACGTATTGAAAAGCTGAAGCAAGCACAGTCTTGGTATCACAGAACAATGAGGAGGTGCACCATTAGAAGTACCAACATCTTAGATGAGCTTATTATCAAAAGTTACAATGAGAAAGGAATCAATTGAATGCTTTACCATTTTTTTAACTATGTAGGGCAAACGTGTAATGTTTAAGGTATGATTTTTATCTTAAAAATATCTGAGAAGCAAGGCTGACAAGGTTTGTTTGATTTGTTACGGCAGCATTTAGTTTATCTGGTGAGCTGCAAGTGAGGAATCTTGGTATAAGCAGGTAGCTATGTCTATGCTGAGCATGTCACTTGGTTTTTGATTAATTTCAGAATCAAAATCAGGAGCATAAGTAATGTTAGGGTTTTTTCTGCTATTGTATATAAGCCAAATAGAAAAATCCTCTGTTTCTGAAACAGAAAAGCATTACTGGTGAGAAAAAGTGTGCAAATTCAACTTTGTATATTCATAGAATCACAGAACATTAGGGATTGGAAGGGACCTCGAAAGACCATCTAGTCCAATCCCCTGCCACAGCAGGATCACCCAGACCAAGTCACATAGGAACACATCCAGGCAGGTTTTAAACATCTCCAGAGAGGGAGATGGGTTTCTTTGTGGTGAAACCCTCTAAGGAATATTTACTTGTCTAGTAGTTTTATTATTTAATAGCCATGTCATATTTAGTCTTCCCAAGTGGCATTTTTTGTGTGGAAATATAAACTAGAATGGTAATGCTCTTTTAGCAGACCTCTCAGCAAAAATCAATATTTCCATTTCCTCTTTTCATTCCTGACAACCAAAAGGGCATTAAAGTTCCTACATTATTCCTAAACTACTTATTGTCATCTGGATTACACTGCAGTTCATGATCTTTCAGCTCATTTTGGTAGCTGAAGTCCCCTTCAGTGGATAAATGTTTGTAGATTATCTAAATAATTTTCAGCTTCAGTAATAATTATTATAATATTTACTATACTAATTTCTGATCATTTGTGATTGGAAAGTTATACCTCCTTTCATGGGAAAAGGATTATACAAAATTTGTAAAAAAGATGGAAGCTGAACAAAGACTGGTCTTTACAGAGGCCTTTGCACACTAGAATTTCCTTAATGTCTGTTTTTTCCCTAAGGTTTGGAAGGGGTGGGATTGCTGCTTATTTGTTTGAATGTGGTTTGTTAGGTGTTCATTGTTTCTTTGTATTTTGGTTCTAAAGAGATTTTTACATTGTTCTGTTAATTTGTGGTTTGGTACTTGACCAAATCTAAATTTTCATGTAACAGATGTCAGAATTCAGTCAGAATCCACCTGAAATAATTTGGATAATGTTACCTGAACAATTCCTGCAGCTTTACAGTGCTTGCTTTCTCTAAAAGCTATACATGACTGGAATATTTGAGTAAAAAAAAAAAAAAAAATAAGCTGATGTAGCTTGAAAAGAGAAGTTCAGATTGGATTTTAGAATATCTATGTAACAAAACCAAGGTCTTCTGTTCACTAGTGATGAAGGTTTCCCTTTTATTTTTGATAAAATCCTCAAGAAGCTGAACGTAACTTGGTCTCAATTCAGACAAGTGTTGATATATATGCATGAATACAGTTAACTTCAGTGAAATCAATCCTGATATCATCATTTAATGTGGGACTTGATCTATTCCTTTTATTTGTTCCTTCAATTCACTATTCTTGTACGAAACATTTTCTCTGAGCTGTGCAGTTACAAACACTAATGAGAATCAGATGGCACATGAGATTACTTACAGTATGAAACTATTTAGAATTCAGATAATAATTTTCAGAATGGCTTATTTTTATCTTTGTTCTGGCTGATGAAGATCAGTACTTTTTATAAACTTTGCTGTCTAAGTATCTATTTCTTGCCTTCTGCAGGTAGTCTATCAAGCAAATACTTAATACTGAGCATAATTTATCTCTCTGCAGTAAAGCATCAAAATTTGGTTTACTTTTTTAAATCTAGTAATGCTTTACACCATACTAATAGAAAAATCTGGGGGGTATTTTGAGTGGCATAAAACTTGCTAAATAGCCAGGTTCTATTTATACTGGGACTTCTGGAAGTCATCTTTAAATTCTGCTCTTGACACATGGTAGTGAGATTAATCTTGGCTCTGAGTTGGTGTCGTGATTCGTATGTCTCTGTTTAACCCCAGCAAAACATCCAGGAATTGGGCTAGCAATCTGAAAACTGGGAGATCCATATAAAGTCACTCATAAAATACAAGATGGGTCAACTTTTTACGGTCTAAAAACTCTTCTGTTGTCTAATCACTGACTTTCCCAAAGTTGTCACTTTTCCCTCCCTGTTACCTCTGTCAGTGATGTTGTCAGGTTCCTCTTTACTGCACACAGTCACAAGATTCATGTGTCTGTAAAGATGGTCACTCTTGTGTGTAAAGTACAAGTATTTACCTCTTCCTTATAACACCTCTGGTTGTAGACGTGAGTTACTGAAGAAAAGGGAAATAGATATATCTTTCTCATGCTTTTGACTATGTAATTATATTCTCACTGGAATTCAATGACATATAAATCCCTACTCTTGCATAAATTCAAAGCTTCCTGATTTGAATCCAGTCTCCCATGATTGTCCCTGATCCACTGTCAAATATTCTGACCATTCTTCAAGGCTACAGAATTTGGTCCACTCCATGCACACTGTCAAGGAAATTGTCTTCTCAGAAATCTGGGTCCAGTATATAATGACAATTCAGCTTGTGCTGACTTGTTTGGTGATTTCTTGTGAATATCCTTTTTGTCTCCTAGTTCTTGTAAAATACTTTACAAGGATGTTTGGCATGAAAGGCTGGAAGATGACTTCTTCCAAACATGCAAGAGGTGCATGTAACCTCACTGTAGTCTCACTGTGCCTTGGTTCTGCGTTAGAATTTATGCTGTTCCTTCAGAGATATATTGGACATTATGAAGTTCTCTGATACTGCAATTAGAAGGTTTTTTTAATTAGATAGCAAGCCTTTTGTTCAATTTGAAATCTATATGATTCAAGCAACTGATTAAAATTAAGGCTGAATTATGCTCCCAGCTGCTAAACATCACATTGGTTGCACTGTTTAGTTCTTGCTTTAGTAGTATATTTGGCATGCACCTAAATTTAAGTCATAATGAGTTAGATTAAATCTCTTTGGTGCTTCAGCACATTCTTAACTACTTTAATGAATAGAGACTAAAACTGAACAACAAACAAGTTAAATACACCCAGCAGTACCATTGGACTGTTGTTCCATAAAACTGGAAAGCTGACTTTGGCTTCAAAACCTGTTTGCTTAATTAAATCTCTAATAAGTAAATGTCCTTCATGACTTTTCCATAACCAACAAATACTACAGGTGATTTTTCTTCAATATTATTGAGTAATTAACATTTAAATCTAACCAAATCCCATAATTTCCTGTTACAGTTAGCACAGAGACTCAGTTCCAGAATGCTCAGAGCAAGCTGTCTTGCTTTGCTAAACAGGTACTGCAGAGCAGTAAACCTGCCCCCAAAGACTTCTCTGTCTATGCAATTAAAATGCAGAGTTGCTGCCTAATTCATACTAGTAGATGTGTTTCATACTAAATAAATGGGTTTGAGTTGTGTTAGTAACTATTTCATCACTTGTATTAAAATACTGAAGGACTGAATGGAGCTGGGGATGCGATTCCTCTGTCTCACTCTTTCCCAGCAGTTTAAAGTGAAGCCAAAATATGCCATGTATACACAGCAATAACCACATCTGGCACAGAATGTTGCACACCCCCAAAAAAGTAGAAAGTCTGTTTCTTTCTTTCATGTGAGGTCTCTCGAGTTAAAAATACAGATTTCATATTTTAAAAAAACCTACATTTCTACACTATTGCTATATAAAATGTAACATAACTACTTCTGTTTTCACTGAAAGCAACAGCTGGGCTATTGTTTAATTGATAAACCCTTAATTGTTAAGGGTTTGATTGAACCCTTAACTACTCCAAAATAAATGCATATTTAAAATATACCTTTAGCCTGACTCAGCAGGTATTGGACAAGATCTTACTTTTCTTATATCTTTCAGCCCTGTGCAGAACTGATGGTACTTCAGTATTTTTGATATCCTGATAAGCTTGGATAAATGTAAACTAGCCAACGGTTCAGTAAGAAGTTTATCTGATTCCTGGAACAGGTATGGGATCTGGTTTTATGGATGCTGTAATCCTGCAGAACTGGAGGAAGTATTCCCAAAGAGTGTAGACCAAAATAGAGCAACTAGCTGAACCCAGCCCTTTTAACAGTACCTGCATTAGGAAAACTTGTGGCAACGTCCCCAGGCTGCTGTGGTATGCAGCGCCAGGGCACCCAGCTCTAGAGTGTATTGCATCTCTTTCCATGTAGAGGCAAACTTCAAACCACCAGAAAGAGAGGTTCAAAATAAATCCAAGTTCTTATTTCCATAGCAGAACATCCTGATACTCTAAAGAAACCATGAATCTTGGAGCTTCCAGATTTGGTGTCATTTTCTGGCAACAGCCATAGAAATTTGTCTGGGAAAGATCAGGACAGGGCTGTTGGAAAGCCTTGCCCGAGTGATTTTGGAGCTACAGTTAGTGCTTCAGGAATTGCCACCTGTGGCAAAGGCACAGTACAGCTGTGCTGTCTGGAGGCAATATGCAATTTAAAAATTCTCCTCTGTTTTTTCAGTTAGTGAGAGTGGGCACAGGGGAAAGATGCCCAGTACCATTAGCCACATGCTGCCACAACACCCTATGCTCCCGGTTTGTACATGACTCCTGCCTGAGCAATGTCTTTATGCAACAGTGCTGAGGATCATCTACAAGAGCTCCTTAGTAAATTCTTAATCAGAATCTTCTGTGCCCTAACCATCCTGTGTTCCTCTCTTCATTTTCCATGACGTTTCCTCATCTATTTTCTGAACCATTGTTCTTGTTGTCTCTCTTATTTCCGTTGCCAATTTTTTGAGACAGGCATTAGTCATTCAGCATGTTTTTGTAAGTGATGTGTACACTTACACTTCTATCTAAACAGAAGACAATCACTTACACTTCCATCTGAACAGAAGACAATCACACTTCTATCTAAACAGAAAACAATCAAGGCAACATCTTGAAAGATTTACAGAATAAGGCGATAACATTTTCTTCAAAGAGAATAAAATAGTTAACAGCAAAGTTCTCATTTAATCTTGCTAAATCATAGAATAATTCCCATGGCTGTGAGATTACTGACACCACTGTGTATATTGTTTTTTTAATTGTTTGCTAATTAGCAATTCACAGAGTAGACCAAATTGCTGCTTGGCACTCTGCACTGTGGCACAGATTTGGCTCTCCTTGTCTCCTACACTCCATCTGTTCTTCCCCTCTCTCCTTCCACTAGCTGTGAGCTGGGAACTGGGCTGGCTCCATGGATTCAGATGACAAAGCAGATTTTTCCCACAAGATATCTTGACTTGGCCATACTGGAAATTTAAAGCATAATTTAAGAAAGCAAGTGTATTTGGTCTTTCCCGGAGTAATATGGCACAAAAGTAGTAACAATGAGCCCCCTCTAGTCCCCACATTAAAAGCTTCAGACCAGAAAAATGAGCAGCCAGAAGAAGTAATATCACAGGGGGAAAAAAATAAATCTGAATAATAGGTTTCAGAGTAACAGACTACTTTTCTTTGCTGTTTCTATAGCTGCACAGCAGTGCACACATGAGAAAAAGTAGAAGTGACAAAATGCAAGCACTAGCAACTTCTGTGAATAAACATGAAAGATCACTGGCATAAAGCAGGTCGTTGCTCCCATTTCATGTTCATTAGAAGCTGTCTGAAGTGCAAGCTTTTTATTTTGAGCTCACAGGTCCAATTATTGTTCTCAAAAATCATGCAAAAATCTGGTATAAATGGTGTGCATTCTGTCATACACCTGACCTGAAGACTACTTTTACACAAAGCTGTAAACAATGGAGCCTGTCAAAGTCTTCAAGATGCAGTCTTCAAAAAATTTTTAATATTTTCCCCGTTAATTGCTCTGAAATCAATGCTTATTCTGTGTCCTATAGCTTACTGTGGTTTGGAAGCTGCACAATTGAATTAGTTCAGTGAGGGGAGTGTACTCAGCACTGGTGAGGCTGCACCTTGAGTACTGTGACCATTTTTGGGCACTTCAGTGTAACAGAGACATCGAGGTGCTGGAGCGAGTGCAGAGGAGGGCTACCAAGCTGGGGAAGGGCCTGGAGAATAAATCTGATGAGAAGAGATTGAGAGTTTGGAGTGTTTTGTTTGAGGAAGAGAAGGCTTAGAGATCACTTTGCTCTCTGCAACTATCTGAAAGGACATTGTAGAGATGTTGGTGCTGGTCTCTTCTCACAGGTGATTAGCAACAGAACCAGAGGGAAGGGTTTCAAGCTTCAACAGGGTAGTTTTACAGTAGACATCAGGAAAAAAGTAGTCACAGAGAGAGTGGTCAGGGACTGGAATGCCCACCTTGGGTCCCTTCCAACCCCTAACATCCTATGATCCCTAGATGAGTTTAAAAGACACTTGGTAGAGAATAGAACTCGGTGTCTTTTAGCTAATGGATGACTGTGTTTGTTCTACCTTCCCCGTGTACCTAAATTAAAAATAAATAATAAACATTGTTATTACAAATGTTAATGTCAGAGTTACCCAACTGCAATCAAAAGCAAAAAGAACAAATCAGAAACTTTGGGTCTGAGGCCTTCACAGATATGACAGCAACTGATAATGCTCATCCCTCTATAACTGCGCTGCTTTCTGCTCTTCGTAAGTCTAGAGATAGAATCATAGAATCATTACGAATTGGAAGGGACCTCGAAAGATCATCCAGTCCAATCTGCCTGCCACAGCAGGATCACCTAAACCAAGTCACACAGGAACCTGTCCAGTTGGGTCTTGAATATCTCCAGTGAGGGAGACTCCACAACCCCCCTGGGCAGCCCCTTCCAGTCACTCTCACCGTGAAGTAGTTCCTTCTCAGGTTGATGTGGAACTTCCTCTGTTCCAGTTTACACCCATTGCCCCTTGTCCTATGACACCTATGACACTACATGACACCGAGAACAGCCCAGTGCCATCGTCCTGACACCCACCCCTCAAATATTTGTAGACATTAATGAGGTCACCCCTCAGTCTCCTCTTCTCCAAGCTAAAGAGACCCAGCTCCCTCAACCTCTCCTCATAAGGGAGGTGTTCCACCTCTTTTATCATCTTCGTTGCCCTACGCTGATCTCTCTCTACTGCTTTTGCATCAATATTATCTGCCCCCTCTACAGATAGAAGTAGCAATAGTCCTAACTGTAATTAGAATAATTTTGCTAAACTGTGTATGTCTTTTGCACTAGGAGCCTATTTACAGTGCTGAAAACTGGGTATGGGTTTATTCAAAGAGAAATCCAACAAAGCTTCAGCACTGTTTGCCTCTGAGTATACAGATCACTTATTTGCATTAAACTTTTTATATGATGGGCAAACAGGCTTCATGAAACTAGAGTAAAACCTTTTACTTTTACCAGATAATTTAATTCTAACCATTTACCACAGATTTAGAATTGGATTAAAAATATATTACTGTCAGTATCCAGCTGGAAGGATGTTGGTGCAGAACTAGGTCATATAACAGCTTTAGCCAATGATTATGTTGATGGATATAATAATC
Source organism: Rhinopomastus cyanomelas (assembly GCA_013400115.1). Taxonomy (NCBI): domain Eukaryota; kingdom Metazoa; phylum Chordata; class Aves; order Bucerotiformes; family Rhinopomastidae; genus Rhinopomastus; species Rhinopomastus cyanomelas. Next base: position 322,608 of record VXBP01009771.1, read on the forward strand.
TAAACCTAATGCTGGTGTGTAGATATTTCCCTAAAAGCAATATTTGGAATGATTTTACTATTGTTGCCTACTTAATCCACTGTTGTAGCCACCTTAATAACCATCTGTCCGAAAGCACATGCTAGATATCTGGTGCTTGGATTACAGAATCTTTGTAGGCTCCAGATTTTTATAGTCTGGGAATATAATTGTTCAGCTGTAGAATTGTAGAATGCTTTTGGTTGGAAGGGACCTTTTGCTGGAGATGGGTAGATTGATGTGAGGAGGAAGTTCTTCACCATGAGTGGTGAGAGCCTGGAATGGGTTGCCCAGGCAAGTGGTTGAGGCCCCGTCCTTGGAGGTGTTTAAGGTTGGGCTGGATGAGGCTCTGGCCAGCCTGATTTAGGGTGGGGTGTCCCTGCCCATAGTGGGGGGGTTCCAACCCTGAGTGATTCTGATTCTATAACTCCTCCAGTGAAGAGATCCTGCTATAGCAGGGGGATAGGGCTGGATGATCTTTTGGGGTCCCTTCCAGTCCCTAATGTTTCTATGATCTCCCCTGATGTGGATGGGAAGACCAGGTTACTCAGAGCCCCATCCAATCTGACCTTAAACACTTCCAGGGAGGAGGTATCCACATCCTTCTTGGGCAATCTGTTCCGGTGCCTGACCACTTTCATAAAGAGTATTTTCTTTCTAAGATCTAATCTAAATCTTCCCTCTCTTAGTTTGAAGTCCTTCCCCTTTGTCCTATCACTAAAGTGCCTCCCTTATACTCCCCTGTCCTTCTCAGGACTCTAATGTGTTTCTTGTGTTGGGTGGGGGCTACAGAACTGAACATGGTGCTCCAGGTGGGGTGTCCTGAGAGCACAGTAGAAGAGAAGAATCGCCTTTGTTGGCCTGGTGGTGGTCACACTTTTTTTTGATAAGTCTAGGATGTGTTTGTCTTTCTGGGCAGCCCTAACACATTGCCAACTCATACTAAACTTCTTTATTTCATTAATATTTTCCTGTTTATCTGCAACGATTTTAAAATTCCATTAGTAATAATCATCATCACAGAATAAGCGGTAAATTGTAGAAGGAAAAAATTGGTGGTACCGTAGCAAATGGAAATATTGTTTAATACTGAATAGTTTCTTCTCACAACACAGTTTTTAAGACCAATCCTTACAAATGTAATGTCCATACTAATGTGCATGCAGTCATTGAGGGATTCACTTAAAATGGCCATTTTTAATGCTTTTCTTTCAGAATTCATTGTTAAGTGTACATACACCTTGAACAGAAACTGAAGTTTTTACTGACAGCACAACAGAAGATAATGACTCAAAATCATTTATTGTATTTGAATTACAGTCAATTGTGAGGATTATTTAGGAAATAAAAAGTGAAATGAAATGTCATAATGAGTTATTCAAGGATGTTAAATACTCCATCAAGAGCTCTAGTTTTATTACCATAAACAAGAAGAAAAAATCCATTGCAAATGCAGAATCACTCACATTCTGAAAGAGAGTAACAGAATAAAAGAATCTTTTCAGTGATAATTATACAGTCATTTAGTCCAGTTTGCTCTCTTTTTCACTTGTGCAGACTTTCTTCAAACTTTCATGAGCCACACCCAGTTCTAGATGGGAAGCCCCCCTTAGTTCTTTTCAAAGCTAACAAGCATTTGGTTTAGAATACTTGACTTTTTTTCTTCATAAAAAGTTCTGACTGCCCGGCTACATTTTCAGTGCCTTATGGAGCTCAGGTGTCTTCTCACCTGTTTGCAGCCCTCAGGTTTGCTGTCTGTTCATGGGGAAAGTATGAGAACTGCTTCTGGGATAATAACAGAGGAAAAAATTCTGTTTCGAGCATAATCTAGAACGTTCCTAATGGTCAAGTGTATTTTCTGAGGCTTTGTTGTTGGTTTGGGAAAAGTAAGGTCCTACTTTGAAGGCACCTAAAGCTCCTGATTGGAGTGAGAATACTGTGAGGCATGAGACTGGTTGGGTTTAGTAGCAAGAGCCCAGGCTGAGTTCAGATTGGCTAGAAGGGCATAGTCAGCTTGTGCAAACTATGGTGAACTTCAGATTCAGGGCATCCCTGAAAGTGCCATTTCTCAGTATAATGATGTGAACGGGCTGGACATAGCTTGTATATCTGGCTGACATGTGTAAATGAAATCAAGTCAGTCTACCAAGAAAAAGACAGGAAGATTGTACAGTAGCTCCTTAATTACCTGCCTATGAGGCTGTTTATAATGTTCTTTCTTTGACAATGAGCAACACAATCTTAATCACTTTGATATTATTACCTGTCCTTGCTTAAAATAATCTGAAATCCATCAGAACAATTACTAGTACTTTTGTCTCCGAGAATCTTGAAAGACTATCTTAGTCTCTGACCAGACATAAACTTGCATCAGGAGGCCAGAGGAGAGAAGTGCTGCTGGATCTTGTACTCAGCAACAAGGAGGGTCTGGGTGAAGCAATGAAGGCTGAGGGCAGCCTAGGTTGCAATGACTATGAGAGATGGTGGAGTTCAGGATCTCATGTAGCAGGAACAGATTGCCTAGCAGAATCACAACCCTGGACTTCAAAAAGGACAGCTTTGGCCTTTTCCCTAGGGGAAATCCCATGGGACAGGGTACTGGCAGGTAAAGAGACCCAAGATAGCTGGTTAACAATCAAACACAGCTTTTAGCTGGTTAACATTCAAAGACCACTTTTTTGAAGCCCAAGATCAAAGCATTCCAACAGGTAGGAAGTCAAGGAAAGGAGCCAGAAGACCTGTGTGGTTAAACAGGTTGCTGTGGGGCAAACTGAAGAGGAAGAAGAAAGTCTATAGGTCATGGAAGGATGACATGGCCCCTTGGGATGATTATATTCTGACGTTATTATTATATTATGACGTATATTCTCAGTCTAATAATAGTTTTTTCCTCCTGACTGCTGCTTATAAGAAAGAAGCATTTGTGGATCACAATTCATCTCAATCTGGACTAAGTCTAATTATATCCAAAAGTGATTATTTCTTTCTCTCAACTATTAGGTAAGGCCAGCTGAGTAGTTCTGGTGTAGACATCTAAAGTGGGTATGTTTATTATAGGCTGATACAAATTTGTTCCACAGCATTTGATATGGGCGATACCTCAATTTCTGACACTTGCAGGAACTCGAACATCTTTCACAATTACATCATGCTGATTAAAACAGTAAATGGAAACCCTGTGGGGAAGGAGCAGCAGCCTATCAGGGAGAAAAATGTAGGGATTTAGAAATATCTGGGGGTCAGAGATGAGTAGCCTTAATAAATCAGGAAAGAAAATGAAAGACGAAATTAGTTAGAGGTCATGCTGGAGAAGTAGTAACATTGTACTCCAGACAATTGAGTAGTCATTTACAGCACTCATTCATCATTTCTATTTAATCACAGCACCTGAAGCATAAAAGTAAATGTCAAAGCAAACTTTAAAACTGAGTTAAATGCAGTTGACTGCATGACCTGTCCCACCATGCAGCCTGTGAGGCCAATTAACAGAGACAGAAGTTTAATAGATCAATTGATTTAAATGTCTCTATTTAAAGTAATTCATTGAGGATAACAGGAAAACACTAAAATTCCATATTTCTTATTTTACTTAACAAAATTCTTGCTATCACTAATTTCTATGCAACATGAAATGAGATACATCCAAGTTAATGGGACACTATCTGTATGCCACTCTGGTTTTGATGGATAGGGCATCCAAGACATTAGCTTTCACTCACTCATTTTACATGCAGATGTTGACTTTTATGAGGAGGAAGTGTTTATTCCAAACATTATGGTTCACCACTATACTTTTGGTTGTAGCAAAAGTAACTTCAAATGCAAAAAAAAAATGGGGAGCAGAAGGGCCAATTATTCTCTTCATGTGGAGAGGGTTTGTGTAAGAGTCTGGCACGTGGCAAGTAGAAAAATCATCTCTTTGACACTGGGCAGTCTGCCAGCCTTGTAGGTTATCTTTTAATCAGTTCCAGACATTGGAGGTTCATGATTCCACATTAAAAACTAAATAGGCCTTGGCAATGGTATCTTTTCGTTGTGGAAATGTTGTGCCATGCTGGAATCAGCTCATGAAATAACTTGTTAACAGTATCCTGGAGCAACGAATATGGAATTAAAACATGTTCAACAGTCTACATCAATCATAGGCTAACATCTCTGACAGAGCTGGCCTGTAAACAAATATTAGTAACTGTAGTCTAGAATACAGATAGAAACTGCAAACATTAGAGGGGAAAAAAAGCCTTCCAAACAGAGCGTGAAGCAATCAGACACGAAAACTTGGAGCCATGCTTATAACCCCTACTATTAAGTGAAATTCAGTGGATCAAGTATTCAGGTCTGTTAAACATTAAAAAGAGAAACACATACAAGCTCTTCCAAATCACTGAATTAAAAATATTTTATATATAGAAACAGGAAAGAGAAATACCCCAAACTAGTTACATTAGAAATTGAGACTGATTAACCACTGTGTTACCCTCCGTGGGAAAGTTTTCCATTCCTGCACACGCACCACGTGTATTCTCACTCACCTTCCCACAATCAATCATTTTAGCAGGGATATTTTTTTTCTAGTTAAAGATGTTCCTTATACAGTAACCATGAGCTAGTCCAGGGTTAGGAGACCTACCACCTTACCCCCAGGAAACACGGAGGAGAGGGAAATAGGATCAAGAATTATTTTAGCTGTTTCACAGAATCACAGAATGTTAGAGTTTGGAGGGACCTCCAAAGATCATCCAAGTCCAACCCCCCCCCCCTTACTGGAGCAGGGTGAGCCTACAATAGTGTCTCAAGATGTCCTACATGGGGCTCAAACCCATGATCACAGGAATTCAGAGTCCCATGCTCTACCAACTGAGCCAACCAGGCGCTCCCCAAAACTTAAACTTTAAGTACACGTCATTAGATTACTGAGAATCAGATATCATGGGCATTTGCAAATATTTTGAACGTATTCTGCTGGAAACAGATCCCTCACCTAAAACCTCACTTTTTTAACCACAGCATGACTAAATGAGTATGCTGTTATCAGACAGTCACATAAACTGAGATCAAAGACAGCAGTTTGCCAGCAACTGGCTGCAATTTCATCTTTCCTGGAAAGCTTACACCTCAGATGAGGGTAGTCTATCACATCATCAAAACTCTAGAAGCTATGATACTTATAAGTCGCCAGCTATTGAGTTTTATGTTCCAAATCCACTGCTGATCATGATGATAATTGTCTACAGTTACTTTATTGCCCCAAGTACATGTAAATCTTTTAATATCACTATGGATTAAACACAGTAACTGTCCCGATATCCCTTATTCTGAAAACAAAGACCATATATAGCATATTCATTTATTTTTCAAATAAGTCTTAGCATAACCTTTTGAGTTCATGAGACCACTCTCAAATATACTAATACAGAACCATTTACTTTATTAAAGCTGATCAATTCCAGCCATTTACCTAACTGTCTCAAGCCCACTGTTAAATCATGTTCTTAAGCTCTATATCTACATGACTTTTAAACGCTTTTGGGATAGAAGATTCAACCATCTGCCAGGGCAGCCTGATGACCCTTCCAATAAAGAAGCTTTTTCTAATGTGCAGCCTAAACTTCTCCCCAAACAACTCGAGGCCTTTTGCTCTTGTCCTATCACATGTTACTTGTGAGATGAGATGGGCACTCTTGTCTCTAAAACCTCCTTTCAGGCAGTTGTAGAGAGCTGTAAGATTTCCCCTCAACCTTCTCCTTTTCAGACTAGATAGGCTCAGCTCCTTCAGCTGCTTCTCATAAGGCTTCTTCTCCATAAACTTTTCCCACCTTGTATTGCACAGAGCTGTTTTGATCCAAGTGCAGGACCTGGCACTTGGCTTTGTTAAGGCTCATACAACTGGCCTTGACCAGCCTGTCCAGATACCTCTATATAGCCTCCCAACCGTAAAGCAGATTATCATACCCTCCCAACTTCTTGTTCTTTGCAAATGAATGTTCTTTGCAAACTTAACTGGGGGTGCACTCAGTCTCCTCATCAATAAAGGGTTAAATAGGAGTGGCCCGAATACTGAGTCCTGCGGAATATCAGTCCAAATTTCTTATATCAATGACATAAAAACCTCTGGAATTGATCTCACTAATAAATTATGGAGACCCTTGATGACATTTTACCTGTCCTTAAAATAGATATAGCATTAATAATTCATGGAAGAAAGGAAGGTTTTAATTACCTTTATTACTTCTGTAATCTACGATGAAGATTTTTTTTTAATTAGAGAAAAATAAGACTACAAACTAAAATAATTAATATTGGCAGCTTATGACATAAGTGAAGAAATATCTAAACCCTGAATATTAGTACTTCATCTTTTCTGACTGAATTATACATTTTTGAATGAAATGTGAGTCCTTTTTATTCTAAAATAATGCTCACTGGCTTTTTACTCAAAAGGGCAATCGAGATCATGGCAAATCTTCTGCTCTGTGGGTGATAGCGTTGAAGGAAATTCTATCTCTATAAGGAACATCTTTTTTTAAATAACAGTGTCCTCTAGGTTGTCTCACAGAGGCCTTTAAAGGTAAGAAAGAGGAAAGTCTTTCTCATTCACTGTATTAAAGTCCCAGCAAACCAGTAAGGATTTTTTATTCTTTGCTTCATTCTGAAGTATTTCTAAAGGTTTTACCAGCATCGTTTCCAATGTTGGTATACGTTCTTACCCTGACATGACTTGGGGACAAGGATTTCCCAAGTGAGGTAGGCTACCCTTTGTAGGAGATATCTATAAGATCAATACATTTTTAACAATTATTTATAACAATACCTTAGCTGTTAGATATAGGTAATGAAGATATTAGCAAGCATAGTTCTAAAAAGCTCCAAAAATCCTCTTGTGCTTTTAAAATATGTAAAGCAACTCTTGTTGCTGTACAGTTGAGATTTCCTGAGCTGACAAAAATGGCAGTGGTGGATTCAGCATTGATGAGGATTATAAAACATACAGGTTTTTAATGCAAGCCACTACAAATAACTTTTTTGTAAGTTTTGATTTTTTTTTTTTTATTAGCTTCTAGTAGTCTTTTACTAGAATGAGTTTGTGCCAGCTAGTTGAAAGTATATTGGTGCCTAATAAACTGCATTAAGAATGTTGCCTCTGGTTGCCATACAGTAAAAAAGAAGCATCATGCTTACCTGGAGTAAATGTTTGCATGATTGTGCTGGAACATTAGTGTAAAAGCAATTTGGGATCATTTCATAATAACCTGAAAAATCTATGTGGCCTAAACATATCCTGACTTTGTGTCTTTTCCCCACTTCAATCTGTGTGGCTGTAAGCTGAGGAAAGAAGAAAGAAAGAAAGAAATCAGTCACTGGAAATAAAAGACTGGTTTTTCTTTTAAGTAGTACATATTGTAGTCTTTTATTTTTTTGAACCAAATTAAAAGTCAATTAAAATGATTTTATGGAAGCGTCATTATGGATCTGCACAGTAAACATTCAGCTTTGTTGGATACAATTTTATTTTGGGAAAAAAACCCTACTGAAGAAAACATCTGTTCTTAACACTTGTTGCACTAGCACATATGGTATTAATACTCTGAATGAAGCAACTTACTTTGTAAAGTCAGTGTCAGTCACAGCATCACCCTTTACACTATGTATTCAAAAAATTCCCACTCTGAAAACAAAATTCCCTTGAAGCTACAAAATCTGGAAAGGCAAAGCTTTGCTTATCTTTTCCATCCACAGACACACACACTATAGAATTTAGTTAAAGGCAATATTACAGTGCATCTGTTACAAGCAGATGTAAGTTTTTTTATCATCAGCACAAGAACAGCAAACACCAACACAAATGACCGTATCCATATGCTACTGACACTTATTTTCATCACTTGTGTGACATAAATTATGTTTAGGTAACAGCATATTTTAAAGTCAAATCCATTTCTGTTCACATATCAGAGGGGTTTTTTATTTCATCTTCCACTGACAGAAGTGCATTGCTATCAAGTGGCAAGAGGATTGGGAAAATGTAGTAGAACTTTAAAAATTGTTCGTTCTTGCAGAAAGCCACATGTCTCTATTTCCTTTAGAGGACTTCATTTGCAGGTTCCAGGTACTGGCCAATCTTATGTTCACAGCCACAACAGTTTGCCCCCTCACTATGAGTCCTGCCTAGAGTAAATTAGGTTTTTATGGTTTTGTGTTGATTAAGTTATTCCCTTGTGTGGGATTCATGATTAAGTGAAACAAGGATTGAGGAAAATATGCCAATAATTTCTGCTATCAGTAACATTTGCAAAGTACCAGCTGCATAAAAAAATTACATCAAAAGTTATATATGAGCCCCATTCTTTCTCTTTTTTGCCTCATTTGACCTTGGATATTGTTGTAGAGCCTGTTTCTGTTGGGATTTTTACATATGCTGATTTAAGTGCATGAACATGGGTAAAGTTTGCCTGAGGAGGTTGCAGGATCCTCACTGCTGGAGGCACTTAAGAGCAGTTTAGCTAAACCAGCGATAGAAAATGTACGACTAGTTTATTCTGCTGTGAAACACTTTTTTCTGCTACCTACCAGCATTTTCAGCTACCCATAGCCCTGTTTTTCTCTGCTCCAGTGATTCTATGATTTGTAGATTATTTACTGAAAAACAAAGTTGTGGGCATATGGCAAATCTATGTAGTCTTCATAAAATTCATCATGCAGGAACTGACTTTTTGTGCCTTTGTTCAAGCGGAAAGGGCATTCCATGGCTTCCTTGGGTCGTTGCTTTTCGCATTTAACTATCTGTATAATTAGATATATTTTCCTAATATCAAACATAATCTTCCTTGCTAAGTTCATTTATTCTTGATCTGTCCTTAGTGAACATGGAAAATAATTGCTTGCCCCTGAAGGCCTCTTTATATTACCATAAGACAAAATAATAAAATCATGACTAACAGAGTCAACCTGATGCCCTTATAGATCTTACCAGTGATTACTTGCTTGCAGTGAGAATCAGGTAGGGTAGGAGTCTGAAGATTTCATATGTCTGGAGAGGAACTGCTGACATTAGTAGAGGCTGGTGCTACTGTAGTGTCTAGAATTAGTAAACTTTAGAGGTTTGAGGGGTTTTGGAGTTTGCTTTTTCTCCCACAGAACTCACACTAACAAGGCAGAGGTGCATCTATATAGATATATTAAAATTATGCAATCATTTCTAGCTTGTTAAAGCTTACCTGTTTATTTCTATAATATCTTTGTGTATATGCATATTTATATCTGTTAGGAAAGGCATATGTATTTCAACATATAATACCAGTTTCTTCAAGCTTTTCTACTAGCCACATTTCCTACATTTTTCTTTAAACTTCCTGCTTTTCTGTCCTTTCACAGAAACACAGAATTGTGATTTATTACATTTTTTTTACACTTTTAAAAACGTATGGTGACCCCACAGTCTAAAATAGTCCTAAGTCTGGGGGATCAAAAGAGTCAACTGAAATTTCCAATATTATCTCCCTGTCTTATATAATAAGTAATTTCTGTTAAGACTAACCAGATTGAGTTGCTTTTTTTCTGTAACTGTGAGGTTTTACTGACTCATGTTCAATTCATGATCCATCACAACTCCCACCTCCTTTTGTAGCGTATCACTGATAACCATTTATTCTTTATATCTGCACATTTTTCTCCTTTCTAGCAGCAGTACTTTGCACCTTTTTTAAAGAATTTAATTTTGTCTTCTTGTTTTTGAGCCACTTCTTCAATACATCAAAATCATGTTGAAATCCTATCCTGTCCCACAGAGTGCTTATAAGCTCTTATATCTCATATAATCTACAAATGCTTTTAGTGTATTTAATCATCATATTCAATTTGTTTTTTAAAGGTGCCTAGACAGACAGCTGATATGCTTTCTCAATAAAACAGAGATAATAATTCTTTGAAAACAACAACCTTTGAAGGCAAGTAATTTTTACTAGTCTCAAAAAGGGACTAATACCAAGTAAAAGAATATCTGCTGTTATCAGAACTCTCTATAAATTTCAGGAGGCATTTATAATGTCATACTTCCAGATTTCTGATGATTTCTAGTAACACCAGCTGAGGATGAGAGCTATAACGTCACATCATCCCCTATCAAACTCTGGATTTTTTTCACTTTCTAGTGCATTTGATGCTCTGTGCTGCTGAAGGAAAAGTATTAAGCTTGCTGATGACTCTTCTCTTTGATCCAGCACTGCAAAACCTAAATTCCTAGCTGCAGTCAGAAAAGAGAGCCCCTCTGACATCTTTTCCAGAGTGTGCTCTAACTCAGAGTAGTGCTGTGGGAATACAGAGACCTGGCCATGTACACATCCTGCTCATATCGAGTGGGTTTAACGGAATGTTGGGGTTGAGGTTTTATTTTTGAGTTGTTATTTTGCCTGTAAATGGAGCAGAGCTGATGGGTGTATCATCAAGGGACAAAGATGGAATACTGAGATGCTTTTTATGGAGTTACTTTTCAATGAAGATCTGGTCTTCAAAGCTTTTAGAGATTTAGTTGCTGCAGACACTAGATGGTTTTGGAAGGCAAAGAAGTAAAACGTGTCGGCCACGTATTGATGCGTGTGTGCATTGCGGTCGTGTCAAGAGAAGTCATGTCACAGAGGGAGAGAAAGTCTCAAATACAGGCAACACAAGCACTCAAATTAATTCCTACAGGCCATTGACCTTATGGGGAATTTAAGTAGTAGCCTTTCACTTTCTCTTCTCAAGCAAAATTTCATTTTATCAACAACTGGTTTGCTACTGTTGACCTTGTTTAAACTGTTAGAGGCAAAGGCTCTCCTCATCTCCTTGGCCTCATGGAAGGCACATCAAATAGCAGAAAGAGGAGTTTGGTTTCAAGCTGCTGAAGTGTTCTGCTAGACTCTGATGAACAAAGTGCCTTGACCATTGTGGGGTTTGTAGTCTTTTAGTTTTTTGTGAAAGAAACCTGAGGGAAAGATAGAAATGAATTCCTTCTCAGACCTTTGCCTCTTGATAAGAAGCCTATTGGAAAAACTGAAGCTTGTGTCCTCGATTTGGTTATAGCATAGATGACAGAAACGTTTGATCTGGGAAGCACAGACTTTACTAAGGAAGCTAAACATAACTCCAGTACAAATAAACACTGCAGAAGAGATATTTTTTTGCTTAGTTGATTTGCTCTAGTTTTGACTAAAGTTACCCTGTTATTCATCATTCTGCTGTGGTATTTTCCATACAATTAGGATCCAGACGTTACTAACACAGTGATTTGCCTTAACAGTACAGTTAAGGAGAAACATTGATCTAATTTATTGATACTTCAAACCAATTAAATGCTATGTAATGATGCCAGTTAGGTTGCCAGTCCTGAGCTGTTAATTCCTGAGGATAGTCAGGGCATATTACTTGGGACTCAAGTGTTTCATGACATAGCCATGCATTTTCTCTATGGGAGCTGGCTCATGGCCACTACAAGGTATGAATGAAGCAATGGTACCTTAGTATAGACATACTGTAACTCATTCCATGGTGGGCACTGAAATAACATTTTCTTACAAGACTCTCATCACTGTAAGCTTCAGCAGTTGCAAATCACCCTGCTGAAGTTTTCTTTACACTCATTTTCCCTTAAGATAAGGAATATTGACCTGGCGGTGATAGAGATGAACGACGCTATTGGCACAAGTAACCTGTGTTTTTCATCAATAGACAGACACAAATGACCTGTATGAAGGGAACTTGAGGAAACTAACAAAACTAGCATAACAGAAATTATCTGTACACACACTTCAGTCATCTATAACAGTAACTGTGTGCATTGTACATGCTGTTCAGAATAGATGTGCATTGGAGAGAAGGATGTGTACTGAAGCGTCAAAAGAAGACAACTATATTGTGTAATTTTTCTTTGGTTAACAATTAAATAACATGTGTTTTATAATGTGGGATCAAGAATATAATGTTCATTTCTTTTTTCCCTTGAAGTTTCAATGTTTCTCTCACATGCTCTGCATGCATACCTGTGATTTAGTTGCCTTCAGGCTTGAAATCTGTTGTTAAATGTTTATTAGGTTTTAATTAAAAGCAAATTGCTTAAAACATTTTGGGTTTTCAGAAATGTTTGACATTTTGCATAGCAGTAAATTATGCAGAAATTCATATAAATATTTTCCACATTATTTCCACCCTCCTTATTGTCCATTAGCCATCCTTATTTTCTTAACCACTTACTGTAGTAAGCTCATGCATGTTTGGTTGGCCTGTAGTTGACATTAATATGGGGAGCATGCTTACACCTCAGCAGAACCAGTCAAAGAGAAGGCCATCCCAGTGTGGACAATAGCATGTTTTTATCATTCACTTCCATCCGTTATTCTGTGGGCAGGAACACATGAGCTCACTAAAAAGGGGTTAGCTCATCTGCTTTGCCTCTGCAAAGCCTGTATTGAATTTGGAGAAGTGAATCTAAGGTTAGATGTCCTTGCCCATGGCAGCTGCGGGGAGAGAACTAGGTGATCTTTAAGGTCTCCTCCAACCGAAATCATTCTGTGATTCTATGATTATTGAGACAACCATTTGAAGATTATTCAAAAAAGAAGTAAATAACTGTATGGATTATCACAATTTCAACATTTGTATAGAAAGGCAGAAGGGAATCTCTTACAGAGATTAAGAAGGTATTCCCTGAAGAAGTGAGGGTCTCACACTATCATACCTGGTAATGTCTCTTATGATTACCCTGCAGCTAATATCACACAGTAGATACAGGAGTTTGTCAAATTCTGAATCTGGACATCTCTTTTCCAGTGAAACTAATGATAACATTTCACTTTTCTCTTTTCTAATCCGAGAACCACAAGAAGTTTGACAATATGTGGCGTTCTTGAGTGTTACCGAAAGCACTTAAGATACAGATCACATCAACACCCATTTATTATAGTAATTATTTTAATACCTGTTGATGTTTCAATTTGTGCATGCAAAAAGAGAAAATTAAATCTTAAAGAGTGAGTGGATTGAAATGAAGTTTCTAAACTCCAGTAATGAATGAATTGCGTTTCTGGTTATACCCCTGTCTCCTAAGTAAAGCAAACAGCCTGTGGTGTGTTCTGTAGGCAAGTAACTGACACAGACCTTGTGCACCTGGTTTGGCTTTGGTTTGATTTTTGTTTTAGAATACAAAGCTTGCTTCAATTTGCAATGTATCACATGTAAGAAAGGTTCAGCCTATTTTGTCTAAAGAATGCATTTGCTTATTTTGAACTGAGTCTGAAAATTACTAATCTGACAGTTAATTGTGTTTGCAGCTAGGTGCACGACTGTCATATGGAAGTGTATTTAAGTGCATTTAGTGTATTTTAACACTTATTTACTTCAGTGGAATAATCACATATTTCTTAGTATCATTTTAATTTCGTAACGTGCTTCAAATTTTGCTTAAATTCACCATGCCTCAAGCCTTATAAATTCTGGTTCCCATCATAGCTTAAAGGTATTGGAAGTTTCCTTTTTTATTTTAAAATAGCTTGAAGGGCAAGTGCAGCAAAATAATGTCACTTAGGCATGAAAACGTGTCTCCTGGTAACTAAAGCTCCACCTTGGAGTGTTTGCTGGGTTAAAAACTGGCTGGATGGCCGGGCCCAGAGGCTTGTGGTGAATGAGGTTAAATGCAATTGGCAACCAGCCACAAGATATGTCCCTCGGGATTCAGTTTTGGGACCAGTCTGGTTTAACATCTTCATTAATGAGCTGGATGAGGGGATTGAATGCAGATGCATATCATCTGCATATGCAAATGATATGAAATTAAGCATGAGTGTTGATCTACTTGAGGGTAGAGAAGCACTGCAGAGGGATCTGGACAGGCTGGAGCGATAGGCTGAGGCCAATGGGATGAGGTTTGACAAAGCCAAATGCTGGGTCAAGCACTTCAGCCACAACAACCTCCAGCAGAGTTAGTCTTGAAGAAGAGTAGCTGGAAAGCTGCCTGGCAGAAAAGGACCTGGGGGTATTGTTTGACAGCTGGATGAGTTGGAGCTAGCAGTGTGCCCAGGTGGCCAAAAAGGCCAATGGCATCCTGGCCTGGATCAGGAACGGTGTAACCAGCAGGAGTAGGGAGATGGTGGTGCCCTTGTACTCTGGACTCGTGAGACCACACCTTGAGTACTGAGTCCAGTTTTGAGTGCCACAGTATAAGGACATTGAGGTGCTGGAATGGGGCTAGAGAAGGGCAGCAAGGCTGCTGCTGGTCTTTTCTCCCAAATTACTAATGACAGGATGAGGGGAAATGGCCTCAAGTTGTGTCAGAGGATGATTAGATTGGACCTTAGGAAGGAGTTCTTTACTGAGAGAGAGGTCAGGCAAAGGAACAGGCTGCCCGGGGAAGCCATGGAGTCACCATCCATGGAGGTGTTTGAAAAATGAGTAGGTAGAGCACTTGAGTCCATGGTCTAGGGAGATGTTGGGATGAGGGCTGGACTTGATGATCTTGGAGGTCCTCTCCAGCAGTGATGATTCATGATTCTTGTAAAAGACTGCTCATGGCTGACCAAGCAGCCCTGTATTGTTGCTATCAAAATATAGACTAGAATTTGGATTTGGCATTCATTTTCATCAGCGAGTATTGAAAGGGAATATTTTTTGATTCCTTAAGACTGAAGTTGCCTTTTAGCAGTTTCTTAAACCAATGCTTGAAATGCCAGGAATGTGAAATTCAGGGAAGGACACCAAGGCTTTGGAAACTTTCCAAAAGGACAGATGATGTATTTAAAAGATATCCACATGAGTGTGGAGGTGAAAGGAAAGAAGAAGCAGGAGATCACCTCATCTTAGACATGTTCAGTATAGATGTCAATCTGTGAGCCAAATAAACATTGGTAATCTAATTTAATTTATAGTTAAGGGAGAAAAACTGCTCCTGTATAGTTGTAGTCCATTTGGATGCATTTGATGACATTTTGATGTCTTCCTTAGGATGATGTAATTGCCACCTAAGTGTCTTTTTCTCTTCCTTGACTACAAGGGATACACAAATGACTAGCTTAGAAGATAGGTGTATTTGGTTAAGTAAATGCCACACTGGATGGTTGTAAACAATGGAAAGAACAAATTACTCTGTAGATTTATTTAAGACACTTTTAATAACAGGCCAGTGCTGTTGGAAACACTTGAGACATCATAAAATGTAATTAGAAACAAAAATTGGGAGAGGTTTTTTTTCTCTAAAGTACTACTTTGCTTTTAAAGAATAAAACTTCAAAAATGAAATTACTTGTTAACTGCTATGAAATGTTTTACTGACTGTTTTAAAAAATGCCCACAGATTAAAGACTCTGCTTGTATTCATTGACACAACAATGTTCTGATGTGTAAAAGGAAGGAACAGCCCAGAGAAGCCACAAAGAACAAATAAGCAGTGTTATCAAAAGCTTGCCAGCAGTGGGTAAACCTGAAGGAGCTAGTTTGCAGCCTGAAAAAGAAAGCAGTGCAAATCTTTCAAAGCAGTTAGACAAGAAGCTGTGAAATTCTGTCCAGGCTTACACATGTATAATCATAAAGTGGCTTTCATCAACCCCATTCATGGTAAAAGCACAGCTGTGTAAGTCAACCATTGTAATAATAATTATATTTATATACTTAAAAAAAGCAAGTGACAATACACATACTCTGTTATCATAGATCTTGCCATGTTGGCCTTTCTTGTGGTGTAAGAGCTCCATCACTTTGTCCAGCTTCATCACTTCCTTCTATATTCCTCTTTCTTCTGTAAGAAGAATGTAGTAAATAGCTAATAGGTAGAATAGCTAAATGAGTCTGCTGCATTGATTCACATGGAGGCAGTAGCATATGGTCCAGATTGCTCACTACCTTATTTATTTCCAAACATCTTATTTAAGTATTTTATAGAATTAGTATTTATTATTTGCAAAAAGATCTAAACTTCCATTTCTAAAGTGATGCTGAGCTCATTTTTTTTCAGTTCAGCATTTAATCTGGACCATTTAGTTTGGGTATTTACCAGTTTTGTGGAGCTGTGAGATGTTTTCCAGTTCCCCCAAAAACTGAGCAATGCTGTCTTATTGCAGAAGTTTGCAGCTTACCTGCCTCAAGATAATATAAATTAATATATTCTTCCAGAGATATTAGGATGCATGGTGTTGACATTTATCATAGGGAAAATAGTTGTTCACCTGCAAACTCTGACTTTTTGCTCCTAGACGGCTTTTAATCCGTGACAGTAGTGCTCTACCTGCCAGGCTTAATTAGCTCATTTAAGACTCTCTCAGGAAAGATCTTGAGAAAGATGTCTTGAGAGTAGTTCTTCTATGTTCTTTCCTTTCCCCTTACACATACAAAGAAATGTCGTACTGAAATAAGCAGCAGCAACACAGAAAGAAATATAATCAATGTGAAAATACAAATGTTACCAACATCATATTTGTCTTGAAGTTTCCACCTTTAAAGACTGAATTTGTGCTGATAGTTTTTATTTCTGAGTGGCAGGTTTTTAACTTTTAAAGTTGCAACTAAATCCAAGTAAACATAAATCATTAGAATTATATCCTTAGGTTAAAAATTGTCCTGGAATCAGTATGCTGTATTTATCAAAGAGGGAATTTATCCTTAATTTTTTTTACAGTTTTAGTTTCATAAAGTAGTACTGGAACAGTCAGACTTCTTGTGATAGCCTGCTTCAATATTTTTGAATAAAACGGTTTAAATCTTTTTTCCTCACAATATGTGGCAATAAATACATACCTGTATCAGCATATGTACAATCAGAATTCTGTTTCATCAGGATACTATTTTAGAGCTAATTTTCAGAAAGACTTTTTGAAGTAAGAAAGTTTCTTCACAACTGAAAATATAGGAATACTTTGAAATATATTCTTCTTAAAAGAGGACCATTGCATTTTGTTGTGTTTGAAAGCAGTGTATAGTTCTTTTTTCTTTGCAGTCTGATTTAAAAATATCCTAAAATCTATTTACTGGGAAAGATAGAGGAAAATTATACTGGTGGTACCATATGGAATAATTACAGCAACAACTCTCAAAGGAGTAAAGCACTAGAATCTGTTGTGTACAGTCAAAGCAGTAAATTAATACCACAAGGATTAACTTGGCAAAGTCTAAAATAATCAGTAGTGCCATAACTGTATCATACACACTGAATTTTTCCCAGCTAAACTGTCACACTCTTTCTGATGTCCTGAGTTACTAATGGGAAAGCTGTCTGCTAAGAAGAAGGTAGGACCCATCTCACTTTAGACCATGATCCAAGTGATCACATTAACACAGGTAACTGACTGTGATATCAGCATTGCTCTTCTTTTATTTGTTTGTAGTTTTGTGTCAGTTGTGTTGTGGGCACGTTGAGGAAAAGCCTGTGAATTCTCAATAATAGATGATGACACAAGGAGCCTGTTTGTTCAGCTAATAATTTTCAGTACAAACACCGGGATTTTTTATCTAGGCATTCAATGTGTTGTTATGTTTTCAGGTGATGCTTCTGGTGATGCTCAGGAAGGTAACATGACTTTGATAACCTCGTATAAATTAGCACTTTGCAATAAAGCATAGTTACATGTGGCTCAGTAAATCTTCACTTAACCAAGGGCAGTGTTCTGCATTGCTACTTTTATGACTAAAAGTAAGTCTGTTGTAGGAAATGTGGCTAGCTCTTTGTTATTTATATCATTAATAATAGGAATTATGTATAAAAAGTTGTTGAATGATCTGAATTACAGCTGAGAATGCTTTTAGTTAAGAAAGTACGTTCTTGGTATTAACTACACTGCAAAGATTTATGCTTTAAGAGGATATTTTAAAAGACTGATGATCAAACGCTATCTTAGTATGAAACTGAACTTTCTGTGTGCCAACAAAAATCTGCAGAATATACAGCATGTACAAATAAACAGCAGGGCTGGAGAGCCCACACCCTTCAGATTATTCAGATGACTCACTTTCTTTAAGCACTAAATGCATGCTCTTGTGCTGTGTATTGAAGCGATAGCAATAAACACTATTTACTTTTGCATCAACTAAGCTTTACTGTTTTGAAATAAAGCTATTTTTGCTTATAGAGGTTTTAATTTTGGTAATCTGTTAAGTGCAGCCAGATGAATACAGACACTGTCTGCTTTGTAGTAAAGCTAAATTAATACCCAGAGGATTAACCTTCAGCACAGAATGTACTGATTATTATTTTAGAAATTACTATTAAATGCTTTTTAAAACATGTTTCCACCAAATAGGATGCCTGTTTGTGGGGAGAGGAGGAAAAACCTTCTGATTCTACATGAATGAAATACTGATTTGAGCTCACTATTTTTTTACATCTGTCACACCTGCTTTAACCATTTCAGCGAAGTCCTGGGTTGGTGGAGTTTTTTGCTTGTTTGCTGTTTTTATCTTCATTTTCTGAAGGGACTTAGTTGCTGTCCTATAGCTATTATATTCTGTTCCATTAGTGCCACATTAACAAAACCAACAAAGTGCCATTCTGAAGAGCATCTCCAGCCTTAGTTCACTTAATTCCTCTTTGTGAATTGTTATATGTATTATCTTCTTCTGTGGTTATGAGCCCACTGATGGCAATGAGTTGCCATTGGTTACGCTGTAGGTCATGCATGGATTTGAGTGGTTTTCCTTGTAAACATATGACATATTACTTGAAGATGGTTAATAAATCACCAAGAACTCATTGTTTGTAAAAATTACTTGAGCACATCACAAAAAACTTCATGAACTGTGCTGCAGACAGTTCCAGAAAGGTATTTCTGATCCAAAATTGAGGAAAATATGGCTTAAAATGTATACAAAGCATGATTTTAGTGACAGTTGAGTAACTGAACTTAAGAGGAAAACAATCTAATCACCTCCAGACTTACACACAAAATATCAAATCAAATGCCTTTAATTGTACTGCTTACCACGTATAGCAAAATTAGTTGCGTTTCATTCTATTTACTTTATAAAGGGCATATTTGTAGAGTTTTCATTTATTTCTGAAAAAGATAAAGATGACCTTATTTCCATCAAGGACTACTTTCCCTGATGGCCTGTATGCAGATTTGAAACGCCTGTCTGAAGTGATGTTACGTACAACCTGACTCATAAAATATTTCACTTCCTAGTAAACACGTGATAAACTCAGGAAGCAATTAAATGTATTTCCATATGGAAGTTATTCAAAATACTTTGTCTGTTGAACTGAACCATACCTCAGAAGTCTAAGAAAAGCAATCTGCTGGTTATAAAGCTGTCATACAAATGCATATTTGCCTTAGGTTTGCAGTCTCAAGTAAGTCTGATGTAACTTCATGCTCTTACTTTGGCTTAATGCTGTTCCTATCATAAGAAAAAAATCTGGTTTTATTTTAAACCTATTGTGGACTTTGATAATCTGGTGTCTCTATCTAGATAATTTGTACTTTATTTAGACTCATTGTGTATCTTTGATAATCTTGACTGCTGGTGGCCCTGCTCTTTGCTCTCTCTCTGCCTGCACAAAGTGACAACACATGCACTGACTAGAGAAGTTTGTACTAACTCTTAGTGTGGAAGTAATTGAAAAATGTATTTCCAAAGCCATATATATATATACAGAAGACTGCACAGTTTTGAAGCAGAGTAGAACATTCTGTACTTTATTGGCTCAATTCCAGAGCACCTTATGAAATGCAGGCAAATGATGAGAACTAAAAATTGAAAGTAAATTGCCTATCGAGGCTCACAGTGGTCTCACATGCATAAAGTGGTGGGGGTTTTTTTGCTAAAGTGCAGAACTAATGATAGAATTATTTGGATTGGAGAGGACTTTAAAGATCATCTAGTTCCAAACCCAAGCCATAAGCACAGATAACTTCCAGTAGAACTTAAGCAGCTATCATCTTTCTTTTCTCGTTTTCCTCCTGACAACAATTTTGAAAAATTTGGGGGGGGAGGAAGAATCAACATATTTTACTACATGGTCAGAATTACTTTTCTTTCAGTGGGAGGATAAGTACCATGTAATAGTACCTAAACATTTGAGAAAAAAAATTGTCTTGGATTTACTGTGCAGTAAATATCCTATGCAACACATGCAAGTTGTTTCATAGAATCGTAGAGGTTGGAAGGGACCTTTGAAGATCCTCTAGTCCAAACCCCCTGCAGAGCACGTTCCTATAGAGCAGACCACACAAGAATGTGTCCAGGCAGGTTTGAATTGTTCAGAGGAGACTGCACAACATCTCTGGACAGCCTGTTTTATTGCTCTGTTACTCTCACTATGAAAAAGCTTTTCCTTATGCTCAAATTAATCAATACTAATGTTTATAAATATATGAAGGGTGGGGGTCAGGAGGATGGAGCCAGGCACTTCTCAGTGTCATCTAATAATAGGACAAGGGGCAGTGGGTGTGAGCTGGAACACAGGAGGTTCCATATAAGTATCAGAAGGAACTTCTTCCCAGTGAGGGTGACAGAGCACTGGAAGGGGATGCCCAGGGTGGTTGTTTAGTCTCTTCTCTGGAGATGTTTAAATCCTGCCTGAACATGTTCTTGTGCAGCTTGATCTAGGTGATCCTGCTGCGTCAGGGGGATTGGACTAGATGATCTTTTGAGGTCCCTTCCAATCCCTAATATTCTATGATTCTGTGACTCTGAAATTAAATCTCCCATTTTCTAGTTTAAATCCATTATCCCTTGTTCTACTGCTGAGCACCACTGAGAAGAGCTTGGCCCCATCATCCTGATAATCACCCTTTAGATACTTATAAGCATTTAGATACTTATGAGCATATATGAGATCAGTCTCCTCATCTCCAGAATAAACAGCCCCAGAAGTCAGCCGCTCCTCACAAGGACATTGCTTCAACCCTCTGATCATCTTAGTGGCTTGGCACCAGACTCCTTCCAGTAGCTTCCTGTCCTCTTGAACTGAGGAGCACAGAAGTGGACACAGTGTTCCATGTGTGGCCTCACCAGGGCAGAGTAGAGGAGGAGGATATCCCTGCCCATCCTCTTAATGCGCCCCAGGAGACCATTAGTTTTCTTGCCTACAAGACCTGTGGTCCATCAGCACCTATAGGTCCTTTTCTCCAGAGCTGCTCTCAAGCCAGTCCTCAGCCTGTTCTGATATATGGGGCTGTTCTTCCCCAGATGTAGCACTCTGCACTTGTTGAACTTCACGAAGTTTCTGCCCAGGTCAGTCTAAACGATAGTACGGCCCTCCAGTGAGTCACCTACTCCTCCAGTTCTTGTATCCTCTGCAAACTTGCTAAGAGTGAACACCTTAGGGCTAAATTAATGTATACAATATGTACCTTCCTTTGTTATATACAGTGAGAATTGCTATTTATAATGTATTAGCTTTATAGTCAAATGACTTCTACTCAGTTTTTCAAAATGGGTCTCGTTTATGTTGGTGAAAATTGTTCAAATGCAAATAGAGACACTTATTACTCCCCCTCACTCATCAGCCAACTGGAAATGGCTATAACTCGGTGCATTCCGTACTGTTTACATAGAAATTCTCTGCAGTAGTCCAGATTTCTTGGTAATAGCTGTCATAAGATGATGTGTTGACGTTCACTCAGAAAAACAGAACACAGAAGCAGAAGATTTGCCAGGGTGGTGATGGAGAGGCAGAGAACTGATCTTCTGCCTTCAGTACTCTAGGTATAATTTGCTTTTCTTCATTGTGTTTAGAGTGATCTTGCTTTGTGAGTATCCCTTTTTACATGACTTGATTTCTGCTTAGCTTATACCCTCCTCAGTCTGTGTTTATGAAAAAAACAGTAACCTGCATTAAAAAGAGAAGAAAAGGTAATTGTAAGAAATGTGATCACAGAGGATGGTGATTTTTAAACTAGATGAAAAGAAAGATATAATATAATGGGGGAGTAAAACCAATAAGATTTGTATCTTATTGTAGCCTGACTTTGCTTTATAGTTGCACTTGTGCACACAAAATCACTAAAAATCAATAGTACTCCAAAAGGAACTAGGTGAGAAAACAATGACACATAATGTCAGTTCAATCTACTCTATCACACTTTATTTCTGGGTGTTACCTGGAAACTGTGCGAAGGTTGAAGACTGCAGTGGGCAAGCCCAGGAAATTGAGCACAAAGGATTTTATAAGAAAATCCCAACAATTTATCGTATAATTAATGACTATCATAATGCCTAGTAGGAAGGGATCCTATAAATATCCTGGATAAAAATAGCATGTTAGAAATATTCTTTACGCATTTCCTCTCTCTGTAATTAGGAAATTAAATCTCTCTGTGTATACAGACAGCTACTGCTGGCTAGCTGTTATGGTGCATCCAAATAACATGGCACCTTACGGTATAAATTAATAGAAGAGTTTGTCATATAGCAAAAATAGAAGAGATTTAAAAAAATAAGCTGTATATGGTGCTTAAATGTGGAACATGTAGAGTATGTGGAATGCTATCTTGAAACGCTGGCTAATGATCAAGACCAGAACTAGAGAAGTTAAAGCTGGCATTATACCAAAGGAAAAAAAAACCCAAAACATAGTTTCCCCACTTGAAAGACTTTTGATTGCATTTTTTGTGACGTTTAATTGAGACCACGCCGTACTGAAAGGATTTGTGGCACCTATTGAGGAGTTACATAGTTTTACAAAATGAAAATGGATTATAACCTACACATTTGGCTTTCAGCTGAAAGCTGTTGAGAGCTTTTAAAGCGATTATAAAAGTTTTCTGGAATAATCATGCCACTTGAAGCGAGTAATTAGGGCACCTAACAACAATGGATGAGGTAATTTTTTCTACCCCTGCCAGTTATGACCAGAACATAAAAACTTGGTGCAAAGAATGAAAACGAAAGTACTTCAGTGCTGCAGTCACAGAAATGACTGGAGTAAATACACTTGATGTTGCTCTGAGGTGAGTGTTCAGGTATGGCAACCACCCTCTGGGATTGCAAGGAAAATTGCTATCCTTTGTTAAATTTGCCCACTGTCAGCTCCTTAGTATCTTCAGGACTGCCATACTCCAGTGCAAAGCAAAGGGAGAAGCTGATGCCAGAGCTGCATGTTCTTGCAGTCTTATAGCAGTAAACGTGGTCTTTTTAGTGCTGATTCCTCTCCTGGACCTGAGAACCCCGTAGCGCAGAGAGCTGCTGAGTTGTGCAGGACACACATGCACTTTCCCAGAAGCTAGAATTTTCAGTGTTTTGTGGGTGTTTCCATCCAGGTGTTTCCAAATTATTCATCAGGTGTATCTGTATTTGTATGATTTTCAGAAAATCAGCTAGATGTCTTCTCTTCAAAAACTGTTGTATTTTTAGGAGACAAAAGATCTGTTCTACAGTAATTATCCTTTAAAACATTAAAATAGGAAAAATTTCTATTTTAATTATAAATGCATACATAAAATCTAATTTCTTACAAATCCACAGTGGAGTTGGTTTTGCTTGCTTTTTTTATGTTCTAAGGAAAACAAAATAATTTACAGAGATAATTCCAAGTCAAAATTAAAATTCACAACTGTATGGGGGATCTAAAGAGACAGAAACAGATTCTTTCTCATCAAAAGATATCTTAAATGTGTGCTGTGGCATAATGACTACATTCAGAGAAAGCGATCCAGATACTAATCTCTGCTTTTGCTGTTTTTCTGTGTGAGTTGGGAGAAGAGGAGAATATTCCAGTACAGCTTCCTATTCTTCTGACAATCTTTGTATTGCGCACACCGTATCAGCATCTCCGTAGTCAGTCTATTATAGTCCCTCCAGCAAAAGTAAATTGTTGAGTTCTTTGTCCAGTAAACAAAAGCAAACAGGATAAGCTCACCAAAACCTCTTTTGAAGTTTTCAGTAAAAAGAACCCTCACTGCAGTAGGATGCTTTAAACTTTTTCAGGCTACCTGTATTTTTGAAGCTACTGCTACAGAATACAGTACAGCTCTTATGGAACATCTGAAATACCCTGTGTAATGTCCCTAGCCTTTCCAACAGACTGTACGTGCTTTTAAAAGCTAATGTCAGGGGCTAGGCTGTAGAACACCTATTATCATCTTACTTTGTCCATTGAGTTATTAATCTTAATAACAAATACTTTATTGGAAAGTAAACTGTACCTCATGCTTCTCTCCATAATGTGACTCCATTCACTGCCAAAGTCTTTCATGAGTCACATAAGTGTAACTTAAGAAAGAATTAATTTCAATTCCTGTTGAAATAGAGGGACAGTGAAGGATGTCTCTGATGTCTGAAATAACACATAGAGGTTTGAGAATGCAAAGGTGGCAAAACATTACTGGAAGAAGAGCAGAATTTTTACCATTACCTTTTTACCACAAATCAATGTACCATGTTCATGAAGTATCAAGCTGAAACTAAACTGGAGATGGAAGACTGGTGCATAAAGTCTGAAAGCTGAAAACAAAATGTACTGCCTGGCTAGCACAAGTAATTGTACAGCCCCTACTAAAACTTGATTATATTCTTTTAAAGCTGAATAAAGTAATTTTACATTCTGCTTATTTATTAGCTGTTTGCATCAGTACAGTGGTGAGTAGTTCAGTAGTTTGAAGGAGAATAGTGTAGGTAAATCAATAATTCATGGTTCTGAATGATAGAACTAATATAACAACCTCCTGAAATGTCAGCATGCCGTGTGAAGCCTGTTAGATAAAGGTTCTATTTTTCTTAGAGAAGTTAAATAATTACCCAAAACAACAGACTACAAATCTAAACATTTAGAAACAAACATTCTTAAAAAGCTTATTTGTTGGTACATCTCAGAAAAACTCATGTTTTCAATGCAGTAAATGTTTATCTTTACTCCAGTGAGGGGGTGAGCTGTGAGTAGTGATGGCTCCTCTTTATTTTGCCACATGGAAACCAAGGATATCTGCTTATTGTGGATTCCCCATTTCCACTTGCATTAACAAGAGCTCATTAGAATCGGTTTTGGTCTCGTACTTTCTGCTTTCATGTGCTCAGGCTTGACAAAACAAAGCTAGTGCTAGCTAGAGCTTTAAAGATCACATTTCATTTTGAAAGCATTATAAACCAGAATATTCATACATATAACATATGTAGTTTTGTTATAGCTACAGGGGCTACATATCAGGATTTAGAGTTTTGCAGGTGAAGATGGAAATAAGCAAAGTGGACAAAAGTTATCATGTAGCAGTGGAAGAAATGCCAAATAGGCTTGTAATTAAGACTTTCTCATCATGGTCTGCCTGCATTCTTTTGATTATCAGTCAAGAGATAAGGACAAATATCTTAATGAAAAAATAAGTATCTACTTTTGCTGTACTCTTTAAAGTGTTGAGATATATGTGGATTGCTTTGATTCTCATGCTGGATTAGCATTTGTATTAAGCAAACAACATTTTTGGTGCCTTTGCTTTGTTGTTCCTGCTACACATTTGTTGCAATAGTTCAAAATGGAGCCAATACCAATTTAAGCTAAGAAAAATGCAAATCACACTAAGTGCTTAAATTTCTCACAAGTATGTTTCAGTTGCAAAAAGACCTTAATGTGCAACAGCTTCATATTCAAAAAGGTCAGATTCCCTGGCATGTTCTGGTTAATGAATCCATATTTGAGGTTTATGATTCCTTTGAGTCACCCAAGCAGTGCTCTGCAGCTAAAGCACCTCAGTATCCTTTCCCTTCTGCATGAGAATTGCTGCTTACTGCATTCTTTGAGTACTTGCATTCAATCATGAGCCTCTTCTTCTGTGTAGCCTATGCATCCAATTTGGATCACAGCTGCTTTTAGCATTTTGAATACCTTCAAACTCAGCCCAGAAATGTTGTTATCTGAATGTAGTTTCTAATTTTCCTGAGCAAATTTAATTTTAAAAAATCACTATTTTTATAGCTTTTCAGCCTAGAATCTGTTGCCTTGGATTATTTGGGTAATGGCCTTATCTTGTCTCTTAAATGCTGTGGTAACCAATATGCAACATCTGGATCAAAATGGCATGGAATTCTTCAAACAAACAGCAAAATACAGTGTCAGGAGAACTTCTTAATAGATGTTTAAGCAGTAAGAACACAAAAATTATGTAGGCAGAATAAAATGCTTGATGCTACTTGAAGCACAGCAACAGTTTTTTTAAATTGCTATCCATTAGCTCCCTGCACAGCCTAAATCATAATTTAATTGATTTCTCATAAAGTACAACAAAATATTACTGTGTGAGCCAAATGTCAGTTTTGTGAATTGGAAAACTCCAAGTAAATGAAAAAGAAACAACCTCCAAGTGAAAGAAATATGCAGCAAATTTAAAATGCAGGGGTTTGGCTAACTGCAGAAAAATTTATCACAGAATCCCTTGGTTAGAAGAGACTTCTAAGATGGTTGAGTCCAGCCTTCAAGCCAAATCACTATAAATTACGTTGCTAAGCAGCACGTGTACATGCTCTTTAAACACTCCCAGGAATGGTGACTACACCACTATCTTGGGCAGCCTATTCCAATGTTTACAACCCTTTTCAGTTAATACATCCAAGCTGAACCTTCTCTGGCACACATTGCAGCCATCTCCCCTTGTCTTATCACTTGCTACGAGGGAGAAGAGAGCGATCTTCTCCTCAGTCCCACTTACTTTCTGATAGTTTTGGAGAGCAATAAGACCTCCACTCAACATTCTTTTCTCCAGGCTGAACAAACCCACGTGTAAAAGTCTACCTGGGTGTGTTTGGAGAAAACAGATTCTTGAAAATACACTGTGGCAGAGGCTATAGTACACTTAGATTTTACGTATGTTCCTTGTTAAGTTTTTCAAAGCATTTGTCAAAGTGACCTCAAATCATAAGTATCTTAACAGATATAGCTGTTTCAGATTGAAATCAACATTTAGTTCTACTACAAGAGTTCTGAGTTATTTCTAGACTAATGAATATAAAGACCAAGGTGCATTGCCACTAACATCTCTGACATCTTTCCTCCAGTACAGGGTGGAGTATCACCTGTCAGCCCTAGGACTGGGAGTTCTATTGTAGACAACTAATTGTTACAATCCAAAATCATCCCAGTACAAGTGCATGAGAACCAGTAGATGAGTAGCATAAGAATGTCACTCAGTTTGATGCTGTGGACTTGACCACAGACTAGAAAGCCCACTCTTGTATATTACACAGAAAATAAATACACAGTGTAATCTGAAGATTTCCAGGACTGTGCTAAACTCAGCCCTGAACATCACCAACAGTGTACTCTAGAGTAAATTCATCATCTCTGTTGTGTTCAAAGGCTGTTCTCCTTGCTGAACAGTTTGTGCAGAGTCAGACCCACTTTCAGAAACCCATGAAGAGCCGACTAGTGAGTTCTCCTACTTAATATTGACAGTAATTCTGTTGTTTGACGTGACTAAAAATGGAGATTACCTTAACATTTTGAGCACTTTAACACATTTTAAAGTTTAATTATGTAATATATAATGTTCTGTCATCTAGACATCTCTGAACTATTTATCTCACCTAATTGTAGACATCAGGAGTTTGGAAATCTGAGTTCATCTAGGAAGAAATTGAGTGAGAGTAGCACTTACTTAGGGAGAGTTCTGGCTAATTTAGACTTGGAAATAAGTTGAAATGTTTCACTAGAGGCATATAAACTAAAGAAATATAAATCCCAGAGAAGGTATCAAGCATTTTGATTGATCAAAGTACTTTACCTCTACTGCACTAGTTATAAATATTCTTTCTCTGACAGAAAAAAAAGGGAGAAACCATAAGGGAACAGCTTATTAATATGAAGGGTATTTTAGATTGGTTTTTTTTTCTTTACTATAGAACTCCTCTATTTATTCAAGAATGTTTACTACTGATCTGACCAGTAATAAATCTGAAATTAATATTGTGTTTAACTGGCAATACCCAGAAGACAGAAAATCTCGTATTTTTCAAAATTTTCCTTAATGTGTTTAGAATTTTATCTGGCACAAAATTTTTCTTATTTCTGATAAGAAAATTTCAGTATTGCATTTGGTTTCCTTTGTCATCAAACTAGGCTAAGTGCATAGCTAAGTCAAATACTTTTCTTTCTAATAGATGAGAGAAGATAATTCTTAGAAATTTAGTGTTTAGATTGTGATTTATTTTTAATTATAATATTGCATTTCCCATGGTTTGAGGCACACAGTCTTGGGCTTCCCCGTGATCTTTGAATTGATCTATTTTACATGTATTTGTACTCAGTGTTATTAAGGTTTTTCAGTCTTGGTTTTGGCAAAACATGATTAAACAGATGTTAAGGAAGAAGAATGAGCCAGACCCCAGTCTGACACTTCAAAGTTAAACAATTGATGAGTGCTCCTCTGGTGTAATTAATTATGATTTTTTTTAAAAAAAAATACACAGAATATCTTCTAATTCATAAGCAGAAACTATAATTAACACTAGTATTTCCTTGGGAAAATAACACAGCCACACATTAGCGATCTTGTTTTTGCTGATCACTGGCCTTATACACATATGGCTTTTGCTCCAGAGGACCCAAGCTTCTAAAATGAAAACTTCACCTCAAGGCAACTTCCAGCTTAATGTTTTTGTTTCAGTAGATTTTCCCAACAGTAGTTGTGACACAAAATGCTTTGCAGTGTAGAGAATTAAGGCATAAATTGTTTTAGAACTCTCTTAAATGGAATTCTTCTGTGATTCACAAATAAGAATAGTCAATATGGTTCTAATATTGAGCAGTATCTGTTATTAGTCATTGCTAAGCCTCTCTCCATCATCTTTGCTAAGTCATGGGGATCAGGAGAGGTGCCTGGGGACTGGAGGATAGCAGATGTCACTCCAATCTTCAAAAAGGGTGAGAAGGAGGACCCAAGAACTACAGACCAGTCAGACTCACCTCCATCCCAGGAAAGGTGATGGATCAATTTGTTCTAGAGTCTGTCTCCAGGCACATCAAGGACAGAAGGGTCATTAGGGACCATCAGCATGGCTTCACCAAAGGGAAGTTACACTTGACCCACCTAATAGTCTTTTATGAGGGCCTAAGCAGGTGGATAGATGATGGTAAAGAAGTGGATGTGGTCTATCTTGTCTTCAGTAAAGCGTTTGACACAGTCTCCCACAGCATCCTTGCAGCCTAACTGAGGCAGTGTGGTCTGGACTATAGGGTAGTGAGGTAGATCATGAACTGGCTGCAGGATAGAAGTCAGAGAGCAGTGGTCAATGGCACAGAGTCTAGTTGGAGGCCTGTACTTAGTGGAGTCCCCCAAGGGTCGGTGCTGGGACCAGTCCTGTTCAATCTAGTCATTGATGACTTGAAGGATTAGAGTGCACTGTGCAGCAGGTTTGCTGATGACACAATATGCACCAGTGCCACAAACCATAGCGCAGTGCCGACAGGAATCCTGAGGAATTTAAGACAGATGTAGATATAAATGCTTTTATGTTTGAGGTTTGATTTTTTTTTTTCCATTTTTAGTTTTATTTATTTCTAGCACAGATAAGCTACAGACTATTGAAGTTTGTTTCTCTGTTTGTCGTGGAATACAAAATTGGAGAATCATTTTGCATACACTAACACATTCTCTTTATAAACATATGCTATGTGTAATTAAAAGACTAATGATATTTCAAGCAAAACCAATGGAAATATGAACCAGAATCCATTTCTCAATAATTTTTGAAGACTTTGTAAAGTTTCTGACAATATGAGATGATTTAAAACAATTTCTTCTGAAACTATAGCTGCCTAAAGTTATTCATTCCCTGAACTGAGATAATATAGGAATCTTTTATTCTTTGACCAAACCAATATTAGGTAAAATACTGATAGTAAGAATTTTATCGATGGCACTGGTGATAGCATTTAGTAGAAGCATGAATTAAATACAATAAAGCAGCATATAGGGTGTGATTTTTTGTTTTGTTGTTTTTACAGAGCAGTATTTTATAGAGTAACAGTAGAGACCCACTTTCATAATATGAAAACAGTGTTGGCTGACAAAGATAAGAAGACTTTTAAATTGCTAGCATTCAATTATCTCAGCGTGTTCTAAATGAGTCAAAAAAGGGTTTATGACCTAGGAACTTTAAATAATGGTGTGATTTTTGTACCTCATTGTTTTAATAAATCTTAATGTAGAAAAGGACTTGGGGTCATGACTCTGTATGTTTTTTACAAAAGTCAAATCTACTTCTTACTATTACAAAGTTTATATATCATAGTATGAAAATTATCTTCTTCTTCTTCATATGGCTTTCTCTATAAAATCTTCAATAAGAGAGCTTTTAAATTCTAAATTTGGCCTTGTGAGATACAAGATGTGATTTCCTCTCAATATGTTGAGTGGATATGGTTTAACATCTGCCAAATTTGTACTGAAAAAAGCCACCCTGTGTCTCCATACAGTGAAATCTGCCAGCTTTAATGATCAAGGTGAAGGGTACAAGATGCGCTGCAGTCTAGACAGGAGAACTCTACCTTAAGTTTAAAGTATCTGTGACAAAAACGTTGTGTGTGTGCCTCTGATGCAGACAGGTTTGTTGTATTATCCACACTAATCACCCCTGGGAACTGGCCCTAAGTGGAATCACAGAGATCAGTGTTTTACCTTTTTTTTTTTTGAGCTATAGTTAGATCTGCAGTATGAAAGTCAATTTAACCAGAGTGAGGCAACACTGGTCTGATCTAGTAGCAGTCTATGGCAGTAACGAAATTCATTTAAGTGCATTAAAAACTCTCTGATGCAGAATCATTTCCCTGTTTAAAATTGAACAGTGTGACCTTTTTTCCTACAGGTATCAGCAGCAATCTTATAGGTGAAAATGGAAAGTAGAGATATTAGGGGGTGTGATAGAGTGTGGGAAGTGAAGGTGAACCTGTGTGCTCAGACACTGCATAATTTCCACTTAGGTGTGCCCTGTGAACAGAGCTCAGCTTTGGCATTACCAAGTTCAGGTGTTTTATGCAAGTACATAGAAACATTCCCACCAATTCAAATATTAGTAATGAAACTTCTACATAATAAGTTCTAATATAATAATTGGTGACTTGGATGATAAACCTGTGAACTATTATACTGTGTATTCTCAAAAATGCAGCATATGCTTGTTATCCATTTGCTAGTTCTCATTGCACGTGCCACAGCCCAACTGTTGATGTTAATACAGCGCTGAGTGAGTATCCAGTGAGTAGTTATCTTTGGAATCACCCTGGGCCAATCTTGTAGGGTGCTATTTTCATATTCTGTGTTAGACCAAGCAGAGACCTGTTCTAAATTTCTTCCAATGGCATGCCCAAGTGATGACAAAGGGAGTCAAGTATCAGTAAGTGACCCTCATGAAGACACCCACACACTGTCTTTCAGAAGCACCACTACCACAGCAGCAAAGAGTGTACATGGTGTCGCTGGAGCTTGTGGTAAATCAGTTTAGGGTGGAAAAGACCAATAAGAACACTGAGTTCAACTGTGCTTTATGGCATCAGAGAGGTACACAGAAATTATCTTGTATTTCACACAGGAACCATCCTCTAGTGAGACAGGACAAAATAGCACTAGAACATCTATTCTGCAATTCAATCAGAATTACTTCCTTTACAATTGCCTCGTACAATACCACAGTTAACTGAACTAGGTAACTGAAAGAAAGGTTCTTTCTTTTGAAGTAGGTGCTTTGGCTGACAGGCACAATCAGAACCACTTCTCTGTGAATCACTGAGTCATGCAAATATGAAGAAACAAAGGCAGGACATTTTTTTGAAGGGTTATTTCTGCCTCTAAAAGCAGCACACAGTCGTTATTTATCTAGAACTCTGACGGAATGGGGAAAAATATTTACCAGAATAGAACTAGATCCATGCCAGATATTTGTCTAAACTCAAATATTCCACCACTTACCTTCAATTTTTATAATAATATCATACTTAATAACCTGCTCAATAAGTAATTTTACTAATAACATAATGTAGGCTTCATCCTAACAAATGGAGACATCTATACTGCTGGTGTCCAACACAGGAATGAAATCTGTTCATGCACTCTGAGTCTAGTGAGTGACTGTTATTTTAGCTCTTGTTCAAGGAGACAATAGAATAGATTTCTTCCTTGTATCTGGTTTGAATCTATCCTCTTGCAGTTTAAAACCATTATCATATGCCTTCTACATTTTTAAGAGATAATTTATTTGGGATACTTTGCAAAGTTGTCTTACTTCTGGAAGATTAGTAGGCAGAAAACAGCTTGTTGAATGAAAAGAAATACACTTTTGAGGAAAAGGTTGTATTTTTCACCAAAGAAAATGTGATTTTGTTTAATTTGTCTGTTTTAGTGCAGCATATCTATTACATGAGGGAACTAATTTGATAGTGGTCTTTTTAAAACCTGAAAAAGAATGTCTTTCATTTAGAAAAAAATACTCCTAGCAGAACAATTTTTTCCGAAGTGAAGTGGAATCCTGTAAGTTATAAAGTAATAAAGAACAATCCCTCATTTCCTGTCTCAGTGCCCATTTTAATCTGTCTGTAAAACACATTTAGATGTTCTTTTATATTATTTTTTTTTTAATTAGTATTACACTGCTTAAAATTGAACTGTCACAAACCGGTAAAACTTTTCCAATTAAAATTATATAGGTTTTGTTATTCGGGTTGGGTTTTTTAAAGTTTTAGAACAGTATAAAATTCTCCATCAACCTGACTTTGAGGAAAGGTTCCAGCCTTGCCAGTACACAAAAATACTCAATCAGAGGAGTGTTCCCCTAATCTTGGTTAAAATTCAAAATTGTTGGAAGCTGCAAGGGTACTTTATTCAAACGTCTTCAAACACAGGCTCAGTCTCTCCTGCTCTTGTTTTTATTTGTTCTAATTAATTTTTTTCTGAACTACTGGGAAAACTCCAGTAATTAAAAATCTATTACAAACAAAAAGCCAGAAGCTGTGCTTGGCATTTTTTCCAGACTCATGATTTTACTATGTATTAACTACCAGTCTTGCAAAAATATTGAAATGAAGGGAATTTGTTAAAGAAACAGTCAACGATAACCCTTTAAACTCGATTTGTCTTTATCCTGATTGCTTTGGACTTCAGAAAAGAAAAGCCTTTGGAGATGGAAGAGTCAGAGAAATTTGTATTTCAAAAAAACCCAAAACCAACATATGTTTTCATTCAATTTGATGGTCCAAATATAGAAGATTTTCTGATCTCTGTTGATGCACTGACTGAGTCTAGTATCCTACGATTTTTAAGGAAACTTTTGCTTTACCTACTTTTAAAAAAACTTTGACTATTCCCATAAACACAAATGCTTTATAGGCACTATTTGTTGAGGCTGTGCAGGATTCTTCTTGAAACACAGTGGCTGAAGAATGCTTATCCCTAGCTGAGCTTGATAAATTTAAGGACATGAGAGAGATAGAGAGAACCCAGCCATGCTTAGGCAAAGGGACATTTGAACACAACAGTTGTATGTTACATTTGTAAATCTTTTATTGTGCTCGTTTGGTGAGTCACAGAAATAATAAATTGTTGTGCTCTTGTGGCCAAGAGAGCCAACAGCATCCTGGGGTGCATCAGAAGGGAGGTGGTTAGCAGAACAAGAGTGGTTCTTCCCCCCCTCTACTCTGCTCTGGTGAGACCNTGATTCTATGTGAAATACTGGTAAGATGTTTTCCTTTCCAGAACCTGTGATTGCTACTACCTATATTGATTCAATAAAGCAATGAAATGAAGGGAGATAATTAAGTTGCTACTTAATTTATAAAGAACCTCTTATGTTTTGAAGTCAACTCAGAAAATAAAGATTAGATCAGATTTAGATGGAAAAAAACCCCAAATCCAGCTACTGAATAGAAAATAATAGGAAGCTTTGTTTAGGAAGTACCTAAATAAATTATTCTGTGTATTCTATATATTGCCTTCAGTA
The DNA here is from genome assembly GCA_013400115.1 of Rhinopomastus cyanomelas. Classification (NCBI taxonomy): domain Eukaryota; kingdom Metazoa; phylum Chordata; class Aves; order Bucerotiformes; family Rhinopomastidae; genus Rhinopomastus; species Rhinopomastus cyanomelas. The sequence continues at coordinate 356,490 of VXBP01009771.1, forward strand.
AGAGAAACTCAGTTGTTTGTACTGCCACATGCCAGAAAGACAAAAGCACTTCAGGGTTCATGAAAACCAGGAAGGAGTCAGTTATGATTATTAAGACAAACAGAAGTGAAAAGAAGTTTAAATGCCAATTTAACAGGAAAACCACAAGAATGTCATTGCACTAGAAAAAGGATAAAGGTAAGCATATAAAAATGTGAAGTGCTTTCCTGGGGAGAAGAGATAAAGAGTACACACACTCTTGAGATGGAGATGAGATATGTAACCCAGCTAAATTCTGTATATATGATCAGTTGTTTAAGGACAAGTAAGTTTACTGCAGGGGTAATGAAGTGTCTATATATAAACACATATATTCAGCAAAATTCCTATATGAATGAATTTGAGTCATTTATAGAAGGAAAAATAAAAAAAAATAGGAGCTTAAATGAAATCTGTTTTGACAATTAAACTTAGGATTCTGATTGAAAGGTATAAAGAAAATGTATTTTTTAAGAACTACAAGAAAAAGTATTTAATGAAAAAAATCACCCTGATCTATCAGCAGGACAGAGTTTTGTCAATCGTTACAAAAGTGCTTCTAGACTGTAATTTTACCTGTTGTCTTGTATTTGTGATGCACTGACAGTTCTATGTGTTTGCATTCACTGCAAGGAGGAGGAATTCAGCTGTACTTCTATTATTAATTATTCAACCACATTAATATCTGCCTTTGGTTTAACTAGTTAACAGCTGTTTGAAAAAGCCAGATCTCATTCTTACCAAACTTTAATGACATATAGTTTCAACATTGTGTTTTAATATTTCCTATGACAAGTGTCAGCTTCTTGTTCATTAATAAACATGAGCGTAGGTGTAGAGATTCCAAATCTGCTAACACCTATTTATTCAAAAATGATGGTCTTTTAAAATATCTCCCAAAGTAAAAGCACTTGGAACTGCACTTGAGACAGCTATCAAAATCTATTTATGAAATTAAAGAGTGAAGGAAGCTTTTTAGACTGAGGTGATAGCTTTGTAGGATAAATAGCTCTATAACTACTTGGTAGGAAGTTTGGCCACAGATGGCAATTAGTCTGTGAAATTATGGGAATTTAAAAAGTTGAGATGTCCTGAGTGGTATTAATGAAAGTCTGTTAACTATCCAAGCAAAGAGTAGAAAAGATCAAGGGGAGGATGTGTTTGCAGATGTGGTGCACAGTTGACTTTTAATTGAATATGTGCATCATCTGAAAGGGAAGGAAATAATAATGGCTCCAGCAGTAAATACACTTAAATAACCATGTACTGCCACTGGAGCGGGGCAGAGAAATTCAAAGAAGAGACTATTCATTCCATTTTTTAAATATTAGAAAGGTATGAAAGTTTTCACTGGGTGGTTTTTTTTTTAAATAATAAAATTCATTATTTAAATGTACAAGTGTCAAGGGTCATCAGAGAGACTCCAGAGACAGGGAAGGGAGGAAAATTCGTGACACCTAGCCCAAAATGTCTTTTATGAGCAAAATCTGCAGGGTACAAAGACTTCTTAAAAGCAATGATTCTTTGGTGTGCTGTGGAAATTATAGATTTGTAGGCACTGTTTTTAAAAGACTAGAGATTAGCAGTTCAGCCTTCAAAGGGCTCTCAAATTTGTCACTGTCTAGGGTAGCAAAGAAAGAGACTTTTCTCACTTCCAGCAACTTACTTGCAACTTATTTTACTTTTTGAGTGGGGGAATAAATACTAACCAGTGAAGATGAACCACTGTAGTAGTCTGCAGTGACAGATTTATTTGTTTGTTTGCTGTGTAGCAGATGCTAGCACATTCACTGTTTTGTTTTACTAAGCGAGAATCATCTGTGGAGACAAAGGCAGCCTGTTGTCAGGGTCAAATGAAAAAAAAAACAAAACTGAAGCAGGCAGAGACTGCTACTTCTGTGAAAGGATTTAGAAATTCATACGTTGCTTGGGGGACTTCCCAAGTGCAAGGTCAGGTATGGAAGAAGAAGAAAAATACACAGTGAAGATGCAGTGCAAGCACAGAGACTGATTAAGTAGCCACAGGGTAACCCTGAAGAAAACCCAGGGACAGACATGCACTAACATTTTAGCAAGGAAAGAGTACAGTATCTCCTAGAGATGCTGATGAATATAGTGGGGAGATTTGCTAATTCACCTTTTTTATGGTTGTGTCACCCTGAAAAATTCATTTATTCTCTTCAAGAACTTAGAACTCCAGTTCTGTTGCCACTGTCCTACATTTCAAGCAATTTCACCACTGTCCTTATTCCAACCAAAGTTGGCATTGCAAATCTCCTCGTAGTATTAAAGGGTAAGATTCTAACAAGTATGAAATGGTATATGGAAGGCAACGAAGGTTGTCTTTATTTATATCCCACATGTCTGCAAGGAATTTTACTCTTGCATGCATTCAAATGCTTCAAAATATTAATTATCTGTAATGCATAGACGTAAGGAGAAGATAGCCATCAATGAATCTGAAGCTGACAGATTCAGATTGCGACTCTGTTCATAAATCTTGATTCTACAAGAAGTTATCTTTCTGTTCCAAAACTCTGGTCTAGCTGTGCATGGCAGATTGTCTTACTGATTGAAGATGATCACACAGTTGCAATGGACTACCCCAACAGCTGATCAAAACAGTTTTCTGAACTTTGACCATACAAACAGCCTGGAGTCACACCTCTTAATGTGACCTGCTGATGGCTCTGAGAAGATTGCAGAATGGTATTAGATCCAGAAAATAATTGTTTTGGTTTTTTTTTACTGTCAGAGAGAGATCTTATCTGGTTTTTTCTCTCATCCATTATATAAAAGTAATTTATATATAAAGTCATGGATATTAGAATCAGGTGTAATTTCTTAAAGTCATGCAGACCAATGTGCAGTTTAGATGGCCTCTACACACATCTATGCTTTCCATTAGTGCTAGTACACCTCACCACGCAGAGTGGGTGAGAGCAGTTCAAATATAGCGACGAAGATAGGAATCAATTTATTTCCAGCAAAGGTGAACGGAAAAGATCATTCAGAAATGTCTCATATATGAAGTCTCTTGATGCAGTATTTCTTATAAGGCCCTTATGTAAAGATCTTGACAGGTTTTACATGCCTATCTCATACTGTCTTAATTATGTTTGCTATCTGAGATGGTATCACCATAATTTTTATTTGAAAGTACCAGAAAAGGAGGAGGCATTGATATCACTATTTTTACTTGAGGTAAAATCTCAACTACAAAGTACAAGACCTAATACTTCAGGCTTTGCTTAACCTTAAGGGTAAAATAGTCTCTGGAAGTTCACTACTCCAAGGCTTAGGGACCTGCTTCATTTTTCTCAATCCAAACCTCTGTGTGACAGGCAACAGAAGAGCCTGGAGGACAAAAGGAGGACAAACAAACAGCTGGAAACTTGACTCTCTAGCTAAGTGGTTAGGGCAGCCAGTTAGCAGTTGGCAGACCAAACATTGGTCTCAACATCAGCTCGTGTTTACTCAGTAATCTAATATAGAAATCACAAACAGTCTATGAAAATGATGCTAGACCTCTGGTGACTCAGATTAGATGCAAACTGGAACAGATTCAGGAACACGAGCAGACAAATGGCTCGTACAGGTTTCATGTTTCATCTTCATGTGTTTTGCTGTCTTTTTCAAGACACTCAAGCAGTAGAGAAAACCGCAGACAGAAGACAACACAGGCAGTAAGTGCAGAGTAAAAAGAGTTTGTAGGCTCTGTAGCAAAACAGCAAAGGGAATTGTCACCTTTCCAATCTCATGCAGTGCTAACAAGAAGTACAAAAAGTAATAAGAAGTTGCATTTATCGGTTGCAAACAGAAAAGAAACTTTAAATTTATAGCATTTCATTATGATGTCTCTAGAAACTAGCATCACTACGTGATGCTTCGCTCTGAAAGTACTTCACTATCGTCATCAATATTTCACAGGTAATGTGGAAGTAATCATTTGCTTTGAACAAGACAAAACTTGAGCTTTCTGCTCATTTTGTTTACTGCCTAGGTAGTTAATCTTCCATAGAGCTAAGACACACATAGCTGTCCCAGCTCACTCACATCAGTTTTAAAAGCATTACTGTCAAGACAGATATTTTGGCCTTTGTACTGCAGCCCTGTTAACGATATTCAGGTAACACCTATCAGTGGGGACATGAGGGGATCTGCCTGAACTAGCAAAACATCTGTTTTTCATGCATCTTCCTTCAACTTGAGAAAGCCTTACTTATAAGTAATGCAAGTCACAGTGCTGTTGAAAGGGGACAATAGAGATTTCAGCAGGCTGTGTCATGCTGTGGCTGTAAATTACTGCTAAATTCCTCTTATTTAAACAGCTCATACTTAAAACTGACAGAGTTTGACTATACCATGAAACACAGCTGGCTATTAATGTTGACCAATTTTAGGATTTTTGAGGCTTTTTTTTCCCGAGCCAAGTACTTAGGGGTAAGAAGAATAGATAATGGTGCTTACTAGATAATCTGACATCCATTATGCGAACAAATTTCCCAATGAAAATGTTCATACTAGACCATAGAAAGATATTAAAAATTAGAATATATCATCTCCATTAAGGACCAGCAAAACAAAAGAACTATTTAGTTCCATACAAAACCTATGTCGTCTAGAAAGCCTGGAAAGTGGCATAATGGTGTTCATCTGGCATCACATGTTATTCACATCAGCTAATGGGCCCTGCAAGGACTGATATGGACTGTCCTCTTCATCCACAGCATCATCAAACTGTAACCAAAAGTCATGGTGGACTACTTGTAGCTGCTGAATATCATTGAGTGAAGGATGAGCTATAGACCTACATTAAACCCTTCTACATATAACTGTATTCATTCTACCAGTACTAGTTGGTTCATTGTACCCCTGCACTCTAATGCTCTTCATGTCCCCATTACATTTCCTTTGTTTCTTTATGCTCCTGGACCCTCATCCCAGGTCCCAAGTGCCCTTAGGTTGCCCCAACAACTCAACATAAAAAGTTAGTCCATTAGTACAAGCCATCCACAATCTTATCACAAACAGACCAGTTCCAACCCTTTGACCATCTTTCACAGAATCACAGAACATTAGGGATTGGAAGGGACCTCAAAAGGTCATCCTTAATATGATCTTACATTAATTTAACAGAAGAATGTTTGTTACAGAATCTTCCTGAAGGTGTATTTCCACTATCATTTTATATGAGTAAATATCTATAACTGAGATCGGGGAAATTGTGCTGCTTCAAATGAGCACAACTTTCCACTCTGAGATGAACACAACTAATGCTTTGTGATGCTAAGGAAAGTTTTGTATTGTCAGCAGTGACTCGTATGAAATCCTTACTGCAACACCTGCAAGAGGCAAATGGCTTTTAGCACCTTGCTCTACTCCTTGATCCAGTACAATGTCTATCTCAGTACTTTCTTCCTCCCTCCCACAGGGACAATGCCACTATAATTCTCCTGTGGCCTGTGGAGATCCATGGACTGCTATCTGACATTCCTACCACTACCCATCTCTTCTCTTGTTTTTTCTCCTTCCTTAGCAGCAATTCCAACAGGCAGATCTCTCTCACTTCTAACCTGCAAGTTTTGCTCTTCTCTTTCATGGGCATAGGTTAACTCATCCCCTGGGCCAGATCTAGGCTGCCACTTGGCCAGCTCTACTGTGTAGTTAGGTTGCATGAGTAGAGCTTGGCTGAATGAGCAGAACAAAACGATTAGGTTCAGCACTCCAGGAATTGTAATTTCAGCTTCTGACTTCCACTGCAGCACTAAAGATCCAGCCTAGCTCCCATGATAGTCAAGCTAACATAAATTACAGCTATTATGCAATTCAGGCTAGCATTTTGGGGTGTGTTCAGGAACCAGATGAAGGGCACTCTGGAGCAAAACATTTAACTGAAACTGCAGAGAAAACAGAATTTTATAAAGAACAAATAGACAGTAGACAGAAGTTACAAGCAAACAAGGAGGAATGTTCAGTTAACCACACGGTAATTACACAAAGGTACTGGGGTACTTATTGAACTGTAAAATAATCACAGAGCTCTCAAAATGAATTCCATGTGTCATCATAAAAGGATATATTCCATTTCATATTTTAATATCTTAGCTCAGATTTTTAAATTCAACATCCATCAGAGATATTGAAACAAATGAACACTCTGAATTTAAGCAGTCCTGAGATATTTATACTTGTCTTTTATACTGTGGCATGTATGAATGTTGAGAGTGAATTAAATAAAGAATCAGAGGGGTGCCTCACAGGTTTTGGAGTAGTAATGTCTGAATGGTGTTCAAGGTCAGTAGCTGTAATGGGGTCATCATCCCCATACCCTTTGCAGAACTGGTTTCCTGTTTAGCAACTCTCTTTTATGTCGAGTCTGCTGATCACTAATGTACGAGTAGTACCCAATTTATTTCTTTCATTAAATGTGCCTTTCATAATGGCAATAATAGAGGCCAGACAAGCTCTTTTCAAGGGATTAATTTTTTTCTCTAGCTCAGGTAAATACAATCTTTCTTCAATTTTCTTAATGCTTCACACTGCATAGCCTGGAGATACAAGGTTGTCCTTTGAAAATGTTTTCCTGCTTGTTATGCTACTTAATGTTTTGTCATGCTATTCAGCGGCCAAATAACCACAGTGGAGCTTGCAACAGCCAAGGTCACTATTATTGACTTAAGTAAAGAGCCTTTTTTCCCATTCTGGCTAAAAAGCTTTATTTTACTCCTTCAAGTCTGGTAAGAGAAAACAATACAGAACCAGTAAGGCAGAAGTAATAGATGCCATTAAATGCACAGAAAGGTTTCTGTTCCTCAGGAAATAGCTGTCTCAGGTTCTTCCCAGCGATCCTACTCCACTGGTAACTATTATTTTAAACCTATCCTGTGAAATAGTTTCCAACAACATTAACCTGCCTAATGTGAATATTTGTGGCTCTTCTCTGCCCTTGATTGTTTCTACACAATGCAAAGCACATTCTCAGCAGGAATCCCACGGGCACGTGGTGTATCGCTGAATATTGCACTTGCCCTCCAGCCATTGGTGCCTTATCTAAATATTCACTAGCATTCAGTCAGATGTATTTGCCTCATAGATAGGTTTCTTTATGGGGAAAGAATGATAATCAAATGAAACAGAAAGAGCACAGGTGAAAAATCTATGTTAGCAGTAATGTATTGCACAAAGTAACTATTAATTCAAATAAAACCAAATTTAATAATATTAAACCTGTAATTTTTACCCTCTCAGGGACTGAGTTAATGGAGATTTTCTTTCAGCCAAAACCCATAAATTAATTTTTGGCTGTTACTACTGAGAACTTCTGCTCATGTCAGAGGAGGTAATTCGAGAACATTCACATCACAATTCAATATTTGGACACAATAACTCTTTCCTCATTGTGGAATGCAATTAATCCTGTTTATACATCCATACCCGTTGCATTTCCTACATGTATTGCTGTAGAAACACCTTGATGAAAGGAGTGTGTGTGTGTGTGTGTGGGGAAATTAAGGCCCCAACAGTAGACTTGGTTTGGAGTATCCTGCATCTTGAGATCTGAAAGGTAAAGACAGACATACAGCATAAGTTGCACAAGCATCCTCTGGATGTGGATACCCACATTGTTTACAAGCAGATGCCAAATAAATGCAGAAAATAGTTATCCATTACAAGCTCTGAGCATATAAGTCTAAATCACAATTTTCTAACTGCATTAACCCAGTTTGAAGTATCCCCCACAGTTTTGTTATCATTTCAATTAAATTTTCATTACAAAAAAAACCCCAAAAAACCCTTAGTGTAATTTGAACCCTTTGGGCCAGGAGAGTCGACATCTTCAACCCTGCAACTCAGCACAGAAACCTGACTGCAGCTCTTAAAGATTTCTCCATGAAAGATAAACAGTTGTTACTCAATTCAGAATTAACAATGACATGTCATAAATATTTAAGCAGGCCTTCTTAAAGTTAGGGACCTTAAGAATGTACTTTACAAAACAGCAGATTATTTTCTCATGTCTCTGGGCAATCTTCATTATCACTAATGCAAGTACCCAAATGTTCTGATTCTAAGCTGCTTCCACAAGGCACTGCATTTTGAACATTGAGACCAAGAAGTATTTCAGCCAGAAGTTAAATAAATAAAATCAGATCAGTTTGCGAAACCATCAGATGTTAGCAAAGTAACTTGCCTGGGGCATGTATGTAATAGTCCAATTAAAAGAAGATCATGATGCAATCTACTAAGCTATCAACTCAGTTCTAATGATGGGGAAAATCATGTGTCATATGGTATCTGAGAAAAAGAAGAAACTTCAGACTTGACCTATAAGAAATTAGTGCTTGAATGAGGACCAATGGGGTTAGCAGATTATGTTCCAGATGATGTTGAAGGAAAAAACATTAGTGGTTTGGGGTGTTTTTCCTTGTGTTTTAGTTTGATTGTTATTTGAATCTGACTACCATGCTGCAATGGTCTTTTGCTAACTGAAGGTCTGTAGCTAACCTTGCTAAGCTTGGCGATGATATCCTATAAACTGGTTAAAACAGCCTGTATCCATGGAAATGTAGATTTGGATTCTCTCCTGTGTACCAGTTACCTAAGACAGAAAATTCTGCTGCTCTTTAGGAAGCACTGAGTGTTTAATATTGAAATCTGAAAACCCAGCGTCTTCAAATTCTGGAAAAAAAAAAAGAAGGCTTCAAAAAGGGTATAAGTGGCTACCTGCAGAATGTGATGTAACACTTACATCTTGATCTTTTTTTTTTTTTATATAAGATTCAGGTCATCAACTGTGCTGAGACAGCAGTTGTGATCTTAGTTAACTTAGGTTCTGAAAGCAGGACAAAATTATTAAACCATTACAAAATGATTGATAAACTGGACTGGAACAGGACCCAGAGGATATGAATGAGAGGTGGCCTGCTCTAGACACTGACACCAGCAAGCGTCCTTTTAGTAAGAATTATTCACTGGTAATTGTATACTTGAAAAATATTTTAATGTGGCAAGATAATAATCGCCAGTGTGTTGAGTTAGGGAGGTAAGAGGGCTGTGTTCCCATTAATTACCTCATAGTCCTAAATTGCACGATGGGTAATATAACCTGACATTTTCCCAGTCCTTCTATCTCCCTCATGCATGAGAAGTGCAGTGTCTTGCCTATGGAGCCCTTGTAAAGTTTGTGATATCGTCTACACCGTGATATGACAGTGAGTTTGCCATTTCACTGGCTAGCCCTATGTCTAATACACTTGACAACATCTCTAAGTGGAAGTAGCAATCAAATAGAAACATGAAATCTTGATTGTCTAATTACTAAAATAAATTAAGACTCCTCCAGAACAAGAGCAACGCAATGTTAATTAAATGAAATGTCACACAACATTTACAAACCAAACAGGGCTCTTTTCCCTGCAAAGGGCTTTTGTAGTTATTAAATAAATATAAGAAAGAAAAAAAATAGCTGTGCCCACATATATTGATTCTGTCCTGACAGTGGCCTTGACCTTTGTAAAACAGCTGCAATGGATGGTGCTGACTTTGTGGGTTCCTCATTTCCTCCTTCTCAAAGGAAGGGTCTGGAATGGAAACCACTCTGAAAAACAGAACCAGAAAGTGTCCTTAGCAACTGAGTTAAGGTCATGGCAGGAAAAGCCTGCCTTTTACACACAAGCCTAAGGACCCATTAACTGTAAATTTCAGGCTGCTGCTTGAGAAGGAGGTAACAAAAGATGAGGATTCTCTTACAATGCAAAGAAACTTCATTTTGCACGATACTGACCTCTCACTGAATGGTGGGTGTCAGGAGGATGGAGCCAGGCTCTTCTCAATGTCATCTAGTGATAGGACAAGGGGCAGTGGGTGTGAGCTGGAACATAGGTTCCACATCAATATGAGAAGGAACTTCTTCCCAGTGAGAGAGCACTGGAACAGGCTGCCCAGGGAGATTGTGGAGTCTCCTTCCCTGGAGATGTTTAAGACCCACCTGGATGTGTTCCTGTGTGACTTGGTCTAGGTGATTCTGCTGTGTCAGGGGGATTGGACTAGATGGTCTTTCAAGGTCCCTTCCAATCCCTAATGATTCTATGATCACTGATGAAAAAAAAATAATTCAGTGTTAATTAGCTGTTAACACATTATCGTAAGGCTTTCAAAATGTTTTATTATTCCATATAAATATAAATTTCTATAGGAAGGAAGAAAGTTTCTGTAAAGTTGAAGGAGCAGATAAATGTTGGAACATGTGTTAAATATATGAAAACAGCTACAGTTCTGAAATGTTTTCTTCTGAGATAACATTGAAACAAAATTTTTACTTTTCCTGTAAAGCAAAATTATGAAAATATATTTGGCAAGATGATCAAAACAGTGAGGGAGTTTTTATGAAATGAAAAGCTTTACTACTTCATCTAGTTTTTAATTCTTAAGATATATGTTCAAAACAGTTCCTTTTCAAGTGAACAAAAAAGTCAAAGCACATGGAAAGCAGCTTCTCCAGTATCTTTAAGCACTTTCTCATAGTTCTGTTTGAATAACATTGGTTTTATGCAGCATTTAAGATTAACTAATTCATCATTTCTGTTAACTAAGATTCTCTTCTCTAGTATGAGCTATATGCTACATGTTCATCAAAGACTCCATTTGGTCCATTATCTAGAAAATGAAGAGGCACAAGAGAACACTCGGACTGCTATGAGAATAGGCAGTCTGTTGTGTTTGTGCACTCTTGGGAAAGCTAATAAAGGCACTAAAAACCAGTTCATTTCTGCATAAGTCCTAAAATGCTGCATATTCCAAACCAGTCTGTGGTCTGTGTACAGCACATTATTCATCGAGTCAGAAAATCTTTCAAAAGTGTCAAAGGATCTATCTTGCTATGAGCATTTAGGTGTTGTAGACGGAAGTAAGTGCTTCATCATGTCTGTTATCCCTGCTTAGATAAGTTATCAATTCAAAACTGGATATTCACAGCTTTAGCAGAATTTGGCTAAATCTGCTTAGGGCATGACATATGATTCATCCTGAAAATACATTACAGACTGCTTTATGTAATGACAACTTCTGGGTTTAAAACTTATGCCATGGCCTTCAGGCTTAGTACCAACGTATTTAACTCTCAGTCATTAGCAAAATCTGGTCTATGCAAGAGTGCATGAACAATTTTGTGGGGTGTGATCCCTTAAATCATCGTGATTTGGTAGCACTTTGCACTCCTCCATAAAGTAGAAGTAGTAGATAACACAAGCTTTACTCTTACATCATGAGCAGGTAGTTAGAGGATGGCATTAAAACGCTTTGTATTTGCGAATTTCATTAAACCCTCAATCAAAACTGCTAAGACACAGAAGAAGCTTCTGTTTTCACAGCCATAGCAAAAAGTCAGCAGTTTGCACAAATTTACAACTAATTTTGAAAGGGAACTTTGCCAAGTTGAACTTTGCCAAGCTGAACTTTGCCATACAGGGTGAATACTATATGTAGTCCTATTGGTGTTATGTTACCATAGCTTTGTGTACAGAGTTGAGGTAACCATGAGCCTGGATGTGTTCCTGTGTGACTTGGTCTAGGTGATCCTGCTGTGTCAGGGGATTGGACTAGATGATCTTTTGAGGTTCGTTCCAATCCTTAATGATTCTATGATGCCTATTCTTTCAGGGAGGGTTTTAGGGTTGTTTTTGTTTTTATATTGTTCTAGAAGATAATTTGTTGTTTTGAAAGTATAGAAGGTTTATACCTTGGCCATAAACACCAACATAATTTAATCAATTTTGCACAGCTTTCACAACCACTCACAGCTATTCAATAAATATTTCTTTATGGTGAATTTTAGTATTTCAGATTTCGTAGATACAGAAAGTTTCCACTGAAATATGAAACAGAAATTTAAAATCATCTTTATAATATTTCTATTCAGTTTAAGCTGATTGCACATTTAATAGTTAAATAGTTAATAGTTAAATAGTTTAATGTAGACTTGATAGGAAAAAATTTTTCACAGGAAGCATTGGTGACTTTTTCTGTGGAATAGGCACGGGAATAGGCTTCCCGGAGAGGTGGTTGAGCTGTCATCCCTGGTTGTGTTTAAAGGTTGTTTGGATGAGATGTTGAGGGATATGGTTTAGGGATGAACTTGTAAGGAAGAGTAGATGGTTGGACTCGATGATCCCAGGGGTCTGTGATTCTGTATATAGTGATACGATGTGACACGTTTGAGGTTTGATGCTGACCTCATTAATGTTTATAAACACGTGAAGGGTGAGTGTCAGGAGAACGGACCAGGTCTTCTCCATGTCATCTAGTGATATGACAAGGGGCAATGGGTGTCAGTTGGAACATAGTTTCCACACCAATATGAGATGGAACTTATTCACAGTGAGGGTGACAGAGCACTAGAAGGGGCTGTCCAGGGGACTTGTGGAATCTCCCTTCTTTGGAGACATTAAACACCCGCTTGGATGTGTTCCTGTGTGACTGGATTTAGGTGATCCTGCTGTTGAGGAGGGATTGGACTAGATGATCTTTCAATGTCCCTTCCCATCCCAAATGTTCTGTGATTATATACAATATGTACACATATGTTAGGCTTTTTATGCAACCAATTAATTAAAGTCTTTAATTAATTTACAAGCAGATAAAGCTCTTAAACTGGCAAATGCAGAACTCGTTCTTGAGAAATGTAATTTCTATCGCACTCTGAGGGAAAAAAGAAAATATACTTTTAGTTGAAAGTGATTTTATATTAGCTAATCTTTGGCAACTATTAATGCACATGAAAACCTTGCCACCATGCCTCAAGTTGGAGACTCTTAAAGACAGATGCTGTAGCTGAAACACGTGGACAGTTACCCTGCAAATGAATAAGAATATTTCACCAGAGGAACGTGCTAATCACTTTGTATGTTACTTAATTTATACAAAAAGGACATATTTTTGAACAATGATGCTGAAGATGATTTTTACTAAATCATTTATTTTAATAGCTGTTTAGCAGGAAAGTATATAGATTTACTAATGTTAGCGTTGTTTTTAGCCTCTAGCAACAAGATGATAATATTGAAAGTTAATTTGGGACCCTGGCTCTGTTATTTGCTACTCTAATTACTTGCTTTAGTGAGCAAAGCAGCCCGAGGAATATAAACTGGAATAGCACCATACTGGGAGACTGAAGTGATAGAATCTCTGGGCTATGTGAGCAGAGGTGTTGCCACTTGCAGAAAGACTTTTTATTCCAGGTCTTTTGCTTAAAGTGTATTTTCTCCTCTGAATATTTCTTACACCAAAGCACAGTTTGATTTCATGACATCGGATTCAGTAATTTTATAGGAATTAAGGGTTGGGAGTTTTTTATTCTCTTGGCCTCTCTTCTCACCCAGTGATTGAGATTTGAAGAGGTAATGAGAAAAAAGGAAAATTCCCTTTGAAAATATCACTTGAGATGCTTTAATAACTCCTATGCCTCAGAGTGACTATTGAGTTAAGCTACTGATAGGCAGGGAGAAGAGTTGCACCAATTAAATGGAATCTATTGTTATTCTGCAGTGTTTCATTTCTGTGCAGTGATCTTCTAAAGAAATAGGCAAAGAGAGTCTGGTCAGTATTAATGATGGTTTCTGAGGAAAGAGAGGGATGCCCTTTTACACACTGTGTCACTGCAGTGTAAAAGATCATGCAAAACATTCCATTTTGTTCTAATTCAAAAGAGAAATACATATTGTAATAGATGGGACAGTATATATCCATGGTTTTAGGTGGATGTGTAGTATGATATGAACTAATGTTAATGTGCTGAAGTTTATTTTATGATTTGTTTCTGAAACCTTACTACCAATATACATGCCAAATAAAAAGCAGCCCTCACATGCTCCTCCTATTCCTATGCCTTGCTCAAGTTATAGAATGGAATTTAATTATAGTACCTACTTACTTCAGTAAGAGAAGCTTTGTCAGTTTAATTGATTCTTGGCCAAAGTAATATTGATCAGATAAAAGCAAATCCATTTCTTTCCCAACAATTAAAACACTTAAAGAGGCCCTGTCTCCCTTTTGATGAAAGGACATGAACCCCTGGCAGCTGTCCCTATTGCTGATGTTGATCATTAGCAAAGAAGTTAATGTACATTTATATTAGAACCCATCTCATGTTATTATAATATTCTACTACATTAAGATCTCTAATGTCTAACTATTAAAACCTAGAAAGTAATATACAAAGTCCTCACAAAATTCTGGTGTTAAAAACTGTTTGAAGTAAGTGTTCTTATTTCTGGATCTGAGCCCATACTGAGCGCTTTTATTTCTCTAATGGATGTCACAGTCTGTTAAAGACGTAGAGTCCTTCAGAGTTACTGCTTACTTAGTTAAAAAATTTAAATACTGTCTTTCAGAAATCAGATCTAATTTACTTGGAAATTACTGTTTCAGCAGTTCTTAAGGCAAGACATCTTTTCCCTAAACCTTCCACACAGTGCATCCCAAAGAAACTTGTATGGAAATTTTCTGCCTTAAGATTATCACTTCTGTTTAAGGTCTAGTATGTCTAAGACTTCTGAAAATGTTATGACTTCTAAAATTTCTGAGAACTGACTTTCCCTAGCAGAAAAAGATCAAAAATGAACACAGTGTTATGCCTAAGGTCTGTGTAAGTCTGTATGATGTCTCCAGCAGCAGAAAATGAAAGTTCAGGAGAGCAACGTAAGAAACAGCACATGTAGAGTGGTACTTCCCACCGTGGTATCTTCTCAGTGGTCTCTGACGTGATTCTTCAGGGGCTGCAGGGTTACAAACTGCTTCTCCATGGTTTTCTCCACTCTGCCTCAGCAACTGGAGCAAGTACGTCCCACTCCTTTTTAACCAGGGCTCCTTCTCTCACACTTTCTCACTCCTCTTTCTCACAGCTGCTGTGCCGTGCTCTTTAGCATTTCTTGAATATGTTATTGGGGCAGTACCAGCGATGCTGATGGACTCATTTTTGTTTAGTCCATTGGAGCAGCTGGAACCACCTGTGCCTGACATGGGGGCAGCTCCTGGTATCTCCTCACAGAGGACATCCCTGCAGCCTTGCATAATGAAATATGCACCCGGTGCTGACGGTTTAGAATCATTTACATTGGAAAAGACTTTAAAATCATCAAATCCAATCACTTACCTAACTGTCCCAAGCCCCCTACTAAATTATGTCCCTAATCTCCAGATCTACACAACTTTTAAACACATCCAGAGACCTTGATTCAAACACTTGGGCAGTCTGTTTCAAGTGTAGTGAAGACCTGGCAACTGCTGGCTCAAAGGACTTGACAATCTTAAAGGTTTCTTCCTACCAAAGAGATTCTGTGATTCTATATTAGTGACTCATTTGTATTTCAGCTAGCATTTATGCAAATGAGTTAAGGAGGCCACATAATTAATACATAGTGAGGTTTCCTAAATATTCCTGAAGTCTCCTAATTAGACCTTTGCTTTGTATTTATTTCTCTAGGTGTCATCAGCCTACATTTTTAAAGTCTATGTATGCCTAGGTCTAGTGGAGAGCAATAAAGCCATCCTATTCTGACAGGCACAAAGTAGAGAATGGGGTAAGAAGCATGGTGAGAGACAGACTCATAGTTTTTCCCCACAAATATATCTTCTTATAATTCCCCATGAGCCTACAGCACCTGTCTTCCTTTTACCTTCCACATGTGGGTTGGCAGAGCAGGAATCCACTCAGCAAGATTCATTACTACACACAGTCTTATCACTGCCATTTAACCAAGAGTTTAATAAGGTTAGAATTTGCCTAACACACTCATTGAAATGTGTGGTGCCTTTTATTTTTTAAGCATTCAACAGGAAAAAATCATACAAAACAGTAATTATGTGTGAGTTAGACCTCCCTGTGCTGCTTTGCCTGCAAATCGTGCCTGCTTTCAAACACCACAAAACCATTCTTCTCCATCCCAGGACTCTTGTAATCAGTACTATAGCTTGATTTCAAGGCAAGCCCTTCAAACACAGCAAGCATTTCCTGGTCGTTAACTGTCTGAAGAAAAACCTATTTTTTTTTCTCTTCAGTATCTGCTGGCTTGGCCCTGCCAGAGCTTCTAGTCCCTACATGTACCCAATGGTGCAAAGAAACATATTGCCAAAGTAGTTCTTTCTCTGCCACACCAGCCCAGCAGTGCCATCTCCATGGGAGAAATGTGCTTATCTCCTGTCATCATGCAGATGGGATAATTTTCATGAGGGTGTACACGTGGAATCATGCTGGCATCACTGGAGTAGCAGAACTCTGCAGTTATCCTAAATAGAATTTTTTGGCATAGAGAAGATTGGACCATTAACAACAATGACAATATCAATGGTTATTTATGTCATAGGAGAGCAACCTGTTTTCCTTACTTTCCATGTCAGTGTTCTCCTGAGAGTTAATTTCTTATTTCCTGAGCAGTGTGAGGGGACTGGTGTGTATGCCTGTCTCCTGGGAGCATCTGTCCACCCATCTGCAAGTGCCTGTGACTGACACCACTCTCTGGGAACTCCATGCACACAGCAGCGTGTGGTGATGTGAGAGGAGGTGGCAAGGCTGCATTTCCTTGGTTTTTGTTAGTGTCAGATTAAAGACAAGGATAAAAGGTTACAGCATGTTCTTCTTTTCTTGCCTGTTAAAACTGTATTAACCTTCTTATGGAGGAAATAAAAGCTTAGCTGTGCCACTACGGTCTGACCTGCCCTTTTAAAGCAAGACTGCTGACACCTCCTGAAAAATACCGAAAAGTGCTCTGTCTGCTCAGTTTGCTTTGGATTACAGACACTTTCCTCAAAGGAAGAACTAGTTGAAGATTTCATTTATCCCTGCTCTTTATTTTTCATTTGTTTTTCTGCTGATATCAGTTGGACTTTGGGCTTCTGGTTTGCCTAGCTGTTTAGGATACCTATGCTGCAGCCTCCAGCTGTGCATTACATATCTACCCCATGCTATAAATCTAGACAATGTCTGCCTGTACAGATGTGTCATTTGACACACCCAGGCTACCCAGATATCCATTGCAGACATCTGTGCAGCAGGCAGATATGATGGCAGGGAGTTGGAACTAAAGCCTGCTGGGAGAAGTGTCTGGAAGCCATGTGAGACTCACTTGAGAGCATCAGATGAAAGCTGATGCCCGAAGGTGAGCAGCAGAAATATTCCCAAGGCAACAAACTCAGTGCTCAGAAGATGCTTAAGAACTTGACTGGCCAGTGCTGGCACCTGTTACTGTGTATTCATAACAGATAAATCGAACAAGATTTTGGCAAACTGAAGTGTAAATTTAAGAAGGAATAGTTGAACTGTCAAAACAAGTCAAAACAAATTCCAATATAAACAGACTTGGCTTTATATTGCATTTGATCTGGCCTAACAAATGACACAGTTATTTCTGGTGCATCCTACTACAGACCTTCATAATTCTGTAAAGAGTTATTTTTTAAAACATTTTGTCACAGTAGTTTCAAGAATCCAGAAGATTAGACTTTTAAAATGCAATATTTTTGAAAGATCTCTGTGATTTTCAGTCATTTATTACTGCTCCAAATCTCAAAGTTGTTCCTAAATACCCATTTCAATGTGGCAACTGCAGGCAGCCATTTCTCTCAGTCACTCCTGATTGCCCCTATTTACGTTTTCCCCTGTTCCTGGCACCCTGTCTGGTAGTCATTAGGATGGTTGCAGCTGGTAGTAAGCATTTCTGCCATCAGTGTCCCTAATTCCTGCCATCACCTAGCATCTGCTCAGTAGGATCCTGATCCTTAATGTCTTAATCTCTAACTTCATTTGTCCTTGGGGTAAACCTCTTCTCCAGGAGGGTTATTTTGTCTGCTCTGTTCATAGCAGAAAAGTGGATGCTCTTAGTAACTATGATATGAACTGACAGATGCAGCCAGATCCAACTGTTTTTCTGTGCAGTAGGCAGCAGCCCATTTCTTATTCAAGTGTGTTAATTCACTGTGGTGATCTGTATTATTTCACAGAACATCAGGGATTGGAAGGGACCTCGAGAGATCATCTAGTCTAATCCCAGCAGGATCACCTAGACCAAGCTGCACAGGAACATATCCAGGCAGATTTTAAACGTCTCCAGAGAAGGAGACTCCACAACACCCCTGGGCAGCCCCTTCTAGTGCTCCATCACCCTCACTGTGACAAAGTTCCTTCTGATATTTATATGGAACGTCCTATGTTCCAGCTCACACCCATTGCCCCTTGTCATTTTGATAAATTATAAATTATGTTTGTCTAATGAGCTGCATTCAGGGAAATTGCTATAGAAAAGTCATTTTTTTTAACCTAAAATACTTGTTTCCTCTCTGCAATTTTTTAGGGAAAAACAGATCAGTGATGCCTTGTCTGCACTCTACCTCTGTAGAAATCACTGAGGTTTCATATCTGGTGTAAAATTATACCAGTGCAGCAAGGTGACTGAGTTACACCAGTTCATTCTAACAGAGCACACAGCCTTGGGTTCTGGTTGCAGACTGTCACTGAGCCTTATGTTGCAAAGCACAACAATAAAATAAAATATGCATTTTGGCCATATAAACTTGAAATAGGGAATAGATAATAAAAGACACAAAGACCTGCAGCAGCACTGTGTTTTTTCTGATTTCACAAGCCTTATATAAGAATTGTCACTGAGGCTTGATAAAATAAGGCAGCTTTTTAAAACAAAATTCTGGTAATTTCACAGCTAAACCTTAACAAAAATGATTGAGCAAGCTGTAACGACGTTTGGCTTTGGGGACCAGGTTCAGATGATTACAGTGGTGTGCACAGCTTGAAGTCCCAAATAGGCTACAGTAAAATACTGATCTGAGAAATAGGGTTTTTAAGAAAAGCTTCAGAGAAAATTTGCACACCATTTTGTGAAACCTAAAACTATTTGCTACAGAAATCATTAAGGTCCAATACAATCCTGAGTCTTAGTCTAGCACAAATGGAAATCATAGGTCAAAACTGGCTTGTGCATCTAGAATATAGCTTCCTACCAGGGCAGTTCTGTTATTCTTACATAGGCTTCAAATTTTGACAACATTCTTCTGGAAATTCTGTACCTGCCCTTCCTCAATGAGATAGCAAGGAGAAAACATGCAACAAGATAAAGGGGAAGATACCCCTTATCAATTAGCATAATGGGAAAAACTGTCTAGACCAGGAGGAATATAATTTATTTCCAAAGAAAATAAATTTTGCTGATGGGAATCAAAGACAAATTTACACAACTCTTTCAGCCCCATCTCACCCTGTGTTCCCATTCTGAAAGTTACTCCTTCCTTTCTGTCTCTACTTCTCTGCGCAAGTTGCACGGGCTGATGGAGCAATGGGATTTGCAGTCAGCCCATAGCAATTCCTTCTCTTGCTTGTCCTTGTTGGTTTACTTTAACAAAGATATTTTTCTGATTTTTTTTTAATGGACTAATGACCTTATGGAATTACCTGCAATTTTCTTTATAAAGGGATTTTGAGATTAAGTTTTACAAATATTCTTTTTCATTTCCATCATGGCAATGACCATCTGCGTGGTCATCTGGATGTCGTGACTTTATAGGGCAATCAAAGGGTAAATGAAATATATTGGGAATTTTATTTCTTCCTGGGCAAGATGTTACAGAACAGACTTCATGTTATTTATTCAGCAGTCTTCTTTTGACAGGATTTGCTGTCAGAAGTACTGTCTCACGAGGCTTGTTGTAGAAATGAATGACAGAAATGTAACACCATTATATTCTCCCATTTCTATGACCTACATCATTTCTCCTTTTCCAAGAATTCTGCCTGGTTCAGTAGGGAAGAGTTGATACACCATGTGATACAGCAAATTAAGAATACATCAATTCTAGCAGCTATAAGAGATACAGTTTAGTTATAATGGAAAAGCTACCCTTTCTCTTTCATTCAAATCACATCATCACAGAAAGTTAAGGGTTGGAAGAGATCTGGAAAGATCGTCTAGTCCAACTCCTCTGTAGGTTAGCATAAACCAACCATGTCTAGAATCAAAAAGTGTTTGAAACTACCTTTCCTGCTACCCATCACTCTATCTATTTATGAAGGTTTAATGACCTTTCAGTCAGTTTTCACTTCTGCTTTTCCCTACTGTAGCAAACTATGGCAAATGCTGCCCAAATCACCATCTTGTCATTGGGCATGACTGTCATGTGCATCTGCAGTAACTGTGATTCCTTGTTCAAGTGTTGGTTAAGGAGACCAGACAAAGAAGAGAAATAGGATTTTTGGGTTTTATTTTTCTCTTTTTAATGAACAGGACTGCTTCAAAAATGGAGATACTTGCAAAAGCTGCCACTGTACTCTAGAGCAAAGCTATGAGCTTTATATTACGGAACCCTATACGAAGTCATGAGTTTTCAGTTGCTTGCTAGTGCCTTACAAACAATCTGAATTTTGTTCTGATTTATATCTCTTCTCTAAACACTCAGTAGGGAACAAAAGCATCCTTAAAACTCAGATCTAATGCAAATTTTCTAGAAACTTATATGATATTTTCCTTAGGACAGCTAAACCACAGACTTTGAAGGTTGTCTGCTTACATTAGTGTTACTGTAACTGGCAAAGTGGGTTATTCTAATTTTTAATTTTTCAACATATTTTCAGTGATAACAGTCACCTTATGTCTGCAGACAACAAACAACTTACACATGAAAAATATGCAATGAAATAAGGTACCTGAAAATAGAAACAAAACTAGAATGGACTTGTTAGCTTCCTGCTGTGGTAGGAGGATCTTTTCTTCTTGAGTGGTGAAACTACTGATTCATAATGTTTTGTGTTTCTTTTCTCTTGCTGTTTCTTGTAGAAACAGAAAAGGATCACAGTAAGAAAATCTAACCTTTCATGGTAGTATTCCCATACACTAAAATAGTTTGAAACCCCACACATCTACCTTTTATTGTCTCCAAATAATTTTCTGCTTCTTTTTTCCCCCGTTGCTTTACATACCCCTACTGTCTGAAGAGAAGGTAAGGTGATTCTTGTTTACTTCCATAAATATTTTGCAGATGCAGGTGCTACAGCAAGCATTCTAAATCAGAAATGAATACTTACATACCGGAAGGCCCAGAGTCATAAACAAACCTTCATGTGTGCAGTGCAGATAATGGTCACCTATTGTGATTATTTTCTTTTAATTAGACTTTTATTAGGCTCTTCAAAACTAAGTAACAACACTGAGGCGTGAATTGGCTTTCAGTTCTCACTTTCATACATAAATATTTTTAGTACCATTTTTTCCCACTTTTGTTCATAGGGACACAAAGTATTTAGAGTCACTTTATTAGTCATATAAATGAATAATTTTGGAATAATCACTACTTACACCGTGTCCAGTTCAGATCCTATTGTGATGATCTCAGGTTTATTTATTCCTTATAAATATATCCAGTATATCATCCATCTCTCTTCCAGAACCAGGGATCTTCTAATGATGTGAGTTTAAATTTTGTCTACCATCTGCATTTCAACTACCTACAAATTTTAATTTAAAAAAAAAAAAGTCTTCTGAATCCTGCTGCTCTCCAGCTTGACACAGAAACTACTTCTTTGACTCCAGTCTCATCTGAAGAATTGTATCAGCCAGTAGTATAAAGTTTTCAGTTGCCATAGTTTCAACCTGTTTATCTCTTCTGGTTCTCTGCCTAATAGCTCAGTAGTTCAGACACTGGAATCTGGCTCTAAGATCTCTAAGTCTGTCTCTGCAGCCTGTCTTCTTTCTCTCCTGTGTCAATTGATGTTGAAAAAATGCATAATAATAATGAAATCAAAACTGAAAAAAATGACAGCAAACATTTACAGATATCACATCAGCAGTGGCAAAAAATGTGTGTCTTCTATTACACAATCATCCTCTCCAATTCATCAGCAGGAACAACTGGTGAACGTTCATAGTGTGGCCTGACTGGAGAAGCAGCCCTGGGAGTTTCAGAAGGATTCGTTAGTGAGGCTCTTTGGTTTGTTTCCACTTGTCCTTGGGGCTTCCCAAGCTGTCGGGTTCTTTATATCTTTTGCAGATTAATAACATAGGCTTTAAAAAGACCATTACAAAGAAAGAATCCTTTGCATATCAAGTGGTGAAGGGCAGCTTTACAGTGCTCACTAATTTGTTAATTAAATCATAAACTATGTTTTTAGACCATCTAATCTCTATAATAGAATAACTAAATACATACAGGTCATGCAGATACAGAGCTAGACAGAGGTGTATTTCAGAAAATGGGGTTTTGCCGTATCAGAAAATGGGGTTTTGCTTCAAAGTAATTAAAATTCCTCTTTCTCTCAGTGATTACTTCAGGAGGATATTAAACAAGATATTGCTAAGCTTCACTGACTAATTTCAGTAGTCTGAAATTGTACAGTTTTGTTCTACACCTCTTGTGTGGATCAGTTAGAAAACCTTTTAAATCATACACAGGCTTTTCAATTAATTAGGAAAAAAATATGTCATGAACTGAAGAATTTTAGAGATACTTGAGGTTACATTTTATTGTATTGTCAGATAAAGTTTAGGAACGTGTTCCTATTTACTGGTTTGAATGGGACTGATTTGAAATCTCTAGAAACAGCAGAATATTACTGTGAAGAGGTTTGCTTTATTTTTACATATGTCTATATGGCACAAAAAAAAGTCATGATCAACCAAAGACATTCTGTGATCTCCATGATAGCTACTAACATGCACCCTGGAGACAGCAGTATGTGGTCTGTAGAAAAAGGACACTGTGAAGACTGGGAACATTTCCCCCTACTGCTAAATGTACTGGTTAAAGCAATCAGAAAACTTACCTTGTGTCTACAGAACTTTTAAGTCAATGCCTTACTCTCTGCATCTGCATTCCTATTCTTCTGCATCTTTATCTCCTGTATTCCACATGTACACAAGGTTCTGGAAAGATGCTGTAGGCATAAAGATTCTTGATTGTTCAGTTTTAACAAAGAGCAAGGAGTTAATCTCAACATGAGGCACAGGCTAGTATAAATTGTCAGTATAGTGCTGCTAGCTACTTCATTGAGTGTTTCTGAGCAGGGATGGAACCAGGCTCTTCTCAGTGTCATCTAGTGATAGGACAAGGGGCAACAGGTGTCAGCTGGAACAGAGGAGGTTTGACAATATAAGAAGGAACTTCTTCCCAGTGAGGATGACAGAGCACCAGAAGGGCTTCTCAGGGTGGGTTGTGGAATCTCCTTCTCTGGAGATGTTTAAAACCTGCCTGGATGTGTTCCTGTGCAACTTGGTTTAGGTAATCCTGCTGTGGCAGGGGGATTGGATTAGATGATCGTTCAAGGTCCCTTCCAATCCCTAAGGTTCTGTGATTCTGTGATTCAAAATCAGCCATGCATTTTCCTTGGCAAGGAAGTAATAAGAAGAATCCTTCAACTTGAGAAGTTCAAGAGGTTTTTTGTAATAAGCCCTAAATGTTGACGGTCCATGAGCTCTCCTGATGAGTAGGATCTAAAAGCAGGTCAAGAAGGAAGAAGCAGATCAGTGTTTGAAAGAAGCATTCAGCACCAAGCCGAAGGATACTGACAACAGGCATTGTGCCTGAATTACTGGTTGGTGTGATTTTTTTGAATACTTTTTACTGAAATAGGCACTTACAAACAACAAGGGGATGATCTGTAGCATCTGTCCTTCCCTCAAAGAATCAGAGTATACACTCTTTCTTCAGTCTTGTCAAAAGAAGTACGAGACTGAAGAGACAGTCCCTTGAACCTCTGACAGTACTCTCATGATTCTATTTGTGTCTTTCAGTTCTTTCATTTCTCTCTTATTCACTATTGTTAGTTTCATTGATACTTAACCAGCTTCTACTTCTCCTTCATGCCATAGCAAATGAATATTCAGTGAATGCACAAGTCATTATTAAAAGAAAAGTGGATTAAAGCAGGTCTACCAAAGCACTTCAACTTGATTTTAGAAACTATTTAAAATCCCTGTATATTCTGCACACATTTTCTAGGCATATTTGGAGATCTTTTCCAATCCCTGATGTTCTGTGATTCTGTGATTTGCCCTTTTATTGTCATTCCCTTGAATTATTGCACTAAAAATTATCACATTCTGATATCTTTGTCAGATTTTTGGCTTTTAATTGGTTCTTCACCACAGGAATATTTCAGGTGCCTCTTACAGCCTATGGCATACCTTCACTTCTGAAAGCATTTATTTAGCATTCTTCTCACTTCAGCATAATTTCTGTCTCTTAAGTTATGATTGGTGGACATAGTATTTTTCTAATTAGATTCCCAGATGAAACATGACTTTTGATTTAAAGGCTTGACGCAAGGCAATGAAGAATTTGTCAGCTGTGCAAGGCTGAAAAGCCAAAGTATGTTTTTGAGGACATAGGTTGAAAGCATGGTATAGATTCCAGTAAGTTATTACTTTCTTTTCTTAATCTCAACATTTAAAAAGCTGGTGAATAATGGAAACCATAATAGAAACTATGAGTAATGAATTTTGAACAATATGGAACAAATGATGTGGAGCTGTCCATTGTTCAGAATGATGTCTTTAAATTTTGTGGAAATATATTTATTTAAAAATCCAACTCATTTGAGTCAAAGAAAAGTCTTTAACAAACTTCAATCTCCAGTGGATTAGGCTACATATCGCTTGTTATAGTCATGGTAGCTGTCAGTATTCTGTGACAAGAAATGAAAAGGAATATAAAGGAGGACGGCAGTGCCGTGATTAATTAAAAATAAATGTTCAGTGTAGCAGAATTAGCTTGGAAGTGTTTTAAACAGAAGTTGACAAATTGATCCTTAATGTTACACTCAGTGATAGAGTAGAACTAGAAGGTTTGTTTTATTCTTCCACATTCATGTGCTGTCTTCACAGCTGTAGCAGCTTACATGATTTAGTAATGTAAAAATCCATGCACTGATTGCTCTTGTCTCAAACTCTTTCCTTGGTGATATGATAGTACTTCACTTGCACATGCTTTACAAGTGTTAATATCTATGCTTTTATTGTCTGCTGATGTTACATGTTAATACTAGAGAAAGAAGAGTTGGTATAATTATTGTGTCTTTATATGAGAGGAAGCAAATTTGAAAAATGGTTTATATTGTCTAAAGACAGGCATATCCAAGTAGGTAGGGTCTTGGGGGGAGAAAGAAATACTTTGCTTTCAGGGCAAGAGACTGAAGAGTGTATTTAGAACACAGCAATATGTAAAATCTTGATATTTAAAATAAAGTGGAAGTAAATTAATTAGAAATTATGAACAGATTAAAGCACTAGATATACTAGATAAAGCCTTATTCAGCTTTGTGGTTTTGCAGTATCTGTATTTTAATGGCAAGGAAAAGAACAGTGCCTAAAAATAGAGAATGTTCTAGAAAAAAATCTTAGAAGTTCAGCTATCACAGTAATGATAAGGTTGGAAAAGACCTTAAAGATCATCCAGTCCAACCTAAATCCAAATAAACCAAGTAAACCTAACATCTAGCATCTAGATCATGTCACTCATCACCTTATCCTCAGCACCTCATCCATTTGCCTATGTTCAGCTGAAATGCTGAGAGGAGTTATTCCCCCTGCCAAAAATTGTCTTTCTGATGCCTTTGCATTTTATATATCTTCCCCATACACATAATGAGCTTTTTAAAAATAAAGTTTCCATGAAGTAACTGAAATATTGTATTTTTCTGATATCTCCTTGCCATTTAGCAGATGAAAGTTCCACATCAATATATTAGAGTAGCTCTGCACATATTATATGGTAAAGAGTTCATTTGTACACAAAAGACAGAGCAGGTAATGATTTTGAAGGTTTATGTTTGAAATATCTAGTAGTTAACAAATAAATGGACTAAATTCCTTAAAGAACTGTTAATTTTGGATTTATGGAAGTATATGTCAGTGCTTCCAAGTGTTGTATTCAAAAACATGGCAACAGAATTGAGTTTCTGTCATTTTTAGACTTTCATATTGAAATTACACTTTGAATATGCATCATCTTAAGGAACTGTGCTAAAATACATAAAACAAAGCATTTCAATGCTTGTAAAATGTGTGTAGCTCTTGGCCACATCTTCAGATGGGTTAAATCAGATAAACGTTGCCAATGTTTAGTAGTAATGCTAATTGATGCCTTTTTATAGGAGGACCTTTTATGTTAATCAGTTCATTTAAATTGCCAAATATGGTCAGAAATTCCATATTCATGTTATATGGCCTCCAGTCTAAATCTGAAATACAACTCAGTCCCTCATCAGTCACTATCAATCATAACATGTCATTCTATTCTGCTTAGAAGTCAAAACTTTGATTTAATGAATAATGGTGAGTTTTTGTCACTCATTTTTCTTCTGCGTGAAAACAAACTTTGGGTTTTGTTTGTTTTTGTTTTGGGTTTGGTTTTATTTTCTCAAGTTGAATAAAATCATTGGTTTCTGGTCTTACAGCTAACACCATAAACTACAGTGGTCCATAGTTCATCCTATTAGTCTCAGCATCTTAACCTCAAATCTATTGACTATTCTGAAGTAGGAATCTCTGTCTTTCATGACAATACAGTGAAATAACACTACAAAAACCGCAGCATGTTAACAGCAAAACAAATCCTTAAGCAAAGCAATTTTATACATGGAAGAGACTTATTTTTATCAGGAATCTTTATTGTAATAATATCAAATCAAATATCTGTTTTTACACTTTATTCTTCTTGTTACCTTAGAAAGGAATTTTTATCCGTGGCTGCCTACAAGTTTCAAAGACATAAACAGCTGAATAAAAGCAGAGGAGAAATGACTTAACATTTCATAATTCATAAGGTTTCATAATTATGTTCTGCCCTATTTTAATTCTCATTAAAAAGACTCAAGATGTCCACAATTTTATTACTTGTGCAGCTGTTCGTTGAAGGTGTAAAAGAAGTCCTTTCACAGATATTAATGGAGCATCGTTGAACAATTAATTGCTGCAGGTATTTTGCTAAGACTTAGAGGATTAAGTGTGAGAAGTTTTATTCATAAGATATAAAACTTCTTCTTTTAAGTTAACAATCTTCCAGGAAATAGCTCCACACCAATTGTACTTTTTGTGCTGGACAATATACTATCACTACTTCCCTCATTATTCAAGTTATGGAGCTGTGAGGTAGTTAAAAAGAAAAAATAACATTGGCATGGAAGGACAATTTGATGAATAATGAATAACATCTTGGCTGGAAGCTCAGAGCAGGCATAAGCTACATGGGAAGGACTTGACAGAAACACAAGCAAACTCAAAAGCAAAAGCCCTAACAGAAAGCCACCCCTACCAGAGGCAGAAAATCTGTGATTACTGAGTCCTATTTTCAGTTATATGTACTTGAAAATCCTACCATTTTAATGAAATGGATGCAAAGATGGACTTTAATAGATGCAGATACAGCAAAATAATGATGAAAAATTATGTAACATAGTACAGAATCTGTGATTTGAAAAAGAACAAGAAAGTAAATGACCAAAACTCTACTTTCTCTCCTACAGAAATGTAAACCAGCATATAAGTGGTAACCCGTACGAGAAGAGACTGACATAGAAGGGAACTTTTTGACAGAGTTTCTAAAATAGATTTCCAATATAGCAGGACTTTTTTGAAGGAGTAAGGTGGGAGTTGTTTCATACTAATCATAGAATCAGAGTATAGTCTGGGTTGGAAGAGACTTCCAAGATCTCTGAGTCCAGCCATCCATCTAACTGTACCAAGCCCATTGCCGATGAAACAGGAAGAGAAATGCAAAAAACTGTGTAACAAAACCCACAGACAGTGCTTTTTCTTTTTAATCCAGATTATTATAATTGCCTTTTTAATTCCTCCTACCAATACTACTTTATCAGTTAGGGTTGTTCTTCCTTATGTATTCCTTTGCTTTATGTCTTACATATTGCTGTGGAATGAAATGCCATCTTTGACCCTGTTCATCAAAATACCTATTTCATTACGCGTGAAACTCTCTCTGCCCTCCCTTTTTTTGGCAATGAGCCTTCTATATCAGTCAGAAATGGTAACAGAAACAGAAGTCTTCTGAAATGTATTTAATTTTCCACCCCTTTTTCGCTATTACTACTTTTACATAGATTGATTACATTACTGTTTTGATTTGTGTGAATCTACATTTCTATTTGGATTAAAAACCTGGAAAATTTAATAATTTAATGTAAAAACTAACAAAACTACACATTGCATCTGTTTATGTTTATGTAATGAAATGAAAAAAATATGCAATCTATTCACATGTATTAAAAAAAGAAAAAATATTAATATAACCATTACAACTATATCACTTTCTATGTGCAACATACACAATCACAGAGTCATTCTGGTTGGAAATGACCCTTGGGACCATCGAGTCCAACCATTGGCTCTGCTCTACAGAGTCCATCCTTAAACCAGATCCCTCAACATCACATCTAAACAATCTTTAAACACATCCAGGGATGGTGACCCTCTTTTATCACTAATTACTTGTGAGAAGAGACGAGCACCAACATCTCTACAACATCCTTTCAGGCTGTTGTAGAAAGTGATGAGTGCAGAGGAGGACAATGAAGCTGGTGAAAGGCCCAGAGAATATATAGTATATAACCATACTCTAATAGCATCTGTCACTTGTCTCATGGCCAGCCCAGCCACAACACATGACAGCATAACTTTATCAAAGTGGCAGGCAGGAGATGGATAAATGGACATCGATAGTTGAATAAATAATAACAGGATGTGGGCTACCATAACATGTGTATTCAACATTTATGTTGTCTTCTTGACGGGAAATAACACTGCAGTATTTATTTCAGTGAATAGTATGTTTCCATGCAAAAAGTAGTGACTTTAAAAAAAGAAATGTTAAGGTAAACCTTACAGTGAAACAAAAAAAAGCCACTGACTCAGGTTTGGGGTTTTCTTTTTGCTTTTCCTGGTCTATACAGTAAATTCAACAACTGTTTCCATGATCTTGGTAGTAGTTTTCTGACTAGTTGGATGAAAAAGCTTTGATCTATTTGCTTTCTTCCTGCAATCAGCTAAACAAATCACTTCTGCTATTCCAAGTCTGGGGTTTGTTAATCCAAGTCTGCCATCAGCTTTGCCTTATGTGTGGCACACGTAAACATGGTTGCTGATTTGGGCTCATTTTAAAATGTCTGGTTTGTAAACATGAAACCATTCCAGAGAAAGCTGTTTGGTTTTGAATAATTCAGTAGAGCAGTGTTTGTTTAGCTTGCACATTATCTAGACAGGAAAGTTTTACAAATCCTAATAGTCAGTAGTCATTTGTAGACATGAGTGCTCCTGCTCTGGCAGGGAGATTGGACTAGATGATCTTTCAAGATCTCTTCCAATCCCTAATGTTCTGAAATTCTGTGATGAGCAACTTTTTTTTTTTTCTAGAGAACTTTATCTGGCCTCAGGCTCTTAAGCTGTTTAATCAACATCAATTTCAACATGTGCAGAGTCAGTGTAAAAGCTATAAACAACAAGAAGAAACATGCAAGCAAACTGTAATGGAAGCATCCTTACTAATCTAAATAATAATCTAAAAATGGAATTAATCTAAATTCCATGTCAAATAATTCTTTGCCATACTTCAATGTTTTATTGTACTTTTCTGCAGTGTGAGTAAAATAATTTATTTCAAGATCTTGTAAGTGCAGTAAGTATGAGACACATGTGGCCCTTTTGTGAGATGTGTCTGTGTCAGAATGCATGAGCAACAAGAAGCCACATCTTTGAAAAACATGTTAGGGCTAGTGTTCCACAGTGTGGCTGCTTTGTATGAGCACTAGGGCCAATGGAACTGAGAGGAGATTCACAGCTCAACAGCTGTACTTTCCAGAGAATGCACAATGCATAAACTAATTGCTGTCCTTGTGCTGCCTGAAAGAACAAGATTAATGCTGAAGAAGCCACTCTCAAACTAGAATGCAGTGGCTAAATTGTAAAGGAGTTCAATTAGTAAACCTGATGCTGGCATAGCTGGCCTGATAGCTCCACTTAACCAGTACCTAAGAATATAAACCCAGACCAGGAGGAAAAGAAAAAGTAGCTACTCTTTAAGCATCAGAATCTGGGCAAACATGTCAGTTCTTAGTAACATTGAGGTTTCTATTTACCTGGTTTGTTTGGCAGATATTGACTGTGGGACCATAGGGAGAGAATGCCTGCATAAGGATATGATTTGACAGTCACACAGAGGAACATACACGTGCTCATGAAATATGGTAATCTACATGAAGAAAACCATGCTAAGAGACTCATCCCAGGACATGTGATTCTCACAGTCACGGCTAGCTTATGGCTTGTTATAAGGTATCAGAAAAATAGTCTGTGGTCATCTAACACTTACACTGCAATAGTACCCTCTGTGTGAAGCAGTACTGGAAATAAAATTCAGAACACTTTGTGTTATTTAGGCTCAGATTGTTCAATTACCCATATAATCAATTTTTAAGCATAGACACAGTCCTTGTTACACCAAAAATTCAGAATATCAAAGATATTTTGATGTCGATGCATATTCATTCTGCTTTAATGAAATCACTTAGACCTTATGAACCAGAATCTAGATTTGTAAATCCTGGGTTTTTTATGTTCACAGAGTTTCACACTAAAACCTTCAACACAGGTAAAGCCAGATATTTGAATGGTTAAAAGAAGAAGATTTAATCTTTTGTCTTTTAACATTTCTGCTTAAAATACAAGTATGGCTATGTAACTAAATGAGCCAAATGATTACAGATAATTAACTGGTCAGATATCTGCAGGTAATTGTTTGGTAGTCGTCAGCATTTTGTGTAAGATTACACTATCATTAAAGCACGTTCATAGTCTGTTAAAAGTCAGCACAATCTAGCCACGCACATTTTTCAGCATCTCCTGGAGTCATGCTTTCATGGAGAGAAAATTATACGTACTGAAAGAGTCCTTCATTTAGCTAAGAAAGGTGTGATAAGCCCCAATATCTGGAATTTAAATCTAGAGTAATTCTAGCTGGATATAATTTAATAATTTATCAGATACTGAGTAACAGATTCCTCAGCTCTTGAAGGAAAGACTTCCTGAGTAACACTAGGAGCTATTGCACTCACTGCAACTGGGTTAAGTTACAATGCACCTTATGGAAGAGCTCAGACTTTTTATAATTTAATGGTTAATTCTGTTTTTAAGGAGAAACATTCTGTAACACTTGGGTATCATAGAATCACAGAATGTTAGAGATTGGAAGAGACCTCAAAAGATCATCTTCCCCCTGCCAGAGAAGGATCACCTAGACCAAGTCACACAGGAACATATCCAGGTGAGTTTTAAATGTCTCCAGAGAAGGAGACTCCACAACAACCCTAGGCAGCCCCTTCCAGTGCTCTGTCACCCTCACTGGGAAGAAGTTTCTTCTCATGTTTATCTGAAATCTCCCTGTTCCAGCTCACACCCATTGCCCCTTGTCCTATCATTAGATGCCACTGAGCAGCACCTGGCTCCATCCTCCCGACACTCACCCTTTACCTATTTATAAACATGAATTTTTAACTGCAAAGCCATATAATGGCAGTCTGTAGATGTTACAAGTAATAACTAAAAACGTAACATGTTAATAAATTATTTTTCAATTTTTATTCTCTATTTTCCTTAGATATTGTCCTCCTCATTATTGCTGTGCACACGGGAGGTCTTCGTCTCCTACAAGTGTATCGATGTAATTTCAGTTAGTACATTCATAGTACTGGGGTCTGTTAAAACACAGTGCCTCAGTCTGTGATTAATTCAACATGCTAATTTGGATTATATATTTTCACTTTGGGCTCTAGGACTGTCAAATCTCTCACCTTGATCTTTACTAAATTCACTTCAAGCCTTCATAAAGTTGTGCTAAAATATTTTTAATATATTAGAGGTATTATTTATTTTTAAGCAAAGATGCTAATCCTAATCACAATTTGTTTACACAGTTCACAAGTATTTGAAATATGTCCCTTACAGAAAATGAAAAATGAAGTCTGTTTGATTATTTTGTAGGCTGTTAGGTGCCACAACATCAGTGAATGCACTGGATTTTTCTAGAATACATTAATCAGCAAATCACAAACCTCAAATATTTCACCTCTGTATAAATTCACACGACATCAGCTCTAATAAAACCCAGAAAGCAAGTGAGGCAAATATTTTACTTCTGTTACTTTATGATGAAGGTCGGATTAAGGATAAATAGCTGGCCCTTTTTACTCATCAACTATTGCCATAGAATCGACTTACAAGGTGTCTGTTCATAAAAGGTGCATTATTGTGCAGGCTGCACTGCTTCACTAACACTCTGTGATTGAGAATCATAGAATGGGGCAGGGCAGAAGGGACCTCAGAGATCTTGTAGTTCCAACCCCCCTGCCATGGGCAGAGACACCTCTCGCTAGAGCAATTTACTCAGGACACTGTCCAACCTGACCTTGAACACTTCCAGGGAGAGGGCATCTGCGATCTCCATGGCCAGCCTGTTTCAGTGCCTCATCACCCTCATAATGAGGAATCTCTTCCTAACATCTAGTCTAAATCTCCCCTCTTTTTGCTTGAAACCACTCCCCTTGCCCTGTCACTAGAGTCCCTTGTAAAACGTCCCTCTCCAGCTTTCGTCTGGGCCCCCTTCAGGTGTTGGAAGGCTGCTCTAAGGTTCCCCAGGAGTATTCTCCAGGCTGAACAGACCAATTATCTCAGCGACTCCTCAAAGAAAAAGTGTTCCAGCTCTCTGGTGATCCCTGCAGCCCTCCTCCAGACTTGCTCTAACAGTTCCATGTCTCTATTCTGAATTCTTACTTTAAATTCTGATCAATGAAGACTGAGGCAAAAAAGTCATCGAGCTCCTCAGCCTTCTCCATGCCTTGACTCACCAGGCCACCCGTTTCATTACGCAGAGGGCCCATGCTTTCCCTACCTTCCTTTTTCTCACTGATTTACCTATAAAAGCTCACCTTGTTACCCTTAGTACCCATGACCAGATTCAATTCTACCTGGGCTTTGGCTTCTCTAATCTTATTCCTGGCTGTGTGGACAACACCTCTATGGTCCTCCCAGGCCACCTATCCTCACTTCCACCCTCTAGAGGCTTCTTTGCTCTATTCAAGTTTGTTCAGCAGTTCCTTGCTCATCCATGCAGGCTTCTTGCCATTTTTGCCTGTCTTTCTTTTTATAGAGATGCAGTGGTCCTTAGCTTGGAGAAGGTAGTCTTTGAATGGTCTTTGCCAGCTTTATAGGGCACATAATCCATCCCGGACCCTATCCCAGGAGGTCCCTGAAGAGGGCAAGGTCCACTCTCCTGAAGTCCAGGGTAGAAAGCCTACAGGGCACCCTCCTTGCTGCTGTAAGAACCATGAACTTCACTGTCTCAAGCCCAGGCTTCCCTTGAGTTTCACATTTCCCACCAGCCCCTTCTTGTTGGTGAAGACAAAGTTCAGGTGTGGTGAGGATGTATTTGGAATACTGTGTCCAGTTTTGGGGTGTCCAGTTCAAGAGAGACAGTGAACTACTGGAAATAATGCAGTGGAGGGAAACGAAGATGACTGGAGGCCTGGAGCATCTCTCTGTGAGGAAAGGTTGAGACAGCTGGGACTGTTTAGCCTTCAGAAGAATGAGAAGAGATTGGATCATAGGATGTTAGGGGTTGGAAGAAACCCAAAGAGATCATTGAGTCCACACCTATAAATAGCTGAAGGGTGGGTGTAAGGAGGATGGTGCCAGACTGTTCTCAGTTGTGCCCAGTGACGGGACAAGGACAAGGAGCAACGGGTGCAAGCTGGAACACAAGAGGTTCATTTAGAAATAAGGAAAAAATTCTTTCCAGTACAATTCAAAAAGCCCTGGAAGAGGCTGCCCAGAGAGGTTGTGGAGTCTCTTTCTCTGGAGGTATTAAAATCCTGCTTGAATGCAGCCCTGTGCAATGTGCTGCTTTGGCATGGGGGTTGGACTTGGTGATCTCTTGAGGTCCCTTTCAACTCTGATGACTCTGATTCTGTGATCAGTATTAGATCAGTAGTGAAGCTACTCCATTCGTATTACTTATAAAAAGAAAGGATTGCAGAAAATACCTTGGTTCACTCTTGACTTTGCTATGCTGACAGCAAGAGCTACCAGCCTGAGCCACAGCTGAACACATTTATAAGGAATCACACTTCATTGAGGTCTTTGACTGACAGTCCCACTGCATCTCAATAACATCTCATCTTCAAGATCTGGCCCCTTTACAGTACAACCTGTTCTCTCACCGCAGGATATGAAATCTTATGTGTGTGGTTTGTGTGTGCACAGCCTTCAAAGAAGTGAATGGTGAAGGTAATTAGAAGAAGCCATCTGTAATTAACCAGAGAGTGTAGTGAAAGGATCAAATTCTATGGAATGAGTGAGTAGTTTCCTTTTAGAATAATGGTTAAAAGAATATGATCAGTAACTCTAGCGGTATGTTCCCGAAATGTAGAAGTGCTGTTTTGCTTTAGCAAAAGTCTGTTGTCAGAGTACAGTGTCTTGTGCAGAGAATGACAGTGCCTGTTATTGGTAAGCTTTTCCCATCTGCTCTAATGATTTATTCATACTAAAGAAAAGACAGGTGAAACTACAGAATGGAGATAAATAGCAGTGGATACGTACTGAATTGGGCTGTGATTGTGCAAATGGGTTCAGTGTTAACTTTAATGTTCAGGCAATTGCTATCATCCAAATGACATCTTCACAGGCAATTATGTGGTATTGAGGTGCAAAATATTGAAGATATAATGCAGAAGATCTATTTTTAGGCAAGTGATGATGTCTGGTGACTTCAGGCATTCATCGTGTATTATAGATAACATTATGAAATGTTTATGTGTATTTTAGCCTTTCATATGTAGCACATTTTAAAGACAAATTCTGGTGATTGATCTTTCCATCAAAGATTCCTCAAAGTTCACAGAATCACAGAATGTTGTGGGTTGGAAGGGACTTTGAATGATCATCAAGTCCAACCCCCAAGCTGCGAAGGTTTGCCAGAAGTCTGTG
This sequence comes from Rhinopomastus cyanomelas, assembly GCA_013400115.1. Taxonomy (NCBI): domain Eukaryota; kingdom Metazoa; phylum Chordata; class Aves; order Bucerotiformes; family Rhinopomastidae; genus Rhinopomastus; species Rhinopomastus cyanomelas. Next base: position 391,544 of record VXBP01009771.1, read on the forward strand.
GTTTTTTTTCATTTTCATGCAATGTACTGGACTAGTCTCTTTGGTCTCACCATGTACACTTGTCCTTTTGTGGAATTTTTAAAAAATCAAAGACTGAAATATTCACATGAAATTTAGTGTAACCACCTTCCTGAATTTTATTTGATTATGCCATGGTTTGGGTTAGAGTAGTGTTAATTGTCCTCTACTAAACCATATCCCTCAGCACTGTCTACATGACTTGCAAATACCTCCAAAAAGAAGGACACACCACGGCTTGAAGCAACCCATTCCAATGCCTAATAACCCTTTCAGAGACAAAAAGTATCCCTAACATCAAACCTAAAACTCCCTTGGCACTAGTAGAGGCCATTTTCTCTTGTCCTATCACTTGACACTTGGTTGAACAGACCAATCCCAACCTTCTGCAACCTTCTTTCAGGTGTTTGCGGAGTCATAAGGTGTTCCCTCAGCCTCATTTTCTCCAGTCTAAACAACACCAGTTCTCTCAGATGTTCCTCATGAGATGTGCTCGTGACCCTTCACCAGCTTCATTGCTGTTCTTTGGACATGGTCCAGCACTTCAACATCTTTCTTGAAGTGTTGTGCCAAAACTGAACACAGTACCTGAGGCCTGATGTTAGCACTGCTGAGTACAGGGGGCCAATTGTTTCTCTTCTCTTGCTGGCCACACTGTTTCTGATCCAAGTCAGGATTCTTACTGCTGCCTTCTCCAGCTAGACACACTGATGGCTCATATTTAGATAGCTCTTCATTAATACAATATCACAGAATAATCACGATTGGAAAGGACCTCCAAGATCACCAAGTCCAAACATACCCTACAACAACAAAAACTCTAAATATCTGAGTATCTAAATACCTGATCGATTGATTAACACAAAATAACCCCCTACATGCCTGCCAGTACAGCAGGTGCTGAAGCACCAGGTCTACACGCTTCTTAAATACGTCCACAGATGGCAACTCAACTACCTACCTGGGAAGACCGTTCCAGTGCTTCACCACTCTTTCTGTAAAGAATTTCTTCCTAACATCCAATGCAAACCTCCCCTGCCTCAACTTCAGATCATTTCCCCTGTTTTTGTCATTAGTTACTAATGACTGGTTACTAACACCCCTGGGTCCTTCTCTGTTGGGCAGTTTTCCAGCCTTTCTTCCCAAAGCCAATAGCACTGCAAGGGTTTATTGTGGTGGAAATGCAGAACCCAGAATTTGGCCCTATTGATATGAAAGTTGCAGCAGAGGAGGTTCTGCCTCAACACAAGGGGGAACTTCTTTACTGTGAGGGTCACAGAGCACTGGAACAGACTCCCCAGGGAGGTCGTGGAGTCTCCTTCTCTGGGGACTTTCAAGGCCTGCCTGGATGCGTTCCTCTGTGATCTGTGTTAGATAGTTTTGTCCTGCTGCGGCAGGGGGGTTGGACTCGATGATCTCTTTGGGTCCCTTCCAACCCCTAACATCCTATGATCCTATGAATACTGTGCCTCGACCCATTGATCCAGCCTGTCCAAATGTCTCCCTGGAGCCTCTCTACCCTCAAACAGATGAGCACTTCTACCAATTTGGTGTCATCTCTGCTCGAATGGACAAATTCTTTACCTGTTAAATTGTATTTATCTCAGGCCAGGAGATTGCTCACTATTGCCCCTCTGATTTTCTCCCCATTATTCAGTTATGTTTGCTATCTTAAATTATAATACATAATAGGTTAGATTTCTGAGGTAGGAAATTAAAAGACGGGTTGACACATTATCTATACATTTTCACAGGGGACAAGATATTCACAGCTTTGTTTACAAACTCTAGGAATCAGGCTATTTCTTAAAATAATGTTTATGAAGACTCCAGCTTTTTGCTTAACACCTGTTGAAGGTAAAAGTAGGTATTAACTCATCTGACAGCTGGTGTCCTTTTAAGTTCTGATCAGCCTTGGTGGTCCCACAGCCTTTGGACTCCTTGTATAGGTACAACAGGATACAGAAATGAACCATGTATTCACGAGGAAAATCATGCCCTTGGTAAATATCTTACAATGAAAAGTTTTATAGAGGTGAAAAGGGAGCTCTGCTTATATATGCTGATAAAAAGTTGTTGTTTAGCTAAAGTGATAACAATCCAATGATAATATAGAACATGTTATTGCTATTTGTTAGCTTCCAATGTTAATCGTAATCAGCAGTATAATTAGGAGTGATACAGAGAAACTTCCTGGTACCTATCTCCTTTCTCTGGTGTGATGTTCCTTGTTCTGATTTTTCCATGTGTCCTAATTCTGACAATTTCAGTGTTTCTCAGAAATCAGCCTCTTGAGTTTCCATCTAAAGGAGAATGACCTGGATAGGTTCCTGTGTGACTTGATTTAGGTGATCCTGCTGTTGCAGGAGGATTGGACTAGATCTTTCGAGGTCCCTTCCAATCCGTAATGATTCTATGAGTCTATGACAGTGATAAAAACACCATTTTAGGCATTAGGTCTCGATTCTACTTAGAGTTAATTTTTTTGTATACACTCTTAGCAAGATTTCTTGGCTTAATCTCCCTTCATTTACATCAGACTTAACTTTGTTTTCAGATGTTACCTGCTGAACTTACATAATAGGATTTCCCATCAGTTATTAGCATCAATGTAATCATGTTTCCCTGGGCTAATGTTTGTTACTTATTCACTACACAGGTTTATTAAAACTTTATGGCTGTGATCATCACAATTAAAGAAATCAGAAATTAGTAACCTGACTACTAGAAAATAGTTCTAGTACTAGAAATAGAAGGTTAAATAAGCTCAACCAAAACCAAAGACAGACAGCTCCAGACTGTCAGGGCAGTGCAACTTCTGTGTGTTTTTAAGGCTTGCAATGAAATTTTATTTAATGGGATACAAATGTCCTTGCTAACAAATGATCAATCACTTTGAAGGCTAATTAGTGTCCATTACCTGGCATGGACCTCAACAGACTGGTTTTTTAGCTGCAAATGATCTCCAGTCTGCATAATACCTGCACTGGCAATGTCCAAGTGATCAAAACAGAGTCCAGCATGAGCATTCAAGGGTCCTGGCAGGGAAAGGTGAAGGGGAGTGTACCGCTGTTGAGGCCAGCACTGCTGTTGAGTAAGTTGTTTATCAAGTGAACTGGATTGGATAATGCTCAGTATAATGAAGGTCTGATTACTGTTTCGCCCTCCAGGTACATGAAGCAATAATAATAAGTCTTAAAAGAGTGATAGACATTGAAGGTAGAGAGAGGTAAATTAAGACCTTGAATTGACAGTCACATGCAGCAAAGTGAGAAGCAAATTCCAGTAGAAGATAATTGATTCATCAGGGACCTTTAAGTGCCAGATTCAGTGCCTGACTGGAAAACAATGCTATTTGTTTCAGGTGCAACTGAAAGGAAGAGAATGAGAGAGACATTCTTATAATTTGTCCTTTCTTTGGGTTAAAGTTTTTTGTCATAAGATTAAATTATGTTGAACCACATATCCCAGTGGCATCTCAATTATGCGTGGCTAAATTAGACACAAATTGCTGTTTATACCACATATGACTCCGAGTTCCACTAAATGAAAATAGCTTGTTAAACAAAGCAAATGTTAGAATAATCTCGAGTCATCAGCCATACAGCTGTGCTCCCATATCTTGTTGGCATAAGAAGTGGAAAAATAGACAGCAGACAAGCCAAAACTAGATTCAGCATGGAATTGAAAGTGGATTGAGACTGCTGTTGGCAGAACATGTCATCAAGAACACAAGCACTGTGAGACCAAAGGCTCCTTGTGAGCACGTTCCAGCGTAGGTCACAGACCAGTGACTTGAGTATTTGACAGCCTGCAGCAACTTTACTCTGCTGGTTGCAATCTGCATGTGGGGATGGACAGGACTATGTGACGTGTTTTCCTGTGCCCCTCTGGGACTTAATTTCTGCTGCTCTGAGTATTTTGGTGTCTGCAAGGGATATGGGGAACTGCACATCCTCAGGAGTTTTTTGCTTTTCTGGGGGGTTGGACAATAGATTCAATAGGTAGGATCTGGTAAGGTATTTCCATCCACATGCTGGGAATATGAATAAGCAATTAGCTGTGTGTCTAGTTCTTTAATACAAGAGAAAACCTGGTTCCACAATAGCAGGAATGATTCTGTCTTTTGGAAAAAAAAGCTAGGAAAACTCTGGACTTTTTCCTCTGCTCCTGTCCTTATCTTTCTTTTGGTGCAAAATTTTTCACATCATAGCAGGCCTACAGGAAATATGATAATTTTCCATTTTTTATAGCACGGTTTATGCTTCTAATTTCAAGTATTACAAATATTAATAATTTGGTAAATATTAACAATGATTTCCAGACCTTTACAAAGTTCCATATGTCATGGTATAAGGGAGATGAAGCTGCAGGAAAACATTACCTGTAAAAAAAATAGTGTGATACTATGCAAAGTTTTTCCCATTCCCTTCAATGAGTGAAAAAGAATCCTGTTCAACCATTTACTGCTGGTGCTAATTTCTCTTAAACTAGTATAATAAAAAAATCTAAAGAATAAATTCCAATTAAAAATTTGGAAGATATTAGGAAACATTTTTGTTTTCTTTGAAGTGCTCTCTGACCCCTGGGAAATTTTCCAAACACTTTGCTAAGACCTAAAGACAAGTGAAGAGCTTGGATACATCTGGACTCTGTAAAACATTTAGTTATTTACAGAAGCTCCAAAAATGATAACTTAAAATTCACCGTGAGTAGGAGTAAATGACAGGGGTTTGTTTGTTCAAAAGTACAGTACTGGACTGATAGCTGACATTTTCTATTTGAGGAGGATACATGGAGAGAGAAACCAAACACAGAAAGCATTACTGAGAAAAAGGAATCTTTTTTAAAATTGCCTTCATTTTTAAAACTTACGTTACACTGGGATAAAAATATAAGTGAACCCTCTTCCCACCAAAACCTCCTTTGTGTAGTCTTAGAATTTTAGTGAGTTTTTCCCAAGTTAGCAAAATGAAGCTTACCTTTCAAAAGGAAACTACAAATCAGTCTGTTTTCTTTGTCTTTCTTCAGTCCGTTTCAGAAATCTACACTCCTTCATATATGAATCACATTTACTCTCCCTGAGAATTCTTCTATGTGACTACTCTCCTCACAAATACATGCTCTGAAACAATTCTTACTATGGTGTGTAGGGTAATTGTGTTTTTGTGTTATTCATCTGCCTCTACTGAAATCAATGACAGAAGCTTCTGTTTGTTGGCCAACAGCTGTAACATCAATTATTGAATTCTCTGCAGTACCCTATTGGAATCAATAAGGGGCCAAAAGGTCTTGACAAGCTATATTTTTTCAGATATTGATCTTGATGACCAAGCTGGTGCCCTCAAGTCTAACCATTGATTCTAAGAGACAGAACTGTCAAGTTAGAGGCCAAATTTGTGTATTAAACACATCAGAGTTTAAAGAGAATGTCACACTGCCATATTTTTTATCACAAGCAAAAAAGAATCTTTCCACACATAGTAAAAGTAATGTTAAGTGCACAGATATGCTGGAGATATGTACACTAAATGTAATTTTTCTTTGATAGACTACATTTGCACTTCAATTGGGGTCACTAACATCCTACTGTATATTGTGGCTGATGTCCTTTTCTTTTGCCTGAATTTAAAATGATAGTTTTATGCGTTAATTCTTTCAGTTACCTTCCTCAACCTGAGTTGAAGTTTGTAAAGTTGGAAACTGGTTTCAAGTCATTTAAATTTGTGTATTACATAAGTGAAGAAACAATAAAATAGCTGTTGGCTCAGCAAACTAGTCGCTTCATATAAGGGAGAAAACCCCTATGAACAGGGAAAAGAGTCACAGAGATGTTTAAAACAGAGTAACTTGTAAATTAGGTGTGTAGGGAGATGATCTATGACAGTCTCCTGCTCAAATAGGATTGACTTCAGCCTCTCAAAGTTGCTCATCTCCCCTCTAGGAGTTAAAATAGGTCTTGAAGACCACCAGGTCTCGAAGTCTGAGGAGACTAGATACCAGCATCACATTAGAGTTCCAATACCCTACCTAGACGTAACAGTTCCGTAGATGTCAGGGCACTCTTGATTTGCCCAAGGTCACACAGGGCCTCCCTGACAGAGCAGCAAATGTAAGATGTGACTCTTACCCCAAAGGCTTTGATTTCCAAAACTCATCATTTGCATTTGAGATTGAATTTTTGATGCGCTCAGTTTGCTCTTGAATTGCACTGAGTTATCTTTGTTTCAAAATTTAGCAGAATGTGGGTTTTTTAAATATTTCTTAGGTCCCATTTTGATGTGTTTTTGTGTTTTGCAAATTTATTACTTAGTTAAAAAGAATTTCTCAAGAATTTCAAGGAATTTCTCAACAGTATTTTTGTTTGAAAATATACCAGTGGAATTCTACATGACTTCTGAAAATATTAAAAGACATTTAAATTCCTTAGGAATTAATGCATTAACTTCCTCCACATAAGCTTTAAGACTACATTCATTTTACTAAGCACTGAACACTGGTTCAGTCTCACATGACATACATATGAAAAAGGAGAGAGTACTTTAGGAATAAATAGATTTCTATATATCATTGTGCAAGAAAGATACCTTTTTTACTATAAAGTTTTAGGTTTACTAAATACACCATATTTTTCACAACTGCCAATATTAAACACTGTTCTTTTCTACTTTATCTTGCATTTTCTTTGTCTTTGCAAATTCATTTGACCTAAAAACTGTCACATTTACTGCCATAGGCAAAGTTTCAAGAATATTGCAGAAAATAACTATTACTGCTTATTAAGATTTCACCTAATTTAAACACTGAGCTTAGTTAATTTTCCTATAATTTTCTTGAAACTCAGAAATTATTTTCTACTTAACTGTTGTGTTTTAATGGATTTAAACCTCGAAATTTGTATTACAGATAACTGTCAGGTTACATACATTAAGCAGCTCTAATTAAGTGCATTTCCCTTTAGGGATTAAAAATTATCTTACAACCAATTTTCTAAATGGAGCTGAAAGGTGATAACCTGTCAAGATATCATGCTGTCACTGCTTTTAAATGTATATTTATTTATAAAAACTCCCATAACATAAATTAAGTGGTTGGGTTTTTGTTTTGGTTAACTGGGAAATGAATTTTTGAAGATTTATCTCTCTTTTTAAAAATGTTTTGAGACTCAGATAAAAAAGCATGAAGAACATATTACAAACTAAAAAAAAAAAATAATCTGACACTGTTAGTATTCTGCTATTAATTAAGAAAACTATTACTTAAAAAACAAATAATCACAGGACATTCTGAAAGATAAAAAAACCAAAGTGATGGATAAATGGTGTGTATTTCAATGTAAAACAAGAAAGAAATTTTATGCTACATGCATTTGAACATCTCTCCCCACAATGCAACTAAGGAAAAAGAAGTGTTGTGGATACAAAGAATTTCATACAACAATTGACAAAGTGAAAGATAATCAATATATGTGACAAGGCAAAACAAGCCTGCTTTCACATTAAACTGGCTTGGTCAAAACAAACACTTCAAATCTTGTAGATAGTCTGTTACATTCATATCCAATATGAATGATACCCTAATTCCAGTTAGTTCAATTAATACAGGTACAGTGAATAGAGGGGAAAAAAAAGAGCAATTCCTCACGTATGACAAAGATCACAGTAACCTTAATATAGATTTATGGTGGTAATTTTGAGCAAATCCTGTCTTCATCTGAGTACTGACATTATGTTAAACAGAAATCCACACAGTCCTTATACTGCTTCAACTCCACTCTGAATGAAAAGTTCTTTACGAAGGCAAAGTTAATAGATGAGAGTAACAAAAAACTTAGATTGCAACTAAAGGAATACAAAAGTCAATTCCCTTTTTAGAATGCATTTGAAATTTTTAACCACTTCATATTTGTGTAGTAAATTGTTGCTATTTGCTAAAATCTGTGACTAAATGTTTTTCTTAAGACAAGGAAAATGTCATTGCTTTGTGAACACAGGATTCATTTACTCTGCCCACAGCTGTTGTTAGCTACCTTGTAACCTGTGTGGTACTATGGCTCGTGTACTAGTTGTAGTAATAGTGAAAATTCAGATTGTAGAATGGTAGAGATTGGAAGAGACCTCTGGAGTGGATTGCACTAGAGCATGTCCAGGCAGATTTTTAATGTCTCCAGAGTTAGGAACTTTACAGCCTCTCTAATGTCCTGTTCCAAGGCTCCATAACCCTCATAATGAAAACATTTTTCTGTAATATTCAAATTGAATCTGTGTTCCAATTCATGGCCGTAGTCCCTTGTCCTCTATTTAGGAAGAGCCTAGTCCTGACACTAACACTTTAGACACTTATAAATGATTATGAGATCTCCCATCAGTCTCTTCCTCTCCAGGCTGAACAGACCCAGCTCTCTCAGCATCTCCTCATAAGGAAAATCCTTCAGCCTCCTGATCATCTTGGTGGCTCTGTGCTGGACTCTCCAGCAGCAACTTGTCCTTGAACTGGGAAGCCCAGAACTGGACACAGATTCAAGTTACCAGAGCACCTCCCTCGCTCTACTGGCCATGCTCTTCTTAATGTACCCCAGGAGACCATTTGCATTCTTTACCACAAGGGCACCTTGCTGGCTCATGGTCAACCTGTGGGCCACCAGTACCTGTAGGTCCTTCTCCCCAGAGATGCTCTGAAGCAGATCAGTCCCCAACCAGTACTGATGCATGGAGTCATTCTTCCCTGGATATGGCATATACACTTCCTCTTGTTGAACCTCATAAAGTTTCTCGCTGCCCATGTCTTCGGCCTATCTAGGTCACACAGGATGGGATGTTTTTGGTTTCTGATAATATATACAATGTTTATTTAAATAATAGTCAATTTAGAAAAATGTTCACTAAAAGAAACAATCATGGCTAGATAGTTGAAATGTTTGCTCACGAACAGGTTCATTTTTTCTCGTCATTAAGATGTTGTTCTGGGCATTGTAGAAATATCTGTGCAGAAAATCCTTTATTATACCTTTTCCCAATTATTTTTGCTACTACTAGGTTTTAGTTCAGTTCTAACTAAATGAGTTTTTAAAGTGCTGTACATGCATGACCACACACCTTCATCACAGTGAGGGTGACAGAGCACTGGAACAGGCTGCCCAGGGAGGTTGTGCAGTCTCCTTCTCTGGTGATATTTAAAACCTGCCTGGATGTGTTCCTGTGTGACTTGATCTAGGTGATTCTGCTGTGGTGTGGGGGTTGGACTGGTTGATCTTTCGGGATCCCTTCCTAATGTTCTGTGATAAACAAACTTCTGTGTCTGCTCATTTCCTAGCTTATTATGTGCTGTAAACATAAATTTAGGTTGTTCTACTTTGACAACAAATGGCTTCTTCACTGTGAAAGCAGAAAAGCAGATGTGTGCTCATCTTATGCAGCAATGAGGGATCAGGATCTTTAAAACAATTCCTGACATGTATGCATATAAGGAACTGTGATTTGCTGACATGGCTTCTGGCCATTTCCTTTAGGAGCAGGTGTGTTCCAGTGTTCCACACTGAAATTAATGTGCTGCAAATATTTATTTTACTTACAAAACTGTGTAGCCCATTGTATTTTAAGAGTCCTTTAGTACAACTGTAAGCCTTCTTTTCCTATAGTGTTTTCTTCTATGTTCTTATGTCAAGCAACTAGAAAATTCTCAGACTGATAATCAAGTATATTAAATATTATCCCCCCCCACTCTTATATTGAAAAGAAAACCTAGCTCATTTTTCCATTGTCCTTCCTTAACAAAGTCAAAATCCAAATTTGCAAGGTTTTATATTTATGTCTGCGAAGTAACTGAATGACATTTAAAAAAAAAAAAAGAAGTGAGTCTGTCATTCAAAAAGGAGAAGCTGGTTAAAGAGGCAAATACTTTCAAGGGGATGCAGACTGAATTTTAAGCAGATGACCTGCTGCTTCACAATTCTTACAATGAGTCTATGTAGGTTTCATTTCTGTCTGCTAATGTGACTCAACCTGTTGTACATAAAAGTGTTATAAATATTGATGGTAATTGTTAAACATGATATAGTGTTCCATGCTAGCAGCTCAGCTACCTGGGAGATAAATCTCTTACTTGGGAATTGTCAATCACGGATAGAACCATAGAATGTTTTTGGGTTGGAGGGGACCTTTAAAAGTCCTTTAATCCTCCTCTCCTGCAGTGAGCAGGGACATTTTCAAATCATCTTGCCTGGAGCCCTGTCCTACCTGATCTTGAATATTTCCAAGGATGAGGCTCCTACCATCTCTTTCGGCAACCTCTTTCAGTGTTTCATCACTCTCATTGTAAAATATTTAACCCTTTTCTGTAGTCTGAATCTCCCTTCTCTTAGTTTAAAACAACCACCCTTGTCCTGTCATGACAGGACCTGCTAAAAAGAAAGTCCCCATCTTTCTGAGCCTTCTCCTCTCCAGCCTAAACAACCCTAACTCTCTGAGCCTTTATTCATGCAAGTGATGATCCTTACAGAACTTGGGGTTTGAACAGATGATGTTTTCTTCAGACTAGCTGGTGCAGTGCCATGTTTTAGATCTGTGATAGAAATGGTGTTGGTAACACAGGGAATTATTCATTATTTCTGAGTATTACTTACACTGTGTTATGTCCTCTTCTGCTTGTACCAACAAGTAGGCTGGGGCTGCAGTTTGCAGGGGGCAAAATTGGGATAGCTAATCCCAATTAACCAAAGGGATATCCCACACCATCTATTGTCAGTCTCAGCAAGCTGGGAGAGGAAGGCAGGCAGAGCCATGTTGTTTATCTTCATAAGCAGTCATAACACATGATGGAGACCTGCTTCCCTGGAGAAGGCTGAAGAACTGCCTCCTGATGGGCAGTAGCCATAATTTTACTTGACCTATTAAACTGTCTTTATCTCAACCAACAAGTTTTCTCACTTGTACCCTTCCAATTTCCCCCCCACCCCATCTCACTGTGACGAGTATGAGTGATCATCTGTGTAGAACTTAACTGCCTCCTGGAGCTGAAATTCTACACTGATGTTTTTAAGAATAGGTGGTACAGACAGTCTGTTCCAGCCTACAGTTCAATCTCACTTTCTTCTTTATTGCTTGTTAACATGGGCATTGGTTCAAAACTGGAAAGAAAGACTTTAGTCACTGCAGAGCAGTTGAACTAGATGACCTCTGGAGGTCCATTCCAACCTGTGCTGTTCTTTGATTAGTTTTGACTTTGTGAATGTATACATTTTGAGAAAATAATGACGTGTGGACTACCTCTAAATAAATAATTACAGAAGCACTGTATCTGGAATTGTACAATAGTTTGCAACCTTTCTTCAGGCATTTTCACACATTAATAACTTTCCTCCTGAGCCTCCTCTTTTCTAGGCCAAATAGTCTCAGTTGTCTCAGCTTTACCTCAAAAGAGTAAAGTCTCTTCCTCATGACTCCAGGTGTGGCCTTGCAAGGGCTGAGGAGAAAGAAAGGATCACTTGTCCTAACCTGCTTGCAATATAGTGATTCTGTGATGCTTGCCTGCAGAATCTCAAGATTCCATTAGTCTTTGTGGGTAAAAGCCTGTTGCTGGTTTGTTCAACTCGATGCCCACCAAGACCTCAAGGTAATTTTCTATGAAGCAGCTTTAATCTGGACAGTCCCCAGTTTGGTGTGTGGGGTTGTGTCTCCCCAGGTGTAGGTCTTTGTACTTCCCCTCCTTGAACTTCACGAGGTTTCTTCCAGCTTCTTGAGGCCACTCTAAATAGCAGCATGACCCTCTAGTGCATCAGTCACTCCTCCTGGCATTGTATCATCTTCTGAAAATGCTCTCTCCCACATTAAACAAATCACTGATGAAGGTATTAAAAATGTTTGGACCCAGTAATGACCTCTGGGGTGTACTACCAGTTTCTGGCTTCCAACAAGACATCGCATTGCTGATCACAGCTCCCTGGAACTGGTCATTTAGTTTGCAATCCACTTCACTCTCTGCGCCTCCAGCCCATGCATTAACAGCTTGTCTATAAGGATCTTATGGCAGACAGTGTCAAAGGTGCTTCTGAGGTCCAGAAAGAAAACATGCACCGCTCTACCACCTCACTGCCTCCTCCACCACCCCAACATGCACTGTAGCAGGAATTTAATGTTATTGTAGAGGTTTATCAAGCCCATCAAGCATGACCTGCCTTTGGTGAAGCTATACTGACCCTGATTATTTTCTTGTCCTCATGTACCTGGAAATGATTAGCTATTCTATTGACTTCACAGAGATTGAGATAAGGCTGACAAATCTGTAGTTCACTGGGTCATTTTTGTGTTGTTAGCTGATTAATATTATAAATAGCGTTAGGACTTGTATCACAAGATGAGCTGGGGTGATCTTTTTACTTGATAGCATTTCTTCATGCACTGGTAACACCATGACTTGTTTCAATAACACATGGAAGCAAGTCTGAATATTCGAGGGTGTTCCAGCACTAATAGGAAGAGTATTACTGAAAGATTTAAAAGAAACCACACAAAAGTGTAAAGCATGAAGAGCACACATGGATGCTGGCATTGCTTAGATGAGCCAGGCACCTTCATCTGAATTCACAATTAACACTTTCCAAAGGTAGCAGTGTTCCCCCAATTTTCTTTTAGCCTCTATCAGAGGTAAACATCAAAGATTGATGGAAAGAAGCAAGACAAGGTGAAATGGAGGAAGGAAAAGACAGCAGAAAGGAAGGTATCCAGAACACCTAGAATGACGAAAAATATGTAATAGTCTCTATGGGACAAACAGTGGCACTAACTGTGACTGAGCTAGGGTTCAAACAACAGGGCAATGTGGGGAAGGGAGTAGCCAGCATGGGCTTGTGAAGGGCAGGTCTTGCTTGACCAAACTAATTTCCTTCTGTCACCCAGTGACCCACCTAGGGATGAAGGGAAGGCTGCAGCTGTTGTTTACCTAGACTTCAGTAAAGCATTGCACAGCTTTCTCCTGGAGAAAGTGGGAGCTTGTGGCTCTTTGCTGAGTAAAAATTAATTCTGTTTTAAAAACAGAAATCTAATTTGTTTAAAGCACTCGAAACATACATCTACCTCTTGTCACCCACTTCATGAACTAAGAAACTTACTGTATGATTTTCTTTAAGTTCTTACATGACTTACCCTAAAATATATTTCTGACTTTTGCCTTATTTGCTCCACTAAATTTAATTTACACAGAACTGTGGAATCTGTGTGTCAATTCCCAGTGCAAGTTCCTCTTACTACTTACTAGAAAATGCTCTGAATGACATAGCAAAGCCAGTGGCCAATTTTAACAGCTTAGCAGTCATCATGATGTTAGACCTCAGTACCATTGTCTGGATTAGAGACCATTTCAGTCACCTTTGTCCTTGCCAGTTTTTAGTTACAGGCACTTTGTATTGTCTGACATTTACTCCTGCGTTGCCTATTCTCTTCCAGTGACTTATTAAGAAATGTTATTTTCCTTGCAGCTTTAATAGACCACTCTTCTCTAATTGAAGGAACTCTGCTATCTGAGAACCAGCATGTCTCCAGAGTAAAGTGCAGCAACAGGCAGGAGACTTAATTTCTTTTACTATTTAGACAGTGACTCACTGTTTGACTTTGTGCAAATCACTTAGGAGGTCCAAGTTTATAAGTATCTGCACAAAGTTTGGGTGTCTTCAATTTTGTTACCTACTGCAGAGCTTTGTTCTGAGAGGTGCTCAACACAGAGAACAGCAGTTAAAGGCAGTGAGAGCCGCAGGTGCTTGACATATTAAAAAAAGCAGGATAGTGAGTGTTTCAAAGTCAACATCTTAAAACCCCAGGTGATTACAAGCATTTTTTTTAAAAAAAAATGTTGCCTTGAAAAATAGTTACTTGATTTCCTTATCTACAAATAGAAAAGAATAGCTTTCACATGCTTATAAATCTTTTTAGGACTACTAGAGTGGTAGAATAAGGCATTTACTTCAGCTCTACTAGTGTGGTTAAGTTACACTCACTGGAAGCACTGCAAACAAGACTAGATGGAAATAACCCAGCTGAAACTTAGACATGGTTTGCTATGCTGTGGCTATATGCCAGGACTTCTGATAAACAAGTCTTGACTGCACACTGATCCACACTACTGTGAACCTTATGAATAAAATAAAATAAAAATTAGTCATAATCCTGTCTTTCCTCCTAGCAAATGACGTACATCTGTGAAAAAATAGTCTGTGGATACAAAGGTGAAAGCAAGCATCCTGTTAATCAGACTTGAAAATGCTTTGCCACAATTAAAAGGGAGCCAAGCAGACAGATGTAACAGAAGTTGAGCTCAGAGGAGTTCACGGTGAGGTGATCACTTGCGCTGGCAGCTAGCAATGACACTGTGCTGGTTTCCAAAAGGCATTATTTTACTGACAGCGACACGGCAGCAGTGCCAGCAGAAACACCATTTCTGGTAGAAAGGTGCAGTGACACAGCCCTGTCTGTGAACATCAGGGATGAGTTGGAGGGGTTTGGTAAGAACTTTGGTCATGTAACTTGCTGAGAGTTTCCTTCCTCCTTCTGTTTAATTGCAATGGAGCAAGCCTAGTTGCATGACAGGGCACTTGGGAAAGAGGAGCGCTGCTGGATCTTGTACTCACCAACAAGATCCCTGGCTGACTCTATGACTTGGTCTAGGTGATTGTGGACTAGATGATCTTTTGAGGTCCCTTCCAATCCCTGATGATTCTATGATTCTATGATCTTTCCTGTTCACAAGAAGCGCGTCCAAGAAAGCATCTTCCCTGGCGGTCTCCCTCACCTGTTGTGTCAGGAAGTTGTCTTCTACACACTCCAGAAACCTCTGGAACTGTTCCTCACCTCTTCTTTCTTGCCTATCCCTTCTAAAAAGTTGATAGCCATCAATTGCAACATTCCAGTTGTGGAAGTCATCCCAGTAGGTTTCTGATCGTGGCCTGCCACTCACAATGTGATATATGCCATTCCCTTGTGTCTGCTTTCCTCGTTCCTGTAAACAACAATCTCTCATCACTGCAGGATTTGGCTTTAGTTTCTAAATGGAATAATTTCCTCCTTCATCCAAGTTTGGTATTAGACTCGGCCTCCCTTGAGCTGACTAAACTGTTGGCCGTCACACAGGTACAGAATTGCTGTCACACTAGTAAACAAATAGCTAGAAATCCTTGCTTGTGTTTTATTCCTATATCAATAAATGGAAAGCTGAATTTAAAAGATGATGTAAGATGGGAGAAATTGCTAACTCCTTAACGAGTTGTAAGTGTTTAAGCTCAATTTTAAATTATCTTTTTAGAAGGCTTGGTTTGACTGGCTTTGTAAGGGTTAGTACACTTGATAAGGAGCCCGAGGAGCAATTCCTTGCCTTTAAGATGTACTGCTATACTCATCCTCTGTGTCTCTCCTCAAATTCCTTCACAATCTTCACCTGTGAAGACTGCAGAGTACAAGAAATGGTTTGAAGCAAAAAAGCAAAAGAAAAACATGCTAAATGAAAAGCACCAAGAATTCAAAAGCAGTCTTGAAACATATATACCTCATGGAAATACTTGTAGCAAGCATGTTCTTCTGTGCAACTTGAGGTACAAGGCCTCCCAAAGGACATTTAAATGGAGACCACGTTTGCTGAGGATGGTGCAGTCACCAGGTAGACTAGCTGCACAGCAGGACCAGCTTACCTGTAGAGTAGACAGAGGTAGAGAGATCAGCATCAGCTATCTAAATATGCCTGGAGTTTCCTCTAGTTCAGCGTGGGAGGTACTGCACTTCTTAGAGAACCTTCATTCTTCCAAGTAGCTGATGTTGCTCTGATGCATTTTTAAATTAGCTAGGAACTGTGGGCCCATTTGACATAATAGGAAAGAGGCTAAATGAAGTGGGAGGAAGACCTGATTTAACCATTTCAAGAGGAAAAGTGAAATTGCTGATAGGGAAGTGAGCAAAAGGTGACTATTTTTCTGAACCATGTAGCACAAGAAGCAGTAAAGTTGTTTAATAAGTGCAGTCAATTACAAGGATATTTTAAGGAAAAATATTGTCCTGCTACACAGAATGAAACTTTTGTAGGGCATAACTTTGCTGTGAGCAGCCAAAAGCAGGTGAAAGATTCATACATCTCTCAAGCTATTTTTCCTAGCTAACAGCAGCAGATATCAATCAAACATCTCTCTGAACCTATTACCTATTTCCCTCTTCTACTACCTTGCCCTTCCACAATACTTAATAACTTTATCGCTGCTTCCCCTTTCTAACATATAAAAACTCACTGATTCTTAAACGGTCATTAATGGGAATGTAATCTGTCTTGTTCACTGGGAGACTGCATAGCCCTACAGTGAGCTATTCTTCACAGCTTTCCTCCACAGCCTTTTTGGAAATACTTATTTTACACCTCTAATTTCCTGTTCAGTCTATAGAATAGCATCTATTAGTCACAGAAAGTTGGAAAGTATAAGACTCTGCAGCTGGAGTACTCTGAGGCTTGCAAATAACCACAGAAAGGTTTTAGACCTTTGGGTGTAATGGGCTGTAAAAGTAAAAGCTGTGATTTATTGTTTCTTCCAGTTTCTGAAACCTCGTGGCTAGCCCACCTTCTGTGGAATTCAGTGATCTGCAGATATTATCTAATAAGATGTTTGGATAAATTGCAGGATTATTTCTTTTTAATGCATCGTATTCCCTGTTTTTGTGCAACAATTTTTGCACTATTATTTTTGAACATTCAGTTCAAAGATGAAAAAATAGATTTATTATTACTTTAAAAACAAAGCATGTTTTTGAGAATTAAATATATGCCCATTAGTCGTGAACAAACTAGAAAGGGAAGTAATGCTCAAGGTATTTTTTATGGCCAAGAAAAAAATACACCTTCCTTGAATTCAATAACATTTTAGTATGACTTTAATCCTACTTTTCTACTTGATTAGTTCTTATTAGTTCAGCTCTTACTATTACAGGGGGAAAAAGGGAAAAAAAATAGAAAGATAAAGAAAATAGCACTATTACAGAAGTTGAAAATCCCATACAGAGACACCTGTCATTTTACAATGTTAATTTTATTTTCTATCAACTTTATCATCCGAAGTTTGGCTTCAGTCAGGGGACAGGGGACAGCTAATGATCAGGATCCCAAGCCCTTCACTGTCACTTGTGGATGATGTTCTCCTCCTTGTCTAAGACTCACACAGGAACATTTTTACGTGCTTGCCAACGTGCTCACAACTTGCTCACAACTGGTACATTCTTCACCCGGATTTACTCTTTACATATGTTAGATACAGGATCTTTGTTCTCTTTGTCGCCTGTAAAACTAATTTTTCCAGGCAAATATGTAGCTGAACATTAGTGGGTTGTCTGTAGCCATTTGGAGTCCATTATCAGCCTATGTTCATATTTTAGTTAAATAAACAATTGTTGTGTGGAAGCGTTTCTCTTCCTATGAGTAATTGTTAACTCCTTTCAAGGTGTAGCTCTAAATGGCTGCTAACAAACAGGTGCTTAAAAACACAGGAGGGAGGGATTACATTCCTTATGAAAGCACTAAAGGTGCCAAAGGTGTGCCTTGGATTGCAGTTTTGGAGGTCTGCTAGATCATACATTTTTATCACTTGATGATTTGAGTAACAACATGGATACTTACACAGATTATTATCATCCGTGATTTAAAACATACAAGTTATGGAAAGGGAACAGCAAGTCAGATCTAATTAGCTCTTTTCCCATATGGCAGCTTAATCTCTGGTTTACTACAATCTTCCTTCTCATAACATTTATAACATTTTCCTTTATAAAATGTCACTGTTTCCTACCTCTAGCAAAAGGGTGAGCAGTTTGCCTTTCTCTACTTCACAAATCAAAACGGTTGCTGGAGCGTAGATGCAGCTTTGAATCATCCATCTACTAGCCTTGTCTACAAAATGTTAGTGAGCATTTCTCCCCTGTACTTTTTTAAAAAAAAAATTTTAAATAAATTCTAAAAA